>SSNS01000124.1:287704-401930 GCA_006937985.1 Aphyosemion australe
TTTTAGTAATCTACAGACCTCCAGGTTCATGTACTCATTTTCTAGAGAACTTCACTGAACTTCTCTCTGTTATCACAATAGACTTTGATCACCTTCTGATAGCTGGAGACTTCAACATTCACATTGATGACGCTAATGATAAAACTGCTGTGCAATTCCTCGGAGTGCTTGATCTATTTGATATTATACAGCATATTCATGTTCCAACACATGCTCAAGGTCACACACTAGACTTGATCTTAACCAAAGATGTTGCTGTATCAGACATTGTTGTTAAGGACGTTGGCCTCTCTGACCACTTCTGTATTTCTTTTGAGATGTCAGCTGCACCTGTAATCCGTCACAACTCTGCTGTTCTCAAAAAAAGGTACCTAAGTGATCACACTGCATCAGTTTTTAGTGATCTTATGAATATGTCAACGAGTCTAACAGCCAACTGTGCTGATTCCCTTCTAAATCATTTCAAACGCAAATCTCTAGAGATTCTTGACACCATTGCCCCAGAAAAGTCCAAGTTCATCTCTAGGAAACAAAACGCTCCGTGGAGGTTCACTAAATCTGTTACAAACCAAAAGAGAGAATGCCGCAAAGCTGAGCGTAAATGGAGGAAAAGTAGCCTGCCTGATCATTATGAGACCTACAGACTGCAGCTCCACACCTACAACTCTGAATTAAAAAAGGCGAGACAAGCCTTTTTCTCCAAAGTCACAAGTGATATCAACAATTCCCATGTTCTGTTTGCCACCATCGAGAGGCTAACTAACCAACCAACACAGTTTGCCCCTGATTTCAAGTCCCAAACTAAATGTAATGAGTTTGCATCCTTTTTCGATGATAAAATACTAATCGTCAGATCAGCCATTCACTCCTCCCTGTCAACCAACACACCAAGACCACCCCTACAACCACATAGCAACACTTTAGCTAGAATGCCAGTCTTTGACATGATTAATGCTAAAACACTGGAAAACATAGTTAATAGCTTAAACTCATCTACCTGTTGTCTTGATATACTGCCAACAAACTTCTTTAAAAAGGTTTTTAATTGCTTGAAAGATGATGTACTGAAAATTACTAATTTCTCCTTAAAATCAGGTATTTTTCCTACTTCATTAAAAACTGCTGCTGTCAAGCCTCTTCTAAAGAAAAGCAAACTAGATCCCTTAGAGATGAATAATTACAGACCAATCTCTAGTCTTCCCCTCATTGGGAAAATTGCTGAACAACTTCCTGGAGACAAACAACCTCCTGGATGGTTTTCAGTCAGGCTTTAGACAACACCACAGCACTGAGACAGCACTGATTAAGGTATTAAATGATATCCGTATGAATACAGATTCAGGCAAAACATCTGTTTTAGTGATGCTCGATCTCACTGCAGCTTTTGATACTGTGGATCACAACATCCTATTAGATAGACTCATAAAATGGGTGGGACTATCAGGTACAGTCCTTAGTTGGTTCCAATCATACCTTGCTGACAGGGGTTATGTTGTTTCTATTGGTGAACATAGATCAAAGCAGATCACTATGACATGTGGTGTCCCTCAAGGCTCCATTCTTGGGCCACTGCTCTTCAACCTCTACATGCTCCCCCTGGGTCAGATCATAGACAACAACAACATTGCCTATCATAGTTATGCAGATGACACCCAGATCTATCTAGCTCTATCACCTAATGAATCCGGTCCCCTAGACTCACTCTGTCAGTGCCTAGAGCAAGTCAATGACTGGATGAAGTCAAGTTTCCTTCAGTTAAACAAAGACAAGACAGAAGTTATTGTCTTTGGGAATAAAAAACAGAGGATGGAAGTTATTGCTCAACTTGGCTCTAGAGGAATAAAGACTAAGACTCAGGTAAGAAACCTTGGTGTTACCATTGACTCAGACCTGAGCTTCACTGGTCACATTAAGGCTATAACCAGATCAGCGTTTTATCATCTCCATCAATTAGCAAGACTCAGAGGTCTCATGTTGAAACAAGACCTAGAGAAACTAATTCATGCGTTCATCTCCAGCAGACTAGATTATTGCAACGGTCTTCTGACTGGGCTTCCAAAAACAGCCGTAAAACAACTGCAGCTTATTCAGAATGCTGCTGCTAGGGTCCTAACGAGAACTAAGAGAACTGAGCACATCACCCCTGTTCTAAAAACTCTGCACTGGTTACCAGTAAACTACAGAATCGATTTTAAAGTGCTTCTACTAGTCTATAAATCACTCAATGGTATGGGGCCTAAGTACATGTTGGATCTCCTTCCAGTATCTACACCTAGCAGAGCTTTCAGATCCCTAGACAGCAGTCAGCTGGTAGAACCTCGGGTCAGAACCAAACAGAGTGAAGCTGCTTTTAGTTATTATGCTGCTCATAGATGGAATCAGCTTCCTTATGACCTCAAACAGGCCCCAACTCTAGTAACTTTTAAATTAAAATTAAAAGCCTTCATGTATTCATTAGCCTATGACTGAATGTTTCTTATGCTGCTCCTTCTGCACTGTTTACTGCTAAACTTTTTTGACTATGCCTTCTATCTAATTGTCTGAATTATTTCTTTGTGTGTTTTGATTAATGTTTTTGTTGCTCCTGCTCTGTAAAGCACATTGAATTGCCTCCATGTTTGAAATGTGCTATACAAATAAAGCTGCCTTGCCTTGCCTTTAGTGTGAACCACCACTTTATTACATCATCATCAAACTTTATTTCAGACAAAAAACTGTTGTCCATACTCTAATAAAACCCCAATAAAATAATAAATAAATACATAAAAAATAAAACAGAATAAAAGCATAAAAACTTGTACAACGGATAATACAACAATTATAACCACATTCCCATCACGCACCATATAAACAGTTGTTCCAATATTTAAAAAAAACAGAGGAATACCTTGTGTCACTGTATGCAATACTTGCCAAGGCTCTGACTAGAGTGTTGGCAGTCCTATCCAAACGGCACTTGAACTTATACACGTAGTTCCGCATTAGTGCATGAAAAGTGGGGACGTTAGCCGTCACAAACATTTGGCTTGCCGAGGTCCATCGTGGTAGCCTCAGGAGGATTCTAAATGAGTCCTGATACGCCACTTGTAGTTTTTTTATAGCTGCTTTACTATAATTACTCCACAATTGGGACGTATAGAAGGGAGTGCAAAAAGAACGAAAAAGGGCAACTTTAACGTTGTCTGTGCACATGCCAAAGTTACGTGCCAGAGTGTTAGCCTGCATGTACAGCTTACAGTACTGTCTTTTAATATCATCATCATCACTGAGATCACTCCTTAGAATGTGTCCCAAATATTTAACTTTTTCCACCACTTCCAGGACTTGGTTTGACAAATAAAAAGATGGAAAGCTCATCTTCCTATCCTCTTTTGTTGCAGCAATCATCACCACACTTTTTTTGGGGTTAAACATAATGTCAAACTCTTCACCATATTTTGTGCATATCCTGAGCAGCTGCTGCAAACCAGCACTGTAAGGACACAAAAGGACTAAGTCATCAGCATATATTAAGTGGTTTACAAGCCGCTCACCCACTAAGCATCCAGTTTTGCAGTTATTCAGTGCAATAGACAAATCATCAAGATACAGGTTAAAAAGAGCTGGAGAAAGAATTCCGCCTTGCCTGACTCCATTGGATACAGTGAAAGGTTCAGAGACTTCCATTCCCCACTTAACCTGCATCGATTGGTGTGAATACCAAAAATGTAGTATCCTGATCAAGTATTCAGGGACCCCTCTACTCTGTAGTTTGAGATAAAGTTTAGTGTAGTTAACTCGGTCAAAAGCTTTAGAAGCATCTAAAAAACACATAAAAACAGATGTATTCTGTCTCATATACTTATTCACAGTTTCCGTAAGGGCGTATAAACAAAGATCAGTACTAAGTTCACTTTTAAAACCAAACTGATTATCTGTTGTTGCTATAAAATCACTGAGTCTTTCCAGCAAAATGTGCTCAAACACTTTTGACAACACGTTAGCCAGTGCAACCGGCCTGTAGTTGTCAATACAGGATGTTTTTCCAGTTTTTTCTTTTACTACAGGGACTAAAAGAACTGATAACATGTGATCAGGTAAGATGCCATGTTTCAAAAAACCAGTAAAGCATAATGAAAGTAATACATGAGCTCTTCGACTAGCATACTTCATGTGCTCTGCTGATAACTGGTCTAGGCCACACGCTTTGTTTGATGACATTTTCTCAATAGCAATTCGGACTTCATCAGCTCGGACAATCATGCCATGATTGTAATCAATATCGCCTATGTTGAACCCTTCACTATTTATACAGTTAAAAATTCTGCTATAGTGTTTCCTCCATAGATCTGCAATATTCTTATCTCCAGATACCCCATCAATGTTTGCTGGTAGCAGTGATTTACTGTTACTACTGAGCTTTAACTCCTTCCAAAACTCAGAGGCTTTATTATTCTGAAGTTTATTTGCTAAGGAATTTGCCCGCATTTTTTGCTCATTCTTTTTAATGTAGCGAACTGCATTCTTAAACTTAGCGTTAGCAGCCTTCTTGGTCTCCAGCACCATTCCAGACCTTGGTTTGCCAGCAGCAACCCAGGCTTTATAGGCTACTCTGGACTCAGCGTGCAGCGCTGAGGCATGTTCAGACCACCCTGGTAGCGGCTCAAATTTTGCTGTTCCTTTTTGGTACAGAAACCTGCTGTCATTATCCAAGCAGTCCACAATATTCTGGTACAGAGTGCATAGCTCCCGTTTGTGTTCCATAAGTTTGCAGTTGACATCTTTACAGAATATAGTTTCTTTATGTATGTTAACAGTGCTCATGCTTCGATCTGATAGTACGTTGTAATGCCTAATATCGTTATCTGTTACTTTAGCCCAAATCAGCTTCTGTATAGACGCTCTGTCATGGTGGATGAGCGCCGGCAAAGTTTCACAGCTTAACTCTATGCAGACAGGGATGTGATCCGTTGTTGCCAGTGGGTATAAGATCTCCATCTTGGATAAACATTCATGTGCATCTGCAGTGCAAATACAGTGATCAAGCCAGGATGTCGTATGCCATGACTCACTAATATAAGTGTGGCTGTCTGCTGGCAGGTTCTCTTTGCTGGATAAAACCAGGTTATTATTTTCACAGAACTGAACCAGATGTTGCCCAAAGATGGAGCGTGAGTCAGAAATATCTGCATTCATGTCACCAACAATAAAAATACAATTAAAATCACTCTGATTAATAAACGAGCTTAAAAAACCAAGTTTAGCCAGATATTCGTCTTCATTCTGCTGACTCTCATATGGGGTATAAATATTTACAATCATAAAGGACTTGTTATCAAAAGCAACCGTAATTGCTATGCACCAGTCCACATTTAATCTAACAACAGAAATGTTCGGGTCATATTTCTTATGCCAGAAGATGGCCACGCCCCCAGGTATCCTTCCTCGAATTATTCCAGAGGATAGATCTGTAGTGGACTCCTCAGCCCCATAGAAGAGGAACACAGAGGAACGGCACAGTGGTCCCATTCCTGAGACCTTCCTTCTCACTTATGGTGCCAAAATGACAAAACAAATAACCCCACCTTTGCAACACTGAACAATGCAATATCTAAGACCAACACACAACTTAACACAACACAACCTCCCACACTCAATAAACATGCATAAACACTCCAAAATACAACAAAATAGCTAAGAAAATGACTACCCACAATGCACCTCACCCACTGCTGCTTTCACGTGTTTAAGTAATATGAACTTAGTTTGTGTAAGTCGAAGGTATTGATTGGACTTGAGAAACACAATTACAATAAGAAAGGATGTGAAACAGCTCAACTAACTCAGGATTAACAAGTAATTCTAAAAATTTAGAAAATTTTAAGTAATGTGAACAAGATATTTTTGAGTTGAATCAAAGTCTGCGTTTACAGTCTAATGATTCCATCTGTTTGACAGGTTTCAACAAAACTGGGTCATAAAACAGAACCATGATCCAAACACAGCAACAGAAAAGGTTCTGCAGTGGTTGAGTCAGAGCCCAGACGTGAACCTGACTGAATCCCCAGTGAGTCGTAGCGGATGACTGCTCATGATGAGCCAGGATCCTCTGGAGGTTTCTTCCTGTTAAAAGGGAGTTTTCCTCTACACTGTCGCTACATGCTTGCTTAGTATGAGGGTTGTTGAAAAGGCACTGATGCTAGTCAGTGACTCGATGCAACCTGCTGGGTTCCTTATATAGGAAACTTTTTTACTGATTGGCTTAATGAACTGAACTGTATTGGAATGTTTACTTTGTGAAGAACCTTGAGACGACTCTTGTCATGATTTGGCGCTATATAAATAAACTGAATTGAATTGAAGAGATCTGAGCAGAAACTGTGTCCAGAACCACATGAGAGAGAAATAAAGTCAGAAAACTCAAAGTTCTTGTTGCTAAAGGAGGTTCTACAAGCTGCTGGATCAGGAGGCGGCTCATCTTTTCTCAGAGTTTTACTATTTTGGCTTCATTTCTGTTTAATTAAATACACGGTGGAATCTGATGTTTTTGTGCTCAGGAGGTAAGAAGAAAATAATCTTAAAACCTGATGATTTTTTATTGTATGCTGTTACATAAAACCCCAGAAAAAGGGGGTAGTAGTTACCTGCATGAGCACATTATAGGAATATAAACTAAAGAGAATAAAATCCTATCCAGAGACTCCGTGCTGGCATTAGTTTGTAACACAATAAACTGGAGTTCGGCTTTAGAAAAAACAAAAACACTCCTCAGAAGAGAAGCATGCTGCCTCTCTGTTCAGCCGAGCGTGAATAATCCGGCTTTAAGTCGCACTTCCAGCTGGGGGTAATTTATTTTATATTTCTCATTCTTGATGAAAAAAATGGGAATAATAGAGAAAAATGGAGGGAATTGTTGATAACACAGAAAGAGAAATGTTCAGGACTTTGCTGAGAGTGTGCTGTGTTGTTGAACGAAGATAGTGGGAAACAAACTGGAATATTTAAACAGAGTTAACGGGATTCACGGTTCACAACAGCTTCTTGTGGCAACTTCAGAAACTCGAGCAAAGTCACAATGTTTCTGTCTAAATGGTCCCAAATCAAATCCTTTTCTTTAAAAATAATTAAATGTTTTAATTCCTGTGATGGACTGGAGACCTGTCCAGGGTGTGCCCCGCCTCTCGCCTGATGACAGCTGGAGACAGACACCAGCTCCCTGTGACCCATAAGCAGGCTGGATGATGGATGGATGGAGATATCTAAATGATAGGTTATAAATAAACATGTAACATTTTTAACAACTGAAGCAGAAGTTCCATCTAATCCAGAAGAACAGCCTTCATCTTCATGGTATAAAACCAACAGTGACTCAGTTCTGAGCATCACTGTGACAATTTTTTAGTTTGTTTATTTGGTGGCTCATTTGTAAGCAGAATAATTGGGTTTAAACTCCCAGAGAGAAACTGGTAGATGCTACAGGAGAGATAAGTTGCTTTTAGTCTAATTGTCTTGGTATTTGTCATGGAATGGTTGAGTTTGTAGCTGACCCAAATGCAGGGGAGCAGGAACAGGAGGCAGACTGGCAGGTAAAAGAACGGTTTGAGATTAATTATGACAGGTAGGGTGACGCAACAGCAAGACAAGGATCTGAAACAGACAAGCACAAACAGAGGGTTTAAATACACGAGGGTAATCAGATGGGTAGGATAACAAGGGGCAGGTGAGTCCAATAAACACTTAACGAGGGGAGATGGGACAACATGAGGGAGAAGGAGCAGATCCTGACAGCATTATTACCAGTCTTCTGCAGAAGTTGGGCCTTGGTTCTGGGTGTGGGCACAGGGGGTCTGAACCTGTTGTTGCTGGATGATGACGATAGATATTTTTAGCACTGTGGGTTGCAGGATGAGGCCTCTATTGATCAGGTTTCTTACAGTGCATCCCAGTGATGCTTGATTAGGTGAGAGTGGTTCATTTTGGGATGATAACTGAGTCATACCTGGGCAGTTTGTTTTGTTTTCTAGCTGAAGAGGGCTGTCTAGTGTGTAACCATGTTCAGCTGGGTGGTGATACACTCATTTTATGCAGACAGTTGTTTTCCCTTTAACCTTTGTAAAAGCATACATCAACTATACAAGCATTGTTAATTCCTTCCACAGGGCTGTGGATAAATATCCAGAACTGAATAACGTTTGGAGTCAAGCTGGTTCAACATGGCCGCCAAAGTTAATCATCATTAGCACGCATTAAAAAATGATGTATTAACTTAGGAGTCATCACCAACATATATGTGATACCTTTGCCATTAACTATTGGAGTCAATGTCATGGTTCAAGAACAAAGGTCTGAAACTGCAGAGCCTGAGACAGAAGGAGTGTCTGAAAATGAAAAAGGTTGATTTAGCAAGAAAACAGCTTGTGTACAAACTTAAAGGTTTTCCACAGGAATGTCTTCTGGTGACTCTGATGTCTCTAAATCCAACCGCTCACTGCCATTGACGACTTTAGTCATCATTTGCGTTTTTCTGCGGGGTGGGCGTCGGAACGAGCCCCCGCACCGTGAGAACAAACATCACGTGTCTAAAGTGGATCTTCATCCATGTATGTCACACATCACATGATCAGGAAGGAGAAAATCAATGAATTAGGAGATCGTTTTGGGACACTGCTGTGAAACAAAGCAATGCTCCAACCAGAAATGCTTCTGCAGCACACGCTCCAACAACAGATTGTGAATGAACGGATAACGCTAGAAATACGGTGATTCTTCCTGATGTAAGAAGTGAGTACTCTTTCTTTTGGTAGTTTTGGCGTCTACATGATCATAGAGCACAATGTTCTGTGACTCTTCAAAAAACAGTAAAAATGCTCAAAAACGCTGGCAGTCAGGGGCTTTCTGATCAGAAAACGGTTAATGAGTTAAGTGACAGAGCCCTAAACGGCTCATTCTGGAAGGTACTGAAAAAGTCATGAATAAAACTGCTGAAATTGTTTAATGTGAGAGGGATTTAGTGCAAGACACTTCATGAACATGTTTTCTATAAACTATAGAAAACGGAATCTCCTTTAACAAAGAAGATTGAAACAAATCTTAGTTAGACTCACTCTGCAGTCAGAGACGGTGGTAGGCGATGGCGGATGTATTACGGCTAAATGAACACACCCAGGAACCTAATGCCATCTGCCAATTGTGTCCCGCCCTAAATCACTTCCCTCTTTTGTCCTTCACTGTCAACTCCCTAGTTTGCATCACACTGAGTTTTAATTTGAAAGACGTTCTGTTATTCTTTTCACACTGATTCATTTTGCAGAGTTGGTGTTTTATAAGTAGTTAGAGATTAGAAAGGAGCTGTAGTGCAATTACATTTTTATCAGATTTTAATTTGTCTTAATAAACTCCAAACCTCTGAGATATCATAGAAGAGTTTAAAGGAAGACTAATTAATTTAACTTTCATCCAACTCTTCTGGTTTCAGCCTCTTTCATATAGAAAGATGTATTTATTTGTGTGTGTGTGTGTGCGTGCGTGCGTGTGTGTGTGTGCCAGTAAGGAACAGTGACTCGGTTTGCTGCCAGAGGCATTAACTGAGGCATCAATTAAAGGAGTTAACGAGTTTGTTTAATGAGATGAAAACTCTGCTTATGTTTCTGACGTCAGACAGGGCTGCTCCTAGAAGAGTGAGGTCAAACACTGTTTTTCCTTCACGTTGTCATCATTTCTATGCTCAGTACCACATCACTTATTATATTCCCCCATTCCCTTTAACTTGACATTGCTATAAATCCAGATCACCCACCTGGAGAGCTTTGTGAGCTGAAACTGTCCATCTCTTGACTTGTTGTCTGTTTGGGTGTTTACAGCAGAAAGGAACACTGAAATGAAAGAATGTATCTCAGTGGCTCCAGGTAGACGGGGTAGGCCAATAATCGGAGGGTTGATGGTCCGATCCCAGCTCTTCCCTAGTCAGTCAGCTGTTTTTATCCTGTGGAAGGATAGTTCACCTGCCTTTCCTGTATGTGAATGTTGATAGTGGTCAGAGGGGCTGGTAGTTTACCACTACCTGAGTGTGAATGAATGACTGAGTAATCCAAAAGTGCTACATCTAATCTAATCCATAATAACCTCTTTATGGTTACAAATGATTGCAATTTTTAATCTGGCCAGTACAACATAAAACACCTTTCCCCCACAAATGTCAGTCATAGAACTGTCTGAATCTCATGCTGCACCACACCACACTACAAGATAAGGAGACTACAATATATGGTGGGGAAATTAAATACAAGTTTTCCCACTTACAAAGAATTACAAAGTCTACCTCAACTGTGAGACACAACATATAAAAAAAATCTAAAAAATCACATTCTATGATACAAAAAAGCATTTATTGTGTGAAAAAAGTATATATATTGTTTGTTTTTTCCTGACTGTATAGTGATTTTTACCAAACAGCTGAGTTAAATAAGTTTTACTCAGCGCATAGGAACTCTAAACAAAGCCCATGTGGTGTTTTTATCTATTCATGACAATCGGAACTAAAATACAACTCAATTAATGTTTTTTTTTAACATTAAACTGTTTTCATTGACTCTCTTAAAGCTTTGTTGGTCAAAACTAAAATGACTACAAACCACATGGTTCTTTTATTCCATAACAGAAGTTATTTCAGACAAAATCAACTGAATCCCAGGCAGGAAGGTGGTTGTAGAAGAAGCAGATGTTGTCTGATTACTCTAAACATTCAGCTCTGTCCTGTGTTGCTCAGCAGACGGTGGGACCATGAAGACGGTGGTGGCCCTGCTGCTCCTCTGTCTCTGTGATCCTGGACGCAGTGACTGCCAGGCAGACTGTCTGTCCTGCAGCAAAGTCCTGCCCAAACAGCTCAGTTTCAACACCGTGGTGAGGCAAACACACACACACACACACGCACACACACACACAGATCAACTAAAAAGAAAAGAATGTATAAATGCATTTTCAATAAAATCGTATTTAGCAAGAAAAGAAAAAATAAATTTTGTTGAGGTCTAATATTTGATGTAGAGTCACTCTTTACTCCTGTATTCATTCTCAGCAGCTCCCTGCCTGACTCAACAAATTGCCCTTTTGTCATTTGAGCTTTAATTTGTTGTGACTAACGGGTTCCTGGGGACAGATGTTTGTTTGCTGCTCTGTGCCCGCTGGTTGTTTCTTTCTGGCTGATGACAGACATGGCAGCATCTTTAGATGATTTAAAACATTAAGTTGTTAGTGTTTGCTCACAGCGTTATTTTAGGACATCCAAACTCATTTCCAAAGATACAGGTCATAATGCTTAAAATCTTTTACTTAATTCAAAGAATAACTTAATTTTGCTTCATCATGACTAAATCCTTCCTGATGTTTTGCAGTGGATGATGTTTGGGATACTTTGCCTTAAGGCCAAAACGTTCTTCACTGTGTGCAAGATACGTCTATAGATGATATATGGGTGATATAGAGGGACGCATCATCAGTGATGTAACCGGGTGTTTCACCATCAGACACCCTCGCCCAGGCGACCTAGCTGAGGGTGATCAGACCCCAGCCTGCGTCCCAGCAGTTCTGCACATGGATCAGCCCTCTTATCCACAGCCACCTTGTAGCCTTCTTTGCAGAACACTTATCAGTAGCAACCAATAAATTTGTTTGATCTAAAAATGAATAATTTTAAAGAGCAGAATCACTGAGAAAGCCTTTTTAACTTATTACTTTTGAAAATGATCGGTCACTCTGAGTTTAACATGCAAGCTGAACGTAAAAAAAGGCTTCTACCCCTATTTCCTGCATTAGTTTCTGATAGAAAATAGATGAAAAAACATTCTGTTCAGAGAAGCCTGACAGATCTACATCACACTGTCACTTAACATTCATGGCCTGGGGATCCTGCTGGTGGAGCTGGTGGAGGTTGCTGGGAGAAGTGAGGTAATTGGGCCTCTTTGCTGGGGCTAAAAAGCCTCAGTAGACTTGCAGTTCCTCACCCCTCCACACAGTGCTTTAGGAAGGAACATTTTTCTATAGGTGTGTTCGATCCAAACAAAATTCTTTACACTTCAGGAAAAAAAATGAAGAAATCTTGTCTTTGTCTCTGCCAGGCATGTCTCTTAGAGTGCAAAGAAAATGTGTCCCCTTCCTTCACCTGGGACTTCTGTCGTACAGCGCTATCGCCGCCCTTCCCATCCCTCGATGGTGCAGTGAGGAAAAGATCTCAAGAGGAGGCTGAAGTTCTGTTTCCTGAGGAAGAGGAGCAGATGGAAGGGGGTCTGGTATTACCGGTTGCATTACAGAGGTTCGACCATGTGACCCGTGCCCTGAACCAGAGGGATCAGCTGAGCACTGTCTACGATTCTCAGAATGCTCTGTCTCTCGAGAACGAGTACGAGGAGGGGGAGGCTGAGCAGGACGGTGGGGATAACGATGCTGCAGCAAGAGAGCAGAGTGATCCTCAGCTCTTCATCTCTAAGAGGTTTGGAGGCTTTGTCAAAGGAAGACATGGCTACAGGAAACTGATGTCTCCAGGACGGTCATACCAGAAGAGATACGGTGGCTTCATTGGCATTCGAAAGTCAGCCCGCAAGTGGAACAACCAAAAACGTTTTAGTGAATTCCTGAAGCAGTATCTGGGGATGAGCACTAGGGCCACCGAGTTTAACAGCGTGTCAGAAGACCTGACCCAGCAGAACGAAGTCTAGATTACTGATCTTTAAAGCCAGTGCCATAAAAGAATCCCTTCATGTTTTCTCTCACCTTGTTTTGTAATAAAAGCATCAACGTCTGAGTGTTTAATTGGTTACATCAAAGTTAAATAATAAAAATAAAGTTGATAAAAAATACACGATTCAAGACTCCTATTGGAGTCCTTGTTATCCCAAAATGTAAGAATAGTCATTTGTGTTTTTGCTCTTTGGAATTTATGAAGATGATCACATTTCTGTAGTATATTGACCCCATTTCAAACCCCAGTGATTTAACTGAAATAACATTTTGTGTTTACATCAGTAAAATCTTTATTATTATTATTTATTTATTTATTTATTTTTTCTTGGTAAGGAAGAGAGTGTCCTTCCTTTTATTTTATTTTGGCACCACCTAGTGGCCACATTCAGTGAACAGGTACATCATAGTGTTTTTTTTTTTGTGGTCTTAAAAAAATTCAGCAGTAAAATATCTGTGATTTATGTTCAATAAATGAAAACGTATATAAACACGGCAAAATTTGTAGTTTTTATCCTGTTCCAAAACACACCTGAGACTGGAATATGAAGGTAGTTTACATGAATGATTAACTAAGACGTTCCTACTTTATGACACTAATCAGTCTTATTGACTTATACTGTGTAGAAATGAGCATGATGACCTTTGACCGGCTTTTGTCCTTCCTGTATGTACAACCTGTCTTTGAACTGTCTTGATGTAAAATGTTTCTGTTGACCAATATAAAACATGTAAATAATTGACTTTAAACATGTCAATAAATATAGTTTATTATTTCCTTTGTGGCTTGTCATGCAGCAACTGATTCTGTGTTGAAGTACTTTGTTCCTAGGAGTCATAATCTCATTTAAAATTATATTAATTTACCTTTAGGTCAGGATAAGGACTGTTTGCTCTGTTCAGAGAATTAATTTGACTAGCATTTACACAAAGATAAAGTTATTAATTATCTGTTAATAAATATTTGTTTTTTGTTTACCCCAAATTTATTATTTATTTAGGTAGAGTAAATGTGTCATGTGTGCCTTGAGGATGGTTACAAGGCTGTCAACTTTGATGATTAAGGAGATTACAAAGAATTCTTTAGATCGCTTTATTAAGAAATATTTAATATATCGCATCTAGCAAGATGATTTTGTTGCAATAAAGATACCTGTTCTTTACATATCCAATGTTTCACAAAACAGAGATTATATTTTAATTATAAAGGGTATTATTATAATATTTATTTGTGCACCTAAAATATTAAAAAAAAAGAAAACAGTTGGAATTTCCTTTTTCAATATATACAGAGAATACAAAATGGGTAAATAAAATTGATGATGCCTTTGCAGTTTTGGTTATTTAGATTTAATGTGAGGCAGTTTTAAAGGTAAAATCTCAAAAAAAAACAAAAAAAAAAAAACAATCAGTAAATTGGCAAGAAACAGTAGGCAGAAGTACATTTTATTCTCTAAATAAAATTTGTATAATTTTTAATATGGATCACTTCACTTATATTTCTCACACTGTTGGTCACTGCTATCAAATGCATTTTATCACAAAGTAGTACAAAGTAATTTTTATTTTGCGTAAACCAAACATTCATAAAAATGCATTCCTTTCTAAAACTCACTACAAAAATGAAATTCAATCTCCCAAAAAACTAAACACACAAAAAACGTCTTTAACTTTGAAAGGTCACACCGGAAAAAGCGACTTATCAACGCTAACTACATTTTTAAAGACTTTCACGCTTTTCAATCTTTTTCTCGTTGTCGCTGCTGATTTTCAACTATTGCAACGCCCGGTTTTGGTTGATTCGGTGAGTTTAAGTCAATTAACGTAAAAATAAAACAGGTTACTCGCGAACAGTAGCCATATTTGTCAACATGAGCTAAGCTTGTTGGTAGCACAAGCTACTGCCCAGAGAAAAGTAGATGCTAACTTTGCCTCGCAAGCACCAGAAACTCAAAACATTTGGAAACGGTTTATGTAACGGTGAAACTCATTTATACTTTATTTGGGATTTCCTGGCTAATTTAAAGGTAACCACTTATTATGAGCTAATGCTAGCTAACCAGCTAATCTACAACAACAACAACAACAGAACATTTAAGCTAACAGTTGTCTTTAATAATTTGACTTTGAAAGTTCAAGGCCTTTTAGATTTCACTGTTTAATTCTTACCACAGCAGACCCCTAAAACCCCGGTTTTTCTGTGAGAAATTGTTTTTTGATCGTCAACTTGTGTTAGCGGAGCTGCTCACAGCAACTTAACAAATCCCAAACTTATTCACCTAACATCAATACGTGAATATCTTCCTGGCACTCTGTTACATTTTATTTGCTACATGTAATGCTGATGAACCCTTTGTGAGGTTATACATGTGTACTTTTGTTTCAGGACACACAGCTATGTGCAGCTGTGTGCGGAGCTCCAGGGCTCTGTCCCCTGCCCTGCTCCCCAGGCTGCTGCGTCCTCAGACGGGGGTTAGGCTGGCCGACAGGAGCCTCAGGACCTCCTCCCAGTGTCTGGCAGTCGTGGGGGACTCCGCACTGCCCCCTCTGCCCAGCCAGGCCCGGGTAGTCATCTGTGGAGGAGGGATCGTGGGAACATCAGTGGCCTACCACCTGGCCAAACTGGGCTGGACTGATGTTGTGCTGCTTGAGCAGGGCAGGTGAGATAAAAAGGCATTTAACCTCACGTTTTATGTTAACATTTTAACGTAAGAAACTAATTCCTGTATTGTGTTGAGGGGACTGAAAAGGATAGTGTCTTGTTCATACTGACATTGCTGCTTTGGAAGTTCAATTAATTTAAATTCAACTTAGTTTATGTAAATTAGACCTATACAAAAACGTCAAGTCATTTTGGCTCCAGATTGAAGACAATTGTTTGCAGTAAAATCAATTCTATTTTAACAAGATTGGATCATAAATTGCTAGTTAAGTTTGCCTTAAGGGAACCTGCAGGTTATATTTTTATGGAATGCCCAATTTTGTACAAATGGGCAACAGAGAAACGAAACAAATCTCAAAACAGGCAGAAACCTGCTGAAGCAGGTCTAGAGCAGCCTTATGCCTCTCCTGACAGCAGTGCGAGAAGACGGAAACAAACACAGAAGGGTTGGACCAGTCATCATTTCTAGGAAGATAAACAGAGCAAAGACGTTAGTGGCATAACAATAAATGCAAACATATAGGCTAAAGCCAGCAGAGTGAACAAATGTCAGCATGTCCTCCAGCAGCATAACTAAAGGGATGAGCCAGGATAACCCAAGCTAACCCTAACTAGAAGATTAATTAAGAAAGGAAAGTCTGAAGCTGAGTCTTAAAGGTAGATGAGGTTATTAGTACATCTGAAGGAGAACTGTTTGTTTTGATCTTGCTGTGCTGAAGTGATGTTGGCTGATTTCATCCTCCCCAGACTCGGTGCAGGAACAACCAGGCTGTGTGCTGGTATTGTGAGCATGGCTAAGCCCATCTCTATTGAATGCCAGATGGCCAACTACTCCATTAGTCTTTACCAGCAACTGGAGGAAGAGACAGGGGTTAAAACAGGTCAGATACGTTGCTATTTACCCTAATGTGGTGCTGTAAGCACTGAGGAAAACTGTACCATAACACTGAGTTGGTTATTATCCACTCATATATCCCACCTGGTCATCTTCTGTCTGTTCTCTTACGTTGAGTAAAATCTATTATGTTTATGCAGGAACAGACGGTTAAGAGAACTGAGCACACATTTCATTACAATCATTTGGATAACACCCACTTAACACTGAATTATCTTAAATTGGAAACATGATGAATTTCTGTCTTATGTTTGAGCTGTGAGGTGTTGTGAGGCTCACTCATTCATGTTGTGTGCTTTTGTGTGTATTGCAGGTTATGTGAGGACAGGTTCTTTGTGTTTGGCACAAAATCAAGACCGTTTCATCTCCCTTAAGCGTCTGGCATCGAGACTCAAGTAAGACTACTACTTCGAGAAAGTGTCGGTGTAGTGGTACCAGCTAGGCTTGGAGACATTATCATCTCTGTGCTCAGGAGAAGATGTAATAACTGATAACTTTATTCTCAGGGTGTTGGGCATCAATTGTAACGTCATTAAACCTAAAGAGGTGGCCAAACTTCACCCTCTTGTTAACATGCATGACCTGGTGGGGGCGCTCCACCTCCCCTCCGATGCTGTGGTGTCTTCGCCTGATGTCAACCACGCACTGGCTGTAGCTGCTGCGGGACAAGGTGAAGCTGAGTCCAGAAGCATTTGGTCAGAAAGAATTGTTCGTCAACAAACGATCTCATGAACCTCTAGATAGATTCTAATGAAATTCTCACAACATAATCATGACTTCTACATCTAACTTTTGAAGTCAACCCAACCCGCTAACCTGGTGGTGTCCATTCCTGATCCTCAAGGGCCACCATCCTCCATGTTTGAGATGTTTAACAGTAAACCTGACGACAGGTAGGAACAGGTAAGTCAGCCATTTAATCAGGTGTGCTGGAGAAGAGGAATGGTATTGTCCCTCTGGGACCAGGACTGGACACAATAGGCCTAAATCAAGATGAATCTGATTTCCATGTTGAGCTGAAATCTGGTGTGGGAATATCTGAGAGTTGGTCATCAGACATACTTTGTGCTCTTAACAGATTCCTGAGATATTCTATGATGTCATGCATAACAGTATTTTCAAGATTTGACTAAAAAAGCAGTAACTCAGTTTTTCTACATTATAAGATGTTGACATAAAAAGCAGCACCCTGGTGCTATCCTAGCTCCTCTCTTTGGTTTTATTCAGCTTGGTCCCATTCTTCTGTCTCCTCTGCTCAAACCCCCATCCTTCATGTTTTACGGTTCCAGGGGTTCAGATCCTGGAGCGAACCAGCGTACAGCAGGTTGTGGTGGAGAAGGGCCACGTGATGGCTGTGGAGACGGATCGTGGCTCCATTGAGTGTGAATATTTTGTTAACTGTGCCGGCCAGGTAAATCTTAGCCTGACAAAATATATTAAATTTGATGGGCTTATACTGGAGTGATCCAGCAGGTGGATGTATTAACTCTCTCTTGCTGCTGCAGTGGGCCTACGAGCTTGGTCAGGCTAGTGAGGTGAAGGTTTCGGTTCCTCTCCATGGCTGTGAGCACTTCTACCTCCTCACCAAACCTCTGCAGGAGCAGCTTTCACCCAATGCACCAGGTCTGATGAGTCCACACAAGTTAAACACTCCATCTCTGTTTCTGGGCTAAAAGTAGCTGTGTGTGTTTTGTCTCCAGTGGTAATCGATATGGATGGGCGGTTATATGCCAGGCCGTGGCAGGGGGGCCTTCTGTCTGGAGGCTTTGAGAAGAACCCCAAACCCATCTTCACTGAGGGCCGGAACCAGCTGGAGATCCAGAACATGCAGGAAGACTGGGATCATTTTGGTGAGCAGAAGGTTGCTTTGTTTTCTGTTTCAGTTTCACATGTTGAATCATTTACTGATTTAAGACTAAACATCTTTGGTTTATCCGTTCCTAATTCTGTCTCTTTAAATAGCTGTTACTCTGCACTGACTGTGCACGTGTGACCTCACACTCGCTCACCTGTCTTCTGTCCTTGGTGGTAATCTGAGAGTCCTGGTGTCCTTTGACAGGCTGTCATAACTCTAAACTTGGTCTGCAGCCGTCTGCAGCTTCACACTTCCTGCTGTTTCACACAGACCTGCTTGCTGTACCTGAATACAAACATATATCAATCTGTTATTTTTACATGGATCCATGCTAGATTCTCTCACATGTGAGATGTTTTTTAAATGTGAAGGGTGTGACGGTGGCAGAGGAGTTGAGTGCCCACCCCGTAATTGGAAGGTTGCAGGTTCGAGCCCTGCACAGTTTGTCGCTGTTGCCTGGGGTAAGACACTTAACCCGCGTTGACTGCTGCTGGTGGTTGGAGGGACCGGTGGCACCAGTGTACGGCAGCCTCGCCTCTGTCAGTGTGCCCCAGGGCTGCTGTAGCTACAATGTAGCTCATCACTACCAGTGTGTGCATGGATGAATGACTGTGTTGTAAAGCACCTTGGGGGGGTGGGGTGGGGGGGTGGGGGGGTTCATATATCAAATACAGACTATTTACCATTTTAAAATCAAAGCAAACTCGTGTATTCGGTTATTTTTGTGTCAGAAGCAGAGGAAAAGAATAAAATGTCAATAGCAGCTTTGGTCCCCTGACAGAAAACAAAGGAATTTTTGGGCCATTTTCAAGTATTTTTTCTGTTAAATTATATACATTAAATATATATTATTATTTATTTTAGATGGCTTCCTGAACAGTCTCTGTTGGGAGAAATAGTTCACCTCTGACAGGACTGTTCAATGTCATATTGCTTTGTGCTAACATTGTTTTATTAAGTTATACACTACTGTCAGTAGTGTCTGTTATTTATGAATGTAGGTCTGTCAGGATTTTCTAATCCTAGAGTTTCACCGTCTATTTTCTATCAGAAGCTAATGCAGGAGATAGGTGTAGGAGACTATTTTCATGTTCAGCCTGCATGAAAAACTCAGAGTGACTGATTATAATCAGAAATAATCATTAAAACATGTTTTTTCAGTGAACCACACCTTTAAGGTTTATAAAGTGAAGTTTTAGAGTTTGGAGCTGATTGAAGGTGACAGAAATAACCTTTAAAGCTGCAATGGCAAATTTTTAAAAGCAAATTAGCTTAAAATTTTTTTTTCATGCCTCTTAACAACGTTCTAACATCGTATAGCTATAAATATATTGTGGGGATTAAAAAAATGAAAATAAAGTGGTGGACTGAGTTTATGTTGCAAACTTGTTTCTGAATACTGAAAGCTACAGCATTGACGCTTCTCGGTTCTGGTTCAGTCGGTCTTTTTGTCATAACACATGTTAGATTTGTGTCTAGATGTGACAAAAGTCAGCAATGAGGGTTTTAAAGTCTTTAAATGGACCAAGGGTCAAAGATGACACGATCCCAGCAGCCACTCAGGGCGTATGATCAAATAAGGCAGCTTTGATGTTCATGCTATGTTTTCACCAACTTCATAGAGTTTAACATTTACAACACATATATCCTTATTTAGCACAACTAGTCAACCTTGTGGTGTGTTTCATAAACCTAGTGTTGCTAGTTTTACAGAATCCAACTGTAAACATGAGGGGAGAAAGTTGCAGGAAGTCAGTTTTCTGGTTCTGCAGACTGTGGTGTGTCACAGCGCGATGCTGATTGGTCAAACGGCGCCATGGCGCAAACTATGACTACCTTGATCAATGATGATTGGTTGGGTGAAATTCCGTAGTTCTAAGAGTCCGTGAAAAGGCACACCGACATCATTTATGATGTGAGTGGAAGTGTTTAAATATAGACGCTGACTGAAGTTTAGAGTTTAGGAACTTCCTGGTTTAAAATACAAACCAGTTAAAGATGAGAAATCATCTGTGTGGTTTGGTTTGTTCATTAGTGTGTAAGAACACTGATGTAGAAGTGTGTGTGTGTGTGTGTCTGTGCTGATGGTTTCTGCCCTCAGAGCCGATGCTCAATGCCCTCCTGAGGAGGATGCCGAGCCTGGAGTCGGCTGAGATCCATCAGCTGGTCAACTGTCCAGAGTCCTTCACGCCTGACATGCGCTGCCTGATGGGGGAGACACCGGGAGTGTCGGGCTACTATGTGCTGGCAGGGATGAACTCCTCAGGCTTGGCCTTCGCTGGAGGAGCTGGGAAGTAAGCATGAGTCTGCAGTTACTGTGTTTGCCTGCAGTGTACTTGCTTCTACTAAACACCAAATGTAGACGGTTTGTTTTAAAACCCAGCAGCTGGCATTTCTGAGTTCCACTCATGTTGACACGGTGCTCGTTGTCCTGCTGTGTGTTTTGGCGTGCAGGTACCTGGCTGAGTGGATGACCTACGGCTACCCCACTGCCAATGTTTGGCCACTGGACATCAAACGCTTTGGAAACCTGCAGAGCAGCCGAACCTTCCTACGACACAGGGTCATGGAGGTCATGCGTGAGTAGTGACCGCTCAGTTCTGTCTGAATAGGTGAAATAATTACCCGACTCAAGAGTAAAACAAAGTCAGAACTAACCTGTCTTTTTGTCAACCGGCAGTTCTGTAAATTTTTTCTTAACAAGAGTTCTAGTTATGAAAATAAAAAAATCATGCACTAAATAAGATTGTCACTGGGTGGATGTGAAATGAAGACTCAGGTGTGTGTGTGTGCATGTGTGTGTGTGCAGCCTTGCTGTATGAGCTGAAGGTTCCTCGGTGGGACTTTCAGACTGGACGTCAGCTGAGGACGAGTCCCCTCTATGACCGTCTGGACACCCAAGGAGCTCGCTGGATGGAGAAACATGGCTTTGAAAGGCCCAAATACTTTGTTCCACCTGGGAAAGGTTTGGTCTGCTCAGCAACAAAACTCCATTATCTGTTCCTTTAGTAAAGATCTCAGTGATTTCTAAGAACTTGAGGGATTGAAGTAGCTTTTATTCTTTTATCAAAGGAAGGGCGGACTGTTTGAAGTGTAAATTCTGCTGATGGTGTGACTGTTTCACAGTGAGACGTGTTTCCTCTGTAGATCTGCTGTCTCTGGACCAGAGTAAGACCTTCTACAAGCCAGACTGGTTCGACATCGTTGGAGCAGAAGTGAAATGCAGCAAAGAGGCTGTGTGTGTCATCGACATGTCGTCCTTCACCAAGTTTGAGCTGACTGTGAGTCACGATGCGCTGCAGACATCCTCTAATTAGATCCACTTTATGGAGAGCAGAAAAACCTGCTCTCTTCTGTGGCTTCAGACTGCTGAGCTGCACTGAAGGTTTCATATTTACTGAGGGAGAAATGTTTAAATATGTGATTTATTTTAAAGTGGGTTTGAACTAAGCTTAGGTATGGCAACACAATCAGTGTTAAATGTAAGGATTTAAATTTTATTCTCTCCTGTTGTCTCAGTCAACGGGAGACCAGGCCTTGGAGCTGCTGCAGTACCTGTGTGCCAATGACCTGGACGTTCCTGTTGGACACATCGTCCACACCGGCATGCTGAACGAGAGAGGCGGCTACGAGAACGACTGCAGCGTGGTCCGCCTCAGCAAGAACAGGTTTGAAGCATCAACGTTCAACACCTCACGGTCGATTTAATAACACAACGGGTGGAAACAAATCCTGCTGTCGTTTGTTCTCTAGCTTCTTTATCATCTCTCCGACGGACCAGCAGGTCCACTGTTGGTCCTGGATAAAGAAGCACATGCCCAGTGACCCACACCTCCACATGGAGGATGTCAGCTGGAAGTACACAGGTGAATACCCTCCACCTTTATTATTCCATCAGGGCCAAAATGGTAGAAACGATGACCCTTCCACCTGACCTGGTATCAGGCTTTAGGTCTTATTTTTATTTAAAATAAAAACAAAAACATAGTTTTTGTCTCCGGTCATACCAAACTCATACTAAAGCAGGACTTAGCCATACTGCCGCAGCCCGGGTTGCTGCCATAACCATATAGAGCTAAATCTAGACCCGGGTTCTGGTTCTGACAAAACAGAACACCTCTCATCACACACACCTTTGTCCTTTACCTACAGCTCTGAATCTGATTGGACCTCGGGCGATGGACGTCCTGGCTGAGCTGTCGTATGTTTCCATGACGCCCGATCATTTCCCCTCCATGTTCTGTAAGGTAAAAGATTAAAAATGCTGCAGCACCGCTGCTGATGTGGTTCTTTTGATCATATGTATAAGAGCAGTAACTGTATGTGTGTGTGTGTGTGTTTACAGGAAATGAGTGTGGGCTATGCCAATGGGATCAGAGTGATGAGCATGACTCACACTGGAGAACCAGGCTTCATGCTCTACATCCCCATAGAGGTGAGGCCTTCATTCACACAGACACTATTTAGTCCACATGCAGCAGGATGTTTGGTAAAACCCTACACAGAAATAAAAACGGGTCATTTAATTATTCATCCTGCCACGGGGTCGATTTGACACTCGGGCGTGGAGAAAGTTGTCGGTTCCTTTGTGTGAAAGAAAGTAAAAACCCACACCTGTTGCAGTTTAGCAGTAATGGCTAACTCTGCTGTCTGCAGTATGCGCTGCACGTCTACAATGAGGTGATGTCGGTGGGTCAGAAGTACGGCGTCCGTAACGCTGGCTACTACGCTCTGAGAAGCCTCCGCATCGAGAAATTCTTCGCCTTCTGGGGTCAGGACCTGGACGCCTTCACCACACCGCTGGAGTGTGGACGAGAGTTCAGGGTCAAGTTCGACAAGGTGTGTTTGTGGAGCATCAGGTGTTCCTGTAGCTTCTTCTGAGGAACAGTAATAATCAAACATCTGCATGTTTACTCTTTTTTTGGGTTCATTTGAACTTCTGGAATTTTCCATTGCTAACCTCTCTGCTTCTCCATCAGGACACCACCTTCATTGGTCGTGAGGCGTTGCTGCAGCAGCGTCAGGAAGGTGTGTTCCGGCGGTTTGTCATGCTGGTTCTGGAGGACCACGACACTGAGCTGGACCTGTGGCCGTGGTGGGGCGAGCCTGTCTACCGGAACGGTCAGCTGGCCGGGACCACCACCAGCAGCGCCTACAGCTACACTCTAGAGCGCCACGTCTGCCTGGGCTTTGTGTCCCCTCCCCCTGGTGCCGAGGGGCTCCCCACCCCCATCACCCCTGACTTCATCAACCGCGGAGACTACGAGGTGGACATTGCCGGCCAGCGCTATCCGGCCAAAGCCAAACTCTACCCCTTTAGCTCCCTCTTCACTCAACAGAAACGGAGAAAGGAAGACATGGAGCTGAGTAACCTCCAGGGAAAGTGAGACGGGGGGATGAGGTCTCCTTCTGAGACACTCCATCAGTTTGTCACATCCACTCCTGCTGTGACCCCACCGTGCCAGATTCTGACTCCTTACAGCTCCTGTAGCTACACTTGTTCCTGTAATATGTATTTCCAAACAGCATCGTCTGCTTTTAACGTGCAATATGAGAGAAGCACCAAACGCTTGTTCGATCAGTGACTCAGTCCTGCTTCCCCGCTGCACATGTGGACACATCCAGATGTTTTCTGGTTGTGTTTCAGTTATTTTAAGGCTTCATGAATGAATCTGACAAAAAAGTCAGACGTGGCTAATGCTGCTGTAGAAACATGAGTTCAGATACTTTACTCTCTTCACTGCTCTCAGCCCCACAACACGAGACTTCAAATCAGAAACCATCAGAAGGGAACGAGGCTGAGGAATGGAATAATCCGGTGCTGTTAACGCCTCCTCCAGTCCCCACTGGTAACGTCTGCTGGATCGGCTGTGTGCCGAGCCTGTGATGAACCCATCATCTAACCTGAGACTTATTTATGTTCTGTTTGTTTTGATGCACTTTGGAGGCTTATGTGCAGTTTTGTTTTTGAGCCGGTGGCTGATGCATCCTAGTATAAAGGATTTTAGATGTTTGTGTAAAGAAAGGACTTCACTGCGGTTTGAAATAAAAAAATGTATTTTTGTATAGGTGGTGTGTATAAAATGTCCATTGTCTGTTTTTAGTGCTGTATATTTTATACTTGTTATGAGCCATATCAGCTGCATTGAGTCTGTTGTTTCTCATTTCACTTCTATTGAATCCTAATAAAGAACTGTGGGTCTTTGGGAACTGAGTGTTCAAACACCAACTGCAGGCTTGTGCTGATGTACGAGAGCATCTTTCCTTTGTGTGACTTGGAAACCAGCAACATTTAGGATCAAATCGGGTTTATGGTTTAAATTACTTGAGATGGCGAACAGATAAATGTTGAAACATTGCAGAAAGGTTATCTGCAGAACAATTATATTCTTTAGACATCCCCTTCAGCCCATGTAGGTAACATGGAGATCCTTCTGAAGAAGTGCCTTTCAGGTTATATGGTTTTAATTTTTAGACACGTTTTACTATATCAGCTGTAGAAGCTGACTTGAGGGGAAATGGACAAACTACAGATGTGATAAATGAGCTGAAACAAGCCAGGAGGACGTTCAGAGTGAGATGTTCCTACATGGACGCTGCTGTGGAGCTCAGGATGGATGCAGGACAGCAGGTCTTATGTCAGATAAGGGTCAGTGTTCTTTGTGTTTGGAAAATGCTGTGAAGCATCTGTATGTGAGATGGGCTCATTTTTGAAAGAATCATGCAGATTTTAGACTTGTAAACATTTTGTTTTCTAAAACAAGCCTTTTACACTGCATGGCCAAAAAAAGTCACCACCTGGATTTAACTAAGCAAATAGGTACGAGCCTTCTATTGGATAATTACTGCATGAATCACTGCCATAATCAAAGGTACGGGCGGTCGAAGTATTAGTGTGTGTGACCTTTTTTTGGCCAGGCAGTGTATTAGAAAAGGCCTCATTTAATTAATGGACTACATCTGCTGATGAATAAGTGAAAAAGTAATATTTCTGACATTTGGATGTTTTTGTTTTGTTGAATTATTAACATAAGTTTTCCTAAAGACCTTCAGGACTTGAACACGTATAAATTACCTCACACATCTGACTAGATTCTGCTCAAATACCTTTAAAAGGGTTAAACACAGTTCTATACTTGTTCCTCAGAAATCTGTGTGCTGATGGTGACCAGAGGAGCTGCAGAAACACTGAAGGTGGTTTATGTGTGGACAGCAGCAGAGGGCGGACACATCTCATTATTTACTACAATTACATCCCAAAACCGCCTCGTAGTTCAGCTCAGAGCCAGGAGAGTTACACAACAAAACACTTTATTAGCATGTGGCACGTTAACCCAGACATCACATCCTCCTGGCTTTACGTGGGCGGCAGCCATTGTGTGGCACGGGGGTGTTGTCAGTGATGGATACCACCTCCAGGCCTCCCATGGCCAGGCCTTTGATGGCTGACTGCAACAACAGGAAAAAGAAACATTTAGTCATTAAGGAAGCAAAAGGAAACAGATCAAGATGTCAGCCACTCCTTTAATTACACTCAATAGGAAAAGTCTGGAATTAATTAGCAAGACGTTTCCTCCTGCAGTGACAAGTTTAGTGACAAGTAGGGTGGCTCGTAGATCACTGAGGGACGGGGTCACCGCTCCAGGACAGGGAAAAGTACCGGCTGCTTCACCGTTTTCGCTTTATTTAGTCACACTTTAATGTTCCAAACAGCTTCTGATGCCAAAGATAACCAGAGATTTTTGAAACAATGATTTCATTTATTGAGACACATAATTAATCCAAACCAAGCAGGCTGCGTGGTGTATTTCTGTAACCATTCAGGTGTAATTAAAGCAGTTTTTGTCTCATTATTAAACTTTAATCACCACTAAACAGCACCACTCTGCCACCTGCTGATCTTTAAAATGTGAACTCTGGATTTTTTCCAACTCGATGAGCTATCATGTTAATAATCATGATTTTATTACAGACTATGATAATAATTGTGATTAGGGTTTTTGTATAAACGAGCACCATAGCTGACATAAACAATAACCTGCTGCCTACAGACGTGTTTTGTACATCTTTGTGTTCATCGGTGCGCTGGACCGATCCTGTGTGTGTTCTTACTCAGCAGAGTGAATCCTAATCCTCTGACTGCCCTTTATAAAATCCCCTTAGAGCCAGATATACAGGCGGCTGCAGAACAAGGCTTATTCCTCCTAAATGAACACACCACCCACTAATAACAAATGCATTCATGACATTTTACAATGTTTAAGGTTGGAAAAGATCATGTTTTCCCTAAGAGCTTCCCTAGAGGGGTTCAGTAAAACCTCACGAGCATTTTTAAAACACACCAAACCAGAGAAATTAAAGGGATAGTTCTGTTTTTTTATTTAGTAGCAGAAATTCAGAGGTCAGGGTTACCCTCTGTATCCGACAGTCAGAATGGTTCATGTTTAGAGACTCAAGTACCTGAGCTGGTGAGTTAATACAGCTCAGTTTTAATTCATCTACATTAAATAAAGGAAATTGTGTTTTTAATGCAAAATGATGTAAATATTTTAAATAAAATTGTTCTGTAAATTTCGATGGAACAAAACATTCATCCCAAAAAAAAAATACATGAAACTGAACAATTGGTGTTAAAGACAACATTAAAGACCAGCAGAAGCCAAAGAACGGCTCACCAGACGTCCAGGACCCAGACCTTTGACCACCACCCGAACAAACGTGACACCCTTGGCCGTGGCTTTCTGTTTGGACAAAAAACTGATGACTACATAGAAATAAAAAAAAGCTATAACCACACCTGCCTGACTATGTAACAACTAGACTGATCTGCTTTTTACTAACAAAACTGAATAAATTTGATCAAATTCTCACCTTCAAATGTAGCTAAAATGTTGAAAGATTTGTCAAACTATTCTTTTAGTTTTTCTCTAAAAAAACCAAACAACTTGGTGTTATTCTGGTAAAATTGCCTTTTCTTTATCTTTCCTGCTGAAAATGAAACAATCTGTTAGCTCTGATGGCCTGCAGCTGTGGTGAACCAGACGAATACAAAGTCTGGATGAGATTTTTAAGGCTGTCAGCTCCACTCAGCAGAAGTCCTTAGAGGAAGCAGCTCATTTACCAGACATTTAATATTCATGAATTAAGTGCTGCTAGGCAGAGTGCTAAAGCTGCACTGGCTGTGGAGTCTGCACTAATTTACTGGCGTTCTGCAGAGATAATGAAGGGTTCTAGTAGGAAGAGACACTGTTCCTGCAGGTTCTGAGCAGAACAAGCATCAGAGGAGAAAACTCACAGAGGCAGCGGAGATTCCTGCAGTCTGAGCAGCGATGGGTGTCGACTTCTTGATGTTCTTGAAGCCCTCAGTGCCACACGATGTCCTGACCATGGACTGTCCTGTGCTGTCTGTGAGCTGGATGTGTGTGCTGGGGTAGAACACAGTAGATCAGCGAGTCACTTGCACACAAGAAATGGACATTTATGACACAGTTACAGTTATATTTACTGTTTGTTTAGAACATAAAGTTCACCCTGGCTTGTTGGATGACATGGTTTAGGGATAGGAGTAGGTTGCTAACCTTCCTGTGTCCCTTCTAGGAGCAGTTCTGTTCTCTTTGCACACGCCTGTTCTGTTGAGGATTCCCATATCTGCCTCTCTTTAAAAGGGGAAGCTGTTGCCCCTCTGAATGCTTTAGTCTGGATGAATTTAAATCATTGATGGCACTAAACTTTCAAAACTTAAATAACTGAAACAATTATCTTTGCACAATCTAACCACCCCTTTCACAGCTCTGATCTTAGCAATTTGGGAAAATATTTCCCAAAAACCTGGGTGTAAGTTTGACAGCATGTTTTCTTTTATCAGATAAGTAAACGCTGTTGGGAAAACTAGGCTCTTCCAGCTTTAAAATTTTACTGCTCGTTTTTTAAATCTTTACATTGGTCAGTTCATTCAAACTTTAGGAACAGCTTGCCCTTTCACAGACTGTTGTTTTTGATCTTCAGCTCTATTATTGTCCTGTTTTTGTTGACATGTCTTTATAGCTTCTTTAGTGGTTCTGAACCATTTATTTTATGTGTACAGCGTTTGTTCAATGCCTCATTTTAAATGTGCGCTCAATGAAATCTACATTGACTAGAATTTCATTATGTGAACACACTTCCTGCCAATAATTTACTATTCAGATAAAACTACATGAAATACATTTAAATAGAAATCAATCAGGCCCAGAAAATAGACGCTGTTGTCACTTACTTGTTGTATGTGGCTTTAATGTGAATTATTGGTAACTCGTCAAACCTCTTTCCGCCCCAGCTCAGTGCGCTGTCTTGGCCAGGCAGAGGAGGATAAAAGCTGAAAAATGTAAGAATAAACAACTGGGTCAAAGTTTATGTAACGATAACAAACACCCTTTATAGAGTGCAGCCTTGCAAATATATTTAAATAAATGAAACAGACGTGGTAAAATCAGACCTGAAGTCTTTGTCAGATTTTGTTTCCGAGGCTTCTGCCTCCTGGTGTCTCACCGCACTGCTAAACAGTGTTCTCTGCAGCGGTGTCCCTCTGCTTCCAACCCTAAACAATGTCATCAACACAATTTTATAACTGAGTTAGACTGTTTTGACATTTAGTTTCTAGTCATATAGAAAATGGGTGGCGTTACAATGAGATGGTACTAGCTTAGAATTAGCTGTTTAGCTAACAGCAGACCGTGTAATCCACAGTAAACACTTACAGAGACGTTCCGTTTCCATTTAGCGAGGCAACTACCTGTCGACATACGATGCTGGCGGAATTAAATAAAACACAGTTAAATTTAAACATGTTTCAGTAACTCAAACACGTTCGTATTGAGCCTAAACTGATCAACTAACGTGACATTGAAATTGCTGCTCACTGAGACTTTACCACTAGTGACGTGAGGGATGACACAATAAAAATATTTCTGTTAACATTATGTTTTAAAACATTATTTTTAAATAAAATATGTATATAATATTCAAAAAATATGTATAAAATATGTATAGTTTATATTGCTATTTTAGTCTTTATTATTTTAGCTTTTAAACAGTGACCCCCCCCCCCCCCTTTTTTTTAAAGAATAGACCATTCGTTTGCCGCAAAGACTTGTGGGTAGGATTCAAAAAGCGTTGCCTTCAACAAACGTAAAAAAAACCTCGAAAATATCAGTGCCTCACTGTAAACCCCCGCTTTAAGCTATAAAGTCCCAATGAGTGTACCCCAAGCAAATTACTCAAATGAAAAACATTTTCATCAAACACTAGCAGCAACATTTTAGCATTTTTATTACCAAAGAACTGAAGTTACAAATCAATCCCTCAGTGTTTAACGTGTAGCAGCTAACATAAGGATTTCTTTGGTAGACATTGAACGTCACAAAAAAGATGGCTGCGCCCTGTAGAAAGGCGATAAGTCGATCCTTCGTGCAGTTTTTATGTAATTTTAACAGAACAGCGGTTAGTAGGGAAGGATGTCGCCACTTTTCCATCGCTTCTGTAAGTAGGACGACTCCTCAGCCGAAAGATGATACGCAGAGGGAGGGTTCTCCTTGGACTTTAATGGCAGCGGTGTGTCTTCAGAGGCTTCCTGTCATTTCAGCGGACTGCAGCCCGATGGAGCAGCGATTCAAAAGCCTGATGCAGCAGGTGCGTCCGGAGATAAAAACCCTGAACAATAAAATATAGGAGTCTCACATTTGCGACGTCACTAAGACTGATACTTTTCAGCTTCATAACGCAACCTTCTATCAGTACATTTTATATAATAGGTAGTGAATACAGTTTATTTACTACAATATGAATTAAGATCAAGACACGATAGTAATGGTTATGATTCTTTTGCCTTCTATAATCAGTTTCATATTTAATTATTTAAACATTTTCTGGTGGATTCGCTCAGTCATGCCTCAAATTCAGTAAAGTTAACTATGCAACAGGAGGAGTCTCTCAACAAGACAGCGAAAACAACAACAAACAATTATGTTCTGACATTCATAACAACTGAAAATAATTAATTCTATGAAAGTGTAATTACATAACTAATAACTTCATTCTCGTTAAAAACTAAGATTGTTTATTCATTTTTATCTCGTTACATACAGTGTGACTTAAAAGAGGCTGCGTTAAGATTAAGCTTAAAATGTTAGAAAAAGGTTTCAATGTCAAGACAAATGCTAAAAACGTCATAATACTGAGAGAAAAGCCAACAGGTGGAGAAAAATTCTCACTATAAAAAAAAAGAAAAATGTCTAAACTATTTTAAGAAAAATGTCTAAAGTTGGCTGTTTCCCAAGGGAGTGGGCCCTTTTGTCTTCCTAAAGTTCTGGAGTATTATAACACAGTAAACCATACAAATGGAGGCATTTTGTTTATACATGATACAGTGTTTTGCCCACTTCCACCTTTTAACTGAGAAGAACTTAGTCCTTCACAATAAGAGTCTCATTAGTACATCTAACTCAAAACATTTGAGTTTTTCCAGAGAGCAATAATAATAATAATAATAATCTTTTGATGTTTTCAGCTACATGTGAAAGTTTGAGACTTAATGTGAAGGATTGAAGGAAGTTCTTTGCGTTCCTCTGTGGACACTGCTGTGGAAGTATCCAAAAGCCTTGTTATTTTTATCTTCTTTGATGTATTAGCATTTAAATAAACATTTCTAATCTATATAAATATAATTTTATAGGCCAGTTACCAATGTGACACATTTTAATCTGGCCTCCAGGCTGTGAATTTGATACTTTTTACTGTACTTTCAGTTGTTAGACAGATTTTATATAGTTGCATATTCATGTAGGCCTGGAACGATAACAAATTTTGCTGGACGATATATTGTCTAACAAATTATTGACAATAAACGATATTATTGTCGACATTATCGAGACCAAAATAACCACTTATGTAATGTTAATATATCATTATAATGCAAGTACATCCTTTAAAATGACCCTGTCTCTCCAAGACAATAAATACAATGGCCTATCCAGTGTCAACAACCTAACTGCACTTGAACGCTCTTGTCATCCAGCGTCTTTGGAGGCCAGAGACAAGGAAAACATATACACACAGGCACATGGCGATATATTGAGGCTGGAAATATTATTGAGTTCATTTCCATCTATGTACCATATATTGACTTATTGATTATCGTCCCAGCCCTATATTCATGTTGTTATTTTTTCACTAATCCAGGTACAAAAATCTCTGACTTTTTATGTTTTTTACAGAGATGGACAATGGAAACCACAAAAACATACATTTAAATGTTCAAATAGTAAAAGAGTTAAACATTTTAGTCCTTTATTAGATAATTACCACATAGCCTAACATCTGTCAGATGTTATAATTTAAAATATTGTTAGATTGTTCTCCCTAGTTTAGATGCCAGCAACAGTCAGCTGTACTGCTCTGCCACGTTTAGTTCTAGAGTCTGAAGCCTGAGACAGAACCGTGTTGGTTTCAGATGGAGCTGGAGAAAAGCCTGCTGTCGGACCACGAGCTGAGGCTGCTGGAGGACGCAGAGAGGATGAGACGTAAGCAGGCTGCTGACTACGACTCGGACGAAGAGGACGGCCACGGCAACCAGGAGATCATGTTGGCTCAGGACCTAGAAGACACCTGGGAGCAGAAACTACGGATTTTCCAGCCAGCAGCGAGGGTCAGAGGTCAGTGTGGGGGAGTTTTTATGTTACAAACGTTCCTGAAATAATCTACATGTGTGTTATTCACACACTAAAGCAGCGTAGGAATAGATCAGGTCGTGTGTGGATGTTTCAGAGAGCTCTGTTTAATTTAAATTATCAGGGAATGAAAGACTTTTTTTCTTTTCTCTGACATTCAGAAAATCTATCTGCTGCAGAACTTCCATTAGCATTCTCCTGCCTGTGACATTTGGAAAGTTAGTGTAAAATTAGCTCACACAGGCACAGCAGGCAGTTTTTTCACCCGTCTCTCTTATTTCATCCTGTCTAGCCGACATAGATAAGGACTTAACCTCGGTGGAGCGCTGCCTGGCCGAGCCGCTGCTACTTCTGACCAAGCAGCAGGTGGGCGACGAGAAGCTGTGGCTGCTGCCTCAGGCTCCGTGGCAGGAAGGAGAAACGCTGCGACAGACAGCTGAGAGAGCCCTCACCGCCGTCACAGGTAACACCGCTTCCTAAGAACCACACAAAGCTGCTCTATTCTGGATTTATCAAACTCTTTTTCTTTTTTACCACCTTCTTTAAGCAGTTAAGTCTTTTTTAATCTAACTGAGGCACGCCGTTCTGTAATGGCTAATCACCTCTCAGCTCAGGTCCCATTGCAGCAGCTATTGCTCCGGTAAAAACTCATCTAAGTTCCACAAAACTTTCAAAGTTTTGATGTCAGAATTTACAGACTACCTGACTTCATTTCCTAACATATAAAACATCTAGAAATTATAACAGTAAAAAAAACAACCTCATGTCGTTATGGCAAAGAAATGTTTTGATCTGATTTTAAAATAAATCTGTTTAAAATTTCATGAGTGTGCCGGGTTTAGATGTTCATTAGATTGAGATAAATTCCTCTTGGGATTAATACATTCCATCTGAATCTTAATCTGGGAGATTTATGATTTCAATAATAACAGGACGTTTCAGATTAAGTATATATTCAACTGAACAGACATCTTATAGGAATCCACATGTGACCTGAACTGTGATTAAACTTAAATCACAATATTGATCTGATTTGATCAAATAATGTAATAAAATATAATAACAAAATATATTATAAATAAACAATATGTGTCAGTGTAGGATGCTGATATTCCTCCTGAGTCTATAAACCGTCTCACGTTGCAGACTTTAAACATAAAAAGGAAATTCTCTGAGAACTCATTTTAGGGAAACGTTTGACAGACGGACTGTATTAAACTATTTCTCATTAATTATATTGCTGCTATTTTCTGCTCCATCAGCCATTTTCTGTCACCACCTTCAGCTCTACGTCACCACGGAGGCTTTTAAGGAAGGTTTTCTTTAAGAAGCACAAGTTGATCCATTTCTGGCATCTCTGGTCTGGGTGGATCTCTAACTGGGCGGTGTTGTGTAGATCCAGCTAAGATTAAAACGTGTTGTTGTCACAGCAGCGGATGGAGCTGGACCGCTTTAATTAAAGCAGTCAGACTCCGGTGGCCCGGTAGAGGGTGATGGGTGCTGCTGGCTCACCTTTTGTCTCCACCTGATTGAACTCAGCCTGTTTCCTGTCTTGCAGCAGCTGGTTTCAAGGCAACTTTCCTCAGCAACGCTCCCTGTGGCGTGTACAAGTACAAACTGCCCAAAGCCAGGCGGACCGAGAGCTCGGTGGGAACAAAGGTGTTCTTCTTCAAAGCTCTCCTGGAGGACAGAAGTCCAGCCAAAGCTCCCAGCATGCCTTTGGTTTGGGTGAAGAAAAGTGAACTGCAGCAGTACCTGAAACCAAACTACATGATGAAGGTCGACCGCTTCTTCCTCAACCTGTGACTCTGTCCACTATAGCAGGAAGTCTGTCTCCGAGTTTTCTTCTGTTATTAAATATTATGTCCCTCAATAAACCCTGTTCATTTCATTACAGAAAAACTTTGTTTTTCTAGATGTGTTGAAGCATAAACTCTGATCCAACATCACTCCAGAGCAGGAAGCGTGAAAAATAATTGTCTCCTGATTGATCCTGAAGTGAAAATAACAGAAGAAAAGGATGAAAGTAGCAGCTGCTGTGTGTTCTCTGGTACCAGGCCTGTGGAGGTGACGTGTCAGTCATTAGTTATCACATTATACACAACATAATTACAACTGTCAGTCATCTATTGGGTCCTGCTGTCAGCACATCAACATCTTTTATTATAAATAACTTAAGAATATTATTAGCTTCCTTATCGTCTTCAGACCCATCACATCCAGAGTTATTTATTGTCAGCTGGGAAACATCACTACACCTCGCTGGTACTGGATTGGACCTGGTTTGCCTTCAGAACCATCTTCATTCTTCATGCCATTGATTCAAAAATGTGTTTGAAACCTTCAGAGGTTCTGGTCCACACTGACATGACAGCACCACACTTCTGTTCCACCACATCCTAAAGGTTCTGGACTGGACTGAGATCTGGTGACTGTGGAGGCCATTGGAGTCCAGTGACCTAATGGTCATGTTCTAGAAACCAGTTGATCTGAGCTTTGTGACATGGTGCATGATCCTGCTGGAAGTAGCCTCAGAAGATGGGTTAAGGTTAGGCTGCAGCTGAAATCCAGACTCATCAGACCAGAAAAGGGTTTTCCAGTCTCTTCTGGTCCAGTTCTGGTGATCCTGTGTGAATTGTCAGTTTCCTGTTCTTAGCTGGTGTGGTCTTCTGCTGCTGGAGTCCATCTGCTTCAAGGTTCAACCTGTTGTGGTTCAGAGACGCTGCTCTGCAGACCTTGGTAGGAACCAGTGGTTGTTAGAGCTGCTGTTGTCTTTATCATCTAGAACCAGTCTGACCATTCTCTGTAAACCCTAGAGATGGTTGTGAGTGAAAATCCCAGTAGAGCAACAGGCTCTGAAGCACTCAGACCAGCATGTCTGGTACCAAAATCATGAATGTTTGTTCTGTTATTTATATAAAACATTTCTTAATCATTGATCAGGTCTATTAATGTTACATTCCTATTAGCCGAACTTGCAGGTCAGCAGCTTTTATTGTTAGTCAGACATAACTAACTTTATTCTGAGAGCACACTGATTGTTTATTATGGATTTTAGTTGGATTTGATTTCCTCCCACTCAGGATGAGTGCTTCAAAAACCCTCGTTCTTTTCTTCTGCCATTACAGAGCTTTCGTGTCAGATCCCTGCAAATTCATGTTTAACATTTAGAATGTATGCCCTGGATTTTTCTAAACTCAAATCAAGTCATTCATAACTGAGCAAACGTTCGGGTCAGATTAGAAATGAATTGCAGCTCAGAGATATCTGTGATGCCATGTTAAATATCTAAATGTGATCATCTATAATAATCATGAGTGGCTCAGATGCAAACTACAGGTCAGCACCTGTGTGTTGAGGAAAGGTACAGATTTATACATCAGAGAGAAAAGTACATCAGTGAAAACAGATTCTGAGGATGAGTAGGACCAGAGTCCAGAGATGTGAGGCTGAAAGTCCCACCCTCTCACTCATGGTGTTTTTAAAGCGTTTTAATACAGAATTACAACCTAATGTTAAAAAAAGATTTCAATCAGAAAAATGCTATTTGTTTGTATGAAGGGGGTGGGGCTTAAAGTCCTTTGCTTCAGCTTGTTTGTAATTATTACCATAGTCTGATGCACGTGCCTCACTCTAACGCTACAGATGCCTAAACAACCACTAAGAAAAGATCACATTTTATTTTCATGTATTTTTTTTACTCGTGTAAAGTTCCTAAAACTGACTGAATCAAAGGAAAACAAAAACAAAACCTTTTGTTTCAAAATAAAAATATGGGCAGATATTTTAGTAACTCAAAAAGCAAACGTGTGTCAGTGACGACATAATAATGGATACAACCATACTGTAAGTATTCATTTATACCAGTTAATGTCTCAAATGAATAAGAAAATGGAAATTTAACATTTAATTGGTTTTTTGTTGGCATGGACATCAAAGAGTTAAACGGGCTAAAGGACAGACTAAAATGTCTCCTGACTTTTTATGAGACGTACACACGTGTTCTGATGCTGGTGAAGTTCAGCAGCACGTTGCCTCATCTCAACAGTAGATGGCAGTATTTACACAGCAGCCAGGGAGAGAGGGGCTGTAATTAGGGCCTGTCTGGTGACCCTAAGGGTGTGTGTGTGTATGAAAGAGAGAGAGAGAGAGAGAGAGAGAGAGAGAGAGAGAGAGAAGCTCAGCTCAGCTTCACCTGGCTGAAATCATCCATCACAGCAGGCTAATGCTCTCTTTCTAAGGTAAGAGCTATCTGGTGTTCCCACTTTTCCTGCCAGGACAAGAAGCTGTTAATGCTGCACAGGTTGGCACAACTTTTCCTTTTCTGTTTTCAGCCTGTGCTGGAGGATGGTGACTTGTGCTGTTTGTGAGATTGTTACTTAGCTCCACACAAGAGGTCAGAGGAGGCCCAACTCCGTCCTGACTGATTGGAGGACAGCTTTAGGGCTGATAGCAGTGTTGGGTCTGGTGGTGAAACCTGACGTGAGATTATGATAATGACATGGACAAACCCCTAACAGTGGCTGCTTTTATCTCTGTTGGGAGTATGGTGAAAGCATCCTGTGAAAACACTCATATGTTTTATATATATGTGTAAATTCTTCAGCAGCTTTGTCAAATCTCAGGAAAAGGATCCCTGTTGATTTCATTCAGCAGGGTTTAACTGGCTTGAACTGAGTTCTGGGTGTAGGACTAAAAGCCTGCGCAGCTCACACTCCTCTTTGATTTTCATCTTTGTCAGACCTTCCTCTGACTGCCCCAACTTTATGGAAGCAATACACCAAATCTCAGTAGTACTTCAAAGGGCAACGGCAAAGATTTCACCCTGGACTCAGCCATCAGGGGTGCCACTTTCTAGTTGGAAAACTGGCTCAAAAACCTTAATGTCACTAAGGAAGTTGGACAAATCTAAAAAATAACCCAGATGCTTCCATGAGAGAGCTTCTGACTGAAACATACGCGTACAAGACGGGGCACATCAGAATACGATCACCTCATTTCCATGAACATGGTTCATTTGGATGAACTCATTTTGAGCAAAGATGATTCTATGTGGCTGTTTACTGATTATAGATCACATACTTACCTGTCTAGAATCACACAGGTGCACAGATGCCAAATCATCGAGACAGGTGGAGGATGAAAGAGCTGGCTCGTGACTTTACACTGATTAAGAAGCTCCCCACAGTGTTCCTCCCTACTCAGGGAAACAGCAAGATAGCACCAGCTCAACACACATCAGGCCACCTTTCTGCCCAAAGAGTAAAGGAGGGGTAATAAATGCCGATAGCTGCTTTAAAAACCTCTGACTGCAGCTTTAACTCCACTCAGAGTATGGTGTTGCTAGCTGTTCTCTCTGCAGATTTAAACTGATATTAAAGCACCCGAAGCTTTCATTTTTGTCTTTGTCCATGAACTTTATTTCTGTGATTCTTCAGTTGATGCAGAGGAATGCTGCTGGTACGATGCCCATTTTAGGACATCTAAAAGTCTCAGCAAAGCATCCAGAGAGGAAAAAGCACCAGGTAGTAGAAAAAAGCTGTTAGATGAACAGAGGATGAGGTTTTAGGAAAAGGTCAGAGGAAAACACATCTGGTGTCGGGAAAATTCCAAATCATAAACTTGAGCTGAAAGCTAATTTGAGTGTTGACTGTTAAGGTTACTTGATACCTGATTCCTTCTTGTTTGACAACATTATGTGATACCTGACACGTGGTGAAGAGAGAGCTGAGCTGGAAGGCAAAGCTCTTGGTTCACCAGTCGATCTACGTTCCTACATTCAACTATGGTCATGAGCTTTGGGTAGTGACCGAAAGAACGAGATAACAGATACAAGCGGTCAAAATGAGTTTTCTCTGCAGGGTGTCCCTTAGAGATAGGGTGAGAAGCTCGGTCATCCGGGAGGGACTTGGTGTAGAGCCACTGCTCCTCCACATCGATAGGAGCCACTTGAGGTGGCTCGGACATCTGATTATGCCTCCTGGAGGTTTTCTGGGCATGTCCAACCGGGGGAGGCCTAAAAGAAAACCCAGGATGGACTATGGTTTTTTGCTAGCCTGGGAATGCCTTAGGAAGAAAATGAATGGATACCTTTTTGACTAAAAACACCATTCTTGATACCTGATGCCTTTTAATCTGTCAGATTTTGACCTGATACCTGATGCCTTCTTGTCTGAAAGCCTTTTCCCATCGTACCTGATCCTTTTTTTTTCTGGCTGGGATTCTCCAAAATTCCCTGCTGAGAGATTTTCCAATAGGATTTCCTTTGTATGACTGATGGATTTTAGTCTAACAACACTTTCATTAATATCTGATGTGTTTTGTCAAACTGTATTTTTCCCTATAGCTGATGCCTGACAGCTTTACTTTCGGATATTGGAGGCCTCTTCATCTAAACACTAACATTGTTGCCCATTTAGTCTGAAGATGTCCTAAGATCTCTAGGGACATCCTAAAGCGGACACTGTAGGCGTAACCTGCTCTAACGATAATATGATCACTTGTAGCGGGTGTAAAGGCCTAAATTAAAGAGCAAATTGCAAGTTAGAGACTCCCTTGAACCAATGTTTAGAGAAACATAACAGAAACTTGTTCTAAATAAAAATTTACACATACATAAATTATTTAGGCTTTTAGAGTCATTTTTGTGAGAACAATGTTTTTTCTGCCAAAGCAAGTGACGTCAGCAGAGGGAGAAAAATATGGATTCTAATGCAGCTCTGACACAGAGGGAACTTTAAATGTTTATAATTATACTTATGATGAATAAAAACCATACAGTTATGAGTCTGCTGCACATCTCAGAGAGTAGAGAGAAGCCAGAGGGAGATACGATCGGCCAAAGGAGAGAGATTGAGCTGTGATGTGAGGAGCAGCGGGGAGCAGCAGGTGTCTTGGTGAGTTAATGATGTTAGCTTAAACTCGTGTGCTAACATCACAATATTGTGCAGATTACTATCATGTACCAGACAATTAAAATAGTATCGGTCAGTTAAAGCAGCAATCCAGAGTTTTCCCCTTTCAGAAATTATGTATGATTTTTTAGAAATCTGTAAAAGTGATTGTCTTATGATGTAGTGTGATATCATGTAAGCGATACGTCTTTTTTTCTAAGCCCGCCCCCTGCCCCATAAAATCCGTGCAATAGGAAAGTGAGTGAGCGCCGAGTAAAACTAACTAATAGCGTTAGACTACCGTTTAAGTGCTTCAAATTTAAGGAAGTACCTCGGCTGATGCAGCGTTGATGAACATTTCACAGACAACTAAGTCTTTAAAATATAATTATATGAAAACACAACATGACGTGAGAATAATACTTGTAAAACAATGTGTTTTAGCTGTTTGTCGGCTTCAGAAGCACATTCATAAACAAGAAACGTGCAGTCGCCATCTTAAATTATCAAGTCGACCCGACTATTGGTGCGATATGCTTGTCAGCCACTAGATGGTGCCATCAGATAAAAGAAATACTCCTGAGAGCTACTTTAATACTGTATAACATTAATACTTGACAATAAAAAACTAAAGAGTGTCTGTCAGCTTTCTCACACTCATTAATATCCATTCACGTAACGTAGTTTAGCACTTGAGAGAGAGAGAGAGAGAGAGAGAGAGAGAGAGAGAGAGAGAGAGAGAGAGAGAGAGAGAGAGAGATGCCTGTCATCTGGCTCTGGAGCTCAATATGGGCTGCTTTGAGCTGGATCTGACCCAGAAACCAGCTTGCCTGGCCCGCATGGTATTTTTTAAAAGCCGCCCATCCTCTTCTGGTGGTTGGGGCGGTGGTTCCGACCTGGTTCCGACGCTGATCTGGGCTCTACAAATCGCAGATAATTTTTTAAACCCCGCCACAGGTCTCTGGAGGTCAGCACGGACCTCCCTGAGTTGGTACAGGCGCTGATCTGGGCTCCAGAAGCCCACAGGCTATTTTTAAAAGTTGAACTCCATTACATCGCTGGGATTGTAATCCTCCGATTTGAAGTGTGCACCATAACAACAGCGTTTTTCGTAGCTGAAGCAGAAGTGAAGTCCTGTATTTTCAGCTGCACAAAATGCCCCCAGGCATGAAAGATAGTGCCGTTGTTTTTCTTATTTGGAAACTCGTGGACTCGATGTCCGGACAGGCTGGAGTTTGTACAGCCTCCACAAAAAATAGTTTATAAAAATGAACGCAATCCAAGTGAACACACACCCTGACTCGATAACACGACCTCTCTACCCTAAAACTACCCACTCCCCACACTGAGCTGAAGCAGCACCTAGCTTAGAACTCCCTCTGGTTACGTCAGAGGTTAAGATTTAGAAAAAAGAGCGTTTTTAGAAGCTTTGTTGAAAAGGGACACTTTTTACTCGAAAAAATGTGCCGTTATATATTTAAAAAAAAAAAAAACCCACAATAAGCGTTTCAAATAGTATTTTTTGGACAGCATTTTATATGAATAAAAAAAAAAAACCTGTAATTTGCTCCTTAAATCTGTCTTGCGTGAACACACCATGGTGGATGTGAAGCAACAAAATGTTTCCTACAGTTTTTACTTTAATAGGTCAGGAAAAAAGAAACAGTAGTATATTAGAAACCATGAGGACAATGAAGCTGAACAGAATACGTGAGAATGAGGGCAGCACCATGTTTTTTCATGCGTTTGCACACTTTTTAAATGTATTTTTCATTTTCTGTAACTCTCCTCTGACTGAATAAAATATAGGAAGCTTACCACAACATCTAATCGAGATGTTTATTACATAACCAACAATAAAGACACAGAAACATACAGTACAGTAAAATGAATTCATATTTGTGGATCCCTCCAGAGCTGGACCACCTTAAGGCCCGCCAGTCCTAGCTCCACCAGCGCTGCAGTGTAATTCTTACCTTTAATCACACTGTGACAGCCAGCTAAGCATGCACACTTTCAGCCCCATCCTCTTTGTACAGCTTCACACGCTGATACAGACATCTGCTGAGGGAGTTTCTTTCCTTTTGACCACCACTAAAGACTATTCACTCACCACTGCTCCAGCAAGCTAAGCATCTTACCAGATAGTGCAAACAGTGGCAAACATATACAGACATTTATAAATACATACACAATGTTACTCCAGAGCAGGCAGCTTACACCCGTTACCACACTGTGTGCAATCCACACAGCAACATGTAATCTGCAGGAGTAGGCTTGTTTCAAACAAAGCAATCAGGAAAAATGTAATACCTAATAACCAAAAAAAGTACCAAAATAGAAAAACTTAGTACTGATGTCTTTTTTTCTGTCACACAAGAAAACCTGGAACATGTAAATGTGTTTATTAAAACAGGATCTGCTCTAACTCATGAAATAATGACTGTGTTCATATCAGTTTGTCACTGATAACACAAAGCAACAAAAGTTGTTTGAAAAACCTGCTGTATAAAAAAGCTACATATCTTCTGAGTGGTGCATGTGGAAATTAGCAGTAGTATTATTTATTTCTGCTTCACTTAGATTAGAATGTGTCAAACATTAAAAGTCCTATATGCTAAAGAATCCACTTTTTGGAGCTTGACCATGTTATATTGTTATTTCTCATGGAAAACACCCCAGAGTAATTATTGGCTTCACATATGCATTTTCCTGTCTCAGCTGCAGATCTTAGCTGGTGTGACCATGCGCTGCAGAGGCCTGGATGGGGTTGCTGCTGTGTCTTTTTTGCCCCGCTCCTCCCCATCCAGGGAGTCTCAAGTCCAAATCCCTCCTCCCCTGGACTGTAAACACTAACACCCAGTCTCTCTGTGTAGCTAGCTGGGAGTTTAATCTCCACAAATGTGAAGAAGTGATTTCTTTCTTATCTAGTTTGCACTTCATCCACCCATTCACACCCTGGTGGTGATGAGCTATATTGTAGCCACAGCTGCCCTGGGGCGCACTGACAGAGGTGAGGCTGCCGAACACTGGCACCACCAGTCCCTCTGATCACCACCAGCAGGCAAGATGGGTTAAGTGTCTTGCCCAAGGACACAACAGCAACATTCTCTGGTGGGAGCTGGGATTGAACCTACAACCTTCCGATTACTGAACAACCACTCTACCTCCTGAGCTGCTGCTTAAAGGTTACAAAGTTTGGTGGGTGAGTGTCAGGGATGGACTGGGACAATATTCAGGCCAGGAATCTGCATCCATCTCAGCCACCTTTTCAACATTCAAGTGGTGTGTGTGTGTGTGTGCGTGTGTGTGACTTTTCTACTAGTTTTAAATATATTTACGTGTATAAAGTTATAATTACTACCTTATCAGTTGTAGATAACTTCCACCTCAGTTCAGAGAAAGTGTTCGTATCGCTCAGGACTGATGAGCTAACAGCTAGTCTAGTATGCCAAAGTGTGTTGGTAACACAAAGTGGCTCCAATACCTAAACTTTTGTAATGGTTCATGTGGTGTTATTCTATAAACACACAAACATGTGCTTCACATTACATGATTATGTATGTGAATAAATGTCAGTACCAGCTAAATTTAGCACTTTTGGCTCATTAAGGGGTCGGGTCCTGCATGAATTTTAAAATATTTTTGCCCAGTCTAAAGTTTGGTTATGTAATTTTTGACTGGAGCTACAGTATGTTAGGGCACCTTTGATGTGTGTTAGGCTAAAGAGTAGCTAGTCTGAGCACAATTAATTGCTGCCATCTTAAAAGAGCTTCAATCTCTAAAGTTTCTAATCAGTTCATCCAAACATCTTTTTTTAAACCTTCTTACACCTTTACGTGGTCAAACCAAGAAGGATATTTTAAAGTCCCTGGATGCACCAGAAGTGCTACATTTGGCTGCTGCTGTCTGCTCGTGTTAAATTTTAGAAGTTGAACCATTTTAAGAAGGCAACAACACACGCTGGTCCTGGCTGCAGCCTGAATCACCACTCTCATAATAATCACTATTTCTCAAACAGAGGCCCTTCAGAAAGCTGTCCAGGTTCTATTTATAACCCTTACACACTTCAGTGTTTCCAGCAAGTCTCAAAACAAAAAGGCATTACATTTATGTCGGAGCAAAACTTATTTCTTTCTTAGCGACGGCTGAAAAACTCAGATAAATTCAAATTTTCCTCATCTAATTGTTTTCTACGGCTCTGTTCACCGTACTCGACTGTCAGAGAACAGATTTGTATTCCTGTTTGGTCTCGTTATCCTGTATGAAAACGTACAAAGTTATTAAACAGCAACAAGAAAACACTGTCAGACAGCAAAAAGAAACACACACAATCCTCCCAGATCACAATTTTGACAGATTTTTGAGGAATTTGTATTAATTCATTTGGGGCAAAAGAAGGAAACTCAAAAACATAAATTATCTTTGCTTCAATGGTGTGAAATTTATTATTGCTTTTATAGAACATGACATTAAACAGAAAACTCAGTGAGACAAGTCTGTGATGGGCGCTGCAGGTAGAAACAAAACATGGAAGACATCTAAAGAGCTTCAGGCAGGAGCGGCGGTACATAACAAACACTCAACAGTGCAGAGGAACCTGAGTACAAACCCTAAAGGACATCTCTGCTGAGAGATAGAAAAATAACAAACACACTTCCAACGATAATCCGCTTTGTTTCAACAAACCAAATTATGTCAGGTGACAGAATAAGACTCCAACACAGAAAAGAACTGCAGCTAGACATGGTGGAGGCTGTTTCATGCTGTGGGACTGCATAGATCTTTACTCGTCATTCCCCGTATCTTACTAAAACAAATGTTCCATCTTCCAGTATTATTAGCTTCATATTAGTATTATTATGTAGAATTTATCATTAATTTACTTTATAATATAATCCCTGTCACCCCACATGAATAAAGAAACACCAAACAGAAATATTTGAATGCTTTCTTCTTGGTGTAGAAGTTAAAGGGCCAAATTCACAAAAATAAAAAACAAATGCAAGATTTTGAATGTTTTAATTAAAAAGTGACTAAAACTGTAACAGACAAGAACAAGTAACTCGTTTTAGGTTTTTCTTTAAATGAAAAATTATTAATTTAATTGTGGACATTTTCACTGGTAGCTGAGTGTGGCTGCTGCCATCCTATTTATAGGCTTGTTAATACATATTTATTTACATTTTGTGCAAAGTTTAAAATCACTGACCTCCGTCTCAGTCAACTTACTGATCATGAATTCTGAAATCCTCTCAGTTTTTAAAATGGTTTCACCTGCTAACAAGGGTGACAAACATCCCCAGCAGACACCAGTTCAAGCAGAGACATAAATACTTGGACCCTGTTTTAGAGATCTCAGCCCAATTCATCAACAGCTCAACCATATTGGGAGGGGAGGCATCAGCCTGTAGGGTTCTAGTTTACGTGCACTCTAACAGAATCTAAAGGTTTATGATCACAAATGGATTTTTTATTCTAAGAAGACTTTATTTGAGACTTTATTGATAAAAAAAATTTTGGAGAATAGAGTCAAGGGTCACATCATTGGCATGCATCAAGCAGAGAAAACATCTAAGGAGATTGCAGAAACGACCAAAACTGGGTTCAGAACTGTTCAACGCATTATTAAAACTGGTGTGATGAGTCCAGATGGACCCTGTTCCAGAGTGATGGGTGCATCAGGGTAAGAAGAGAGGCAGATGAAGTGATGCACCCATCATGCCTAGTGCCTACTGTACAAGCCTGTGGGGGCAGTGCTATGATCTGGGGTTGCTGCAGGTGGTCAGGTCTAGGTTCAGCAACAGGATGTGCTCCAAGAATGAGGTCAGCTGACTACCTGAATATACTGAATGACCAGGTTATTCCATCAATGGATTTGTTCTTCCCTGATGGCACGTGCATATTCCAAGATGGCAATGCCAGGATTCATCGGGCTCAAATAGTGAAAGAGTGGTTCAGGGAGCCTGAGTAGGGATGGGTACCTTTGACATTTGAATCGATACGGTACCAATTCCCGGTACCTGTGAATCGATACCGGTACTTCACGGTACCTATTTTTGATACTTTTGAGTGTTTAATAATTATTTAAATCTCATTTTTAATTAAAAATTTATTTTGTCTCAATATATAACCATATTTGATAAACATCACAATAAATAACATACAACTGTTTGTATTTTGTCATCGTAGTGTTGTACAAAATTCTTCAATATGAAAACCTTTAACCACAACTGTTTGTAAATGATGCAGAAACTAAAACCCAGCTCCATGTGCTCCTATTCCTCTCCTTTCCCCTCTGGACAAATTGTGTGATGGTGCGTCCTTGTAGTATTAGAAACTGCTGTGAACTAAATTTACTGTGTATCTTCATTCATTTTGCCGTTCTTTTTCAAACAGTTGATTTTTCCTACTCGGAAGTCGGAATTTCCGAGGAGGAAGTGAACGCACCATTAGCTGATAGCAATGTTAATGCTAGCTAAAATATCAAGCTAACACTATCTTAAACGTTTATTTTGCTGCTGGAGCAGATTAAGATGATGATGCCTCACTTAGATCGTTGTCGCTGGTTTCATCATCACCCAATCACCCACTGCATTTAGTGAAGTGAAGCCAAACTTTATAGCGCGTTCGCTTTCTCCTAGTCGAAATTTCCAAGTTCCGAGGAGAAAGCGAACGCTCCATTAGCGGAACAGGAGCTAAAATATCAAGATAATGTTATGTTAAACAGTTTATTTACCTGCTGGAGCAGATTAAGACAATGATGCCTCACTTATATCATTGTTGCTGGTTTCTTCATCACCCAGATAGCCATCCCATTTAGTAAAGTGGACCCAAACTTTAGAGCTCTTCCTCTGTGCCATGCTGCTTGCTCTGTTTACAGGTTGCCTGCAGCGACTAGCGACTTTCCGCTCAATCACCGGTGAAACACTTCTCGAGGGGGGAACACATATCGACATAACACCAGCGCTGCTGTCTATTTTGGCAAATTGCTGTCTCGCAAGTTCTCGTTAGGTCAGGTACCGAAACAAGGCACCGTTTCTTGTCACGTGAAACGGTTCTCGGTCGGTTCGACGGAATTCGGTCGGTACCTTAAAAAGTACCGGTTCCGGTACCCATCCCTAAGCATGAGACATCATTTTCACACATGGATTGGCCACCACAAAGTCCAGACCTTAACCCCATTGAGAATCTTTGGGATGTGCTGGAGAAGGCTTTGTGCAGCAGTCAGACTCTACCATCATCAATGCAAGATCTTGGTGAAAGATTAATGCAACACTGGATGGAAATAAATCTGGTGACGTTGCAGAAGCTTATTGAAACAACGCCACAGTGTGCCGTAATCAAAGATAAAGGCAGTCCAACGAAATATTAGAGTGTTTGACCTTTTTTTTGGGACTGGCATGTACACAGTAAAAAATTTACAAACGTGAGAATATTTACTGCATTGGTTAAATATTTTTGTAAAATATCTCAGTGTAAACAAAACTTCTGAAAAAAAAAAAAATGTTGAATGAATATAAATGTAACTAAAGAAAGAAAAAACATAAAAATAAGTAAATTACAGAAGATTATTGAGAAAATGATTAGAAATGTTCAGTTTTATATTATAATTTCTTTGAATAAAAATATTAGTATGATTATTTAAGATGTTTTTTTCAGTTTCACTTGTAACCAAGTAATTATTCCATTTTTCACCTATGTTACACAGTGCTTTGTGATATACCTGCGAAAGGCACTCTACAGATAAATTTTACTTACTTAAAGGCTGAATATGGAACATGAACACCAAAGTGACAGCTAGTGTGTGGAGGTTGAAGTTGCAACAACAGAATAAGGTTTCCAGCCGTCGGGATGCCAGGTTCGCTGCCGATACATGAAGTGAGCAGCCAGCACCATGTCCAGTGGTGATCTAAACTCACTCTGGTTTTAGATCTTTTATGGTCGCTCCTCTTCTGAGAAGGATAACGACATCTTCTGGGCTCAGAAGTGTCAGGTTCGGAGAGTGGGCTGAACTGAGTTCTACAGGGAGTTTGAGCTGTAGTGTGTGAGCAGGCCCAGATGTGGATAGCTAGCGTTGGGGGAAGCGAACACACAGTTTAATCTGGAAAGCACCTTACGAGAATCGATGGGAAACGGTTTCCGTAAATAAGAAAAGCTGACTTACTTGTCAGAAGTAGGTTGGTTGGAATAGCTTGGAAGCTTGGTACTCTGGACATGAATCAGAATGAAAAGATGACTGAGTGGCGTCCTGAGTTGATGACGTGTCCTTATAGGTGAGCGTGATGACGTAGGGCCGTGAGAGACCTAGGGCTGCTGGGAAGTGAAGTTCTGGGTGTTCCTTCTCTGGTTGGAGGAGCGGCGAGATGTAGGAACCGTGACAAGAAGCAGCTTGACTTGCCGAGTCCACCATTTTCCACAGTGCCAGCCTAAGACTATTCTAATGTTATGCAACATTTTGGCCCCAAAAATGATTTAATGTTTAAATCATGCTATTATAAATGAAATTCAGTACTTACAACGGAAACAACTGATTGTTATTTGTTAAATATTTTAGTTGAAACAATAACACTTTAAAGGTATTGCGGATGTTCTTTACTTCCGTGTGGATCATGTAAACCATTGGTCCACATAACTGTCAATCATTCTGGTGAAGCTAATGCAAGGCCGTGGTACGTGCTCGCATGCGCACTCGGTTAGTGCAGAGCGATACGCCTTCATCCATTCATTCTACCTCTCCGTTCTGACCAGGTTCTTTTGAAACAGGCTGAGAGTCGCAAGAGAAAAAGTGTCTTCGAAGTTTATGATAAGAAGAGAAAAGAGAAATAAGACCAGAGTTTTATTAGGAGACTCTTTTCAACGATGGCGTGCGCTGAAAGAGAAGGTCGGGCTGCCCACAGACGCTGCTGTTGCCGGTTTTCTGCTCGACAGGTAAACTAAAGTTCAGCATGCTAGTTGGAGAAATGCATTTCAGATTTCTGCTAGAAGAATTTATCTACGACTATATTCTAACTGTCCAGTGTTGCGCATGCAAATTTTTCAAAACGTGGAGAGGGCGGTTCTTTCCTGAAATTCAGGAACATCGTATGCATTACCTTTAACTTGATGAAATTCTGGATGCAGGAAAAAAATAGACTCCTTGCAGAAAATTTCTGGTGTAAAGGCTCTGATTTGACTCAATGATTTCTGTTTTTTGCGAAAGCCGTACGGGTTCAGGTCCACATTCATTCCATACTTGGTGTAAAGAGGCGTTACTGCTACTTCCCACAGAGAACAGCTCACATTCATGTAGCCAGTTGCATCTAGTGAGGAAAGAACATTTATTTCATCATCATCAGCCTTTATTTATAAAGCACTTTCTTACATTAGCCATGCCCAAAGTGCTGTGCATGACACAGTAAAAACACATCAACCAATTAAAAACAAAATCATTAAAAAGAACATAAAAAGAGAGAATAAAATAAATAAATAAAAATAAAAACTGTCACATCCAGACAGCTTCAGCTAGAGAAAATAAAATACACAGAATAAACATGACCTACTCTAACTCTTTAAAAAAGACAAATAATAAAAATGGGTCTTCAATCTACTCTTAAAAACATCCAATGATGGAGCTTGCCTGACCACCAGTCATTCCATAATTTAGGTCCCATAAATAAAAATGCTCGCTCTCCTCTGGTGACCCGATTTACTTTCGGAACCACTAATAAATCCATTGTAGCGGACCTGAGTGGCCGTGATGGAACATACCGGGCTAATAGGTTAGACACATAAGGTGGGGCAGTTCCCAATAATGATTTAAAAACAAAAACAAGAATCTTAAAATGAATCCTAAAACGAACAGGCAGCCAATGCAAGGCTGCCAGTATGGGAGTGATATGATCCCTTCTTCTGGCCCCCACCAAAAACCTTGCAACCGAATTTTGGACAAGTTGTAATCTAGACAACGAGGATTGATTGATTCCAGCATAAAGAGAATTACAGTAATCCAGACGTGTAGTAATGAATGCATGGATTACTGTTTCTAAGTGGTCACGCGATAGAAATGGTTTCAGTCTTGCTATATTTAATACCAGCATTCATTCAATTAATTCCAGTATAGATCTATTATATTACACATGTTGGTGCTGTTGGTGGCACCTCACAGCAAGTGGGTTTGAATCCCGACTTCTTCGTGGAGCATCTTCTACCCATGAATGAGTTTTGTTTGGGTTCTCTGGCTTCCTCCCACAGGCCAGAAAGATGCATGTCCGGTTAATTGGAGACTCTGAATTGTCCCTAGGTGTGTGAGAGCAGCAGCAGTGTGTGTTTTTAATCTGTTCTCTGACTTTTTACTGGATTACAGATGAATTCTGAGATTATCAACCCTGACCATCTTTGTTGTGTTTCAGGATGACAACGGGCAGCAACTGTCCATCAAAGTTGCTGCCATGTTAAAACTGGAGAACAAACGCGCCAGGACAGGGGGGTCATTGGCACCAGTGTCCCTGCTGGACTGGTTGAACCTGGACCAGGAGCTCATCCTGGTCCTGGAAAGACCAGTCCCAGCAGTGGACTTGTTCCAGTACATCGACAACAATGATGAACCAATCCAGGAAGATCAGGCCAAGGTGAGAGGATGGATGATCTAAAGATATATCATAACACCACCAAGGACTCTTGAAAGTCTGACCTTTCTACTTCTGTCTTTTAGGCTCATTAAACAACTTGTGGAAGCTGCTGTCCACCTGCAGGACACAACATCTTCCACAGGGACATCAAGGTGGAGAACGTCCTCATTGAGACAGGAGCAGCTGTCCCAAGGGACCGCCTCTTTGACTTTGGAGTCAGCTGTTTTACGGCCCAATCGTCTGGTTACTCTGAATTCTACAGTAAGATTTTACTTTGAATTATTTTCTATGTTGTGGTTAGCATTAGCTTAGCATGTAAGAGGTAGAGGGATTCATGCCCTCAATCTCCAAAAAGTTTGTGTACTTCCTGTTTATAATGACTGATGTTTATGTGTCGTCTAGGAACATTGAGTGGTTTATGTGTGGCGCTTACTACGCTGGACCATCTACAGTGTGGCAGGTTGGGGTGGTTCTTTTTGAAGTCCTGCATTACCGCCCATTCAAATCTACAAAGTTCATCAGGGATAAAATTCGACTGAAGTACAGGCTGTCTCCAGGTAAGACAAAACGTCTCAGAGTGGATCCAGATCGGTTCTGTGTCCTTGGGGTTACGCTGATCTGCTCCAGCCCTAACTATTAACTTGTTCTTCTGTGTCGTTCTCCAGAATGCAAACACTTTTTGAGGGGCTGCTTTAACAAAGTTGCTGAGGATCGCCTGTCCTTGGAGCAGCTTCAGCACCACCTTTGGCTCTCCTAAAACTAGAGCACCCTCTCTCCCAGCTAGCACGTCCCTCTAAAGAGCACATGCTGAAAAAAAGGACTGAGTCAATCTAAAATTCTTGTTACAGACCTGAGAAATATTCCCTAAATTGTAAATACTGTAATTAGTTTATCTTTAAAGCTTGTTTAATGAGATAACTAACTTCAGCTGTATTCCTGTTCAGTTCACATACAGCCAGACTTCATATTGTCTTTTTAAAGTTGTTGTAAATACAATTTGTTTGTTTTAGTGGTTCTTCCACAGAATTTCCTCAAAGATGCCTCAGTCTAATGTATTTGTTTTAAGATGGGTGAGTTATAGGTGTAACGCTACGGCTATAATCCTGGTTCGGTACATACTTTGGTTTTAACGTCACCGTTTGTTTCATTTTTGGTACAATGAGGGAACAAAGAGGAAAATTTTAATTTGTGTAAACAGTTACAGCTTTAATGAAAAATAAAAATTTCCAATGAAATATTCTGCGATAACATAAAAGTGTATAGTATAAAATAAAAAGAATAAATTAGATGATACATAACAGTTATAGTATTTTCTATTTAGGAAACTGTAACAGGAGGTTGAGAGGTTCCGACTAGATATAGTTGGACTCACCTCAACGCAGTTTCCTCGAGAGGGGTTGGACTCTCTACCACTCTGGAGTTGCTCCCACTGAGAGGCGCCGAGCAGGGGTGGGCATACTTCTTGCCCCCCATCTTGGTGCCTGTACGTTGGGGTTTACCCCGGTGAGCGAGAGGGTAGCCTCCCTCCGTCTTCGTGTGGGGGGACGGGTCCTGACTGTGGTTTGTGCTTATGCACCAAACTGCAGCTCAGACTACCCACCCTTTTTGGAGTCCATGGAGGGGGTACTGGAAAGCGCTCCTTCAGGTGACTCCCTCGTTCTGCTGGGGGACTTCAATGCTCACGTGGGCAACGACAGTGAGACCTGGAGAGGTGGAACGGCCCCCCTAATCTGAATCTGAGTGGTGTTTTGTTATTAGACTTCTGTGCTCGTCATGGATTGTCTATAATGAACACCATGTTCAAGCATAAAGGTGTCCATATGTGCTCTTGGCACCAGGATACCTTAGGCCGCAGGTCGATGATCGATTTTGTTGTCGTTTCATCTGATCTGCAGCTGCATGTCTTGGACACTCGGGTAAAGAGAGGGGCGGAACTGTCAACTGACCACTACCTGGTGGTGAGTTGGCTTCGATGGTGGGGGAAGATGCCGGTCAGACCTGGCAGACCCAAACGTGTTGTGAGGGTCTGCTGGGAACGTCTGGCAGAGTCTCCTGTCAGAAGGAGCTTCAATTCCCACCTCCAACAGAACTTTGGACGTGTCCCGGGGGAGGCAGGGGACATTGAGTCCGAATGGGCCATGTTTCGTGACTCCATTGTCGAGGCGACTGACCACAGCTGTGGCCGCAGGGTGGTCGGTGCCTGTCGTGGTGGCAATCCCCGAACCCGCTGGTGGACACCAGTGGTTAGGGATGCTGTCAAGCTGAAGAAAGAGTCCTATCAGGTCTTTTTGGCTTGTGGGACTCCGGAGGCAGCTGATGGGTACCGGCAGTCCAAGCGGAATGTGGCTCGGGTGGTTGCGGAGGCAAAAACCCGGGCCTGGGAGGAGTTCGGTGAGACCATGGAACAAGACTTCCGTAAGGCTTCGAAGAGATTCTGGTCCACCATCCGGCGTCTCAGGAGGGGAAAGCAGTGCACTACCAACACTGTTTACAGTGGGGAGGGTGTGCTGCTGACCTCGACTCGGGGCGTTGTGAATCGGTGGGCCGAGTACTTCGAAGACCTCCTCAATCCCACCGGCACGTCTTCCAGTGTGGAAGCAGAGTCTGGGGTCTTTGGGTTGGGCTCTCCAATCTCTGGAGCTGAGGTCACTGAGGTGGTCAAAAAACTCCTCAGTGGAAAGGGTGGATGAGATCCGCCCGGATTTCCTTAAGACTCTGGACGTTGTGGGGCTGTGTTGGTTGACGCGGCTCTGCAATATCGCGTGAACATCGGGGACAGTTCCACTAGATTGGGAGACCGGGGTGGTGGTCCCCCTATTTAAAGCAGCATTCCGCAACTTTGCAGTTATATGGTCTCTGTCGCCCTCTAGAGGCTTGCTGCGTAACGTCACTATCGTAAAATCAAATCTCTCTCTCGGGCATAAAAGGCATGTTTACATTCCTAATGTCAGGCAAAACAATGAAAACAAACTTTTCCACCTCCACACATTGAATAAATAGTTTTATCAGGACTGTATAACAACTTTATGCCCGACCAAACACAATAACTCTGGTGAAATAATTTATTACTTGCCTAGCCATTAGCAGCACGGCTAGGTTAGAGTCCGTAGTTCATGCCTTTCTTTCTAAAAGAGCTCTCCAGCGAGGAAAAGACGGCCCAATATTAACTCTGGTATTTGCTCTTGCTCTATCACGTTCTTCTTTTCTTTTCCTATATTGCTCTGATAAGGGATTTCTAGCTTTCTTTGGTGAATCTGCCACTGCTACAGCGAGTCTACGTTATACAATTATGGCAAGCCAAAGGGATAAAAGAAATGCGCGTTCTAAACTCGCATTATGTCCGCCAAAGCGCTCGTTCAGGACGCGCGTTTTGGCGGACATAATGCTCGCTTTTAGAACACGCGAGTTTCTGCCCCCTTTGGCGTCAAAACGCGCGTTCAAGACGTGCATTTTGGCAGACATAACGTGCGTTTAGAACGTGTGCTTTTTTTTATCCCTTTGGCTTGCCATATTCTGCCGTAAAATGACACCCAGTCAGTACTTCTGGCGCTACCCGAAGCACAAAAACTGTATAGCGCAGTAAACAGATGTGGGACCCCCCAACACTATCACAGGTATGAAAATGAACATAATAGATAATAGTATGACGCAAAAACTTTACAAAAAAGCATAATTTTAAGGTGTAAAAGTTGCGGAATGTTGCTTTAAAACACACGCACGCACGCACGCACGCACGCACACACACACACATAAAACCAACAGCCAGCCACCAATGTCTCAGAAGTGAGAATAAAAGTGAGAATCTGAATGAAAATGTGTTGCATTTAACAGTTATTACAATGTGTTTATATGTACATCTTCTTGCTTTTATTGGGGCATTAATTATGATGAGGTATGTATTAATTAGTGTGCTACACACATTAGTAGTTTCAGAAATCTGAAATTTCCTTATAAACGTAATCAGGTCTTTGAATAACAGCTGGCTAGATGTCGTGTGTGAAGGTGACGTCATTTATTAGGTTTTATATTTGAAATCAAAGGATTTTTTATAAAGCCCCTCAAGATAAAAATCACAAGGTTCTGCACAAGATCAATACAATTTGTTAAAATGATTAAATTAAAGGGAAACTGATCCATTAGAGGTGTAACAATAAAGTTACGTGTGTTTTATGAAAATGACCCCTAATGAGATTTATGACCGCTGGTAAACAATAGTATATACAGACATTTCACTCCCATGATCAAAATGCTCTCAGCCAAACACCCAGTGACAGAACATTTTACCATTCTATTTGTTTAAGGGTTGCTTCATGTCATTGGTGTAATTGTAGGTACCAGATCTGCTCGGGGTCCTGCGCCTGCCGATGACATCATACTAGATGATTGACTGAATATAGGACTTACGGAAGTTACAATACCACGTTCGTAAAAGTTATGTTAGCACGTTGACACTGAAGATTTTGATTGGTCGGTTGTAGTTCTGTGGTCCAAAAAACAAACACTTTTTGGGGAAATTATGTTTGTATTGTCAAAGAAAATGTACAATAAAAGCAAAACTATCAACTGATAAACGGAGACCTGAAATGGGGCAAAATAAAAATAACTTCATTGAATAGGAAGCAACATTTTGAATGAATGAATGGATTTATTTACATAAGCGCTAACAAAATATACAGAAAACAGAAGAATTCCACATTTATACAAATGGAAATAGCTGCTAATTATGTAAATACATTTAAAAAATTTCACATCATCGGCAGGCACAAAAATAAAAATAAACTTCCTGTAAATAAACTCTGCTCTCCTGCTGGAACCAGAAGCCACTTAATTACAACAATGAATAACTTTATGACTTTTAACAAATATATTCAAAGCTTTATGCTGCAGGTTCAGGGTTGTGGATCATTCTGACACCTAACAAGAAGATGAAACGTTAGGGATGCCGTACAGCTCATCTCCGATGAGAGGAGGAAGAGGAGGAGCTGGAGGCTGTGATGGCTGGTATCTGTGGGTGAGCGGGAGGTGATGTGATCCACCTTTATTCTGCCATCCATCACACCACAGACACGCACACAGACAGGCAAACAGAGATAACACAAAGAATAAGTACTTGTAGTGACCTCCTCTAACTGTTCAGTCACTGAGGTGTGATTTCTCTTAAGGGAAACATTGTTTCCTGCTCCAAGCAGACAGCCCGAGTATGCTTAGACTTAAAATGTGGGACGTAACATGCTTTAGATATATTTGCATGTCTTCAATATAATGAGATTTTAATCAGATGATATTTATCTACCATCTGGTAATATAAAACAGGAGACTTTATTAAGACATTATGAATGAAATTAGGGGTAAAAAGTTCTCATGAACCACTAGATGGACTTTTATTAACCCCACTGCTAAACAACAGTGGGAAACAAAAAATGTCCGTCTCTAATTCAATATACCAGAGATTGAGCTAGATGGATGTCAGAGACAATAAAGTTACTAAAATCAATGCGTGTGAGTTTCTTTAGAGTACCACAGAGCAGAGGGTGTGTCTCATTATTCCTGCCAGTCTCTATAATAAACTCAGTTTTTAACAGCAGTCATTGCTTGTGAAAACTTTTTATTGAGCTCCAAGCTGTATCAGATAAACTCAGCTCTGAACAGGAGTCTGACCTTTTAACTTTGCGTTCTTTTTAGTCTGAGTCTGACCTGCTTTTGCTACATGACTGGTGATTAAAATGACACACAATGAGCTCATGCTATTCCAGTAATTTGACTTCATTTGAAGAATGGATGAGTTTGTCTTGAATTAATGAGCAAACATCATGTTTAAAAGTCATAAACTGGATCTTTAAAGCGCACAGACATAAAAACACCATTAAAACATGAGTATTTGACTTTATGTGGGAATTCATGAAGAATCTGCGCACGAACCTTAACCACAGCCTTTAACAAAGTACGACTTTAGATCCTAACTGAAGTGATTCATGTTTCTGTTTCTGCTGGCGGTGTTCTGTGTTAGTCCAGCTCCAGCGGGTCTGCTCATGGTACAGCATGCTGTGTTGTCACGATGGAACAGTTGGACATGGCAGACGCTCGTCCTGCCTCCTCCTGTCCCAGTCTCCTCTCTGCAGGAAGAAGTTTTGGTCCTCCACACCTCTGTTTATCCTTCCTTCTCACCTCCTCCTTTCATCCCTCCATCCTCAGATGTATCTGTCACTCTCCTTTTTGCATTATGAATATAATTTCCTGTGTTCTGACTCCTTCTTTATTGTTTATGTTAACATTTACAGATTTAAATAAAGTTACTGTGGATGGTGCACTTGATTCAAAAATCGATTTTAGTTATTTGCTATTCTTCTGTCCCTTAGACCGTTTACCATCCATTCCTTACTCCCTCCCGCTCCATCACACAGATCTGTTCATACTGTATTTGGCAGACCGACTTCCACCCTGCAGGTCGAGTCCTCTTCCCTGTCTCCGGTTGTCTGGATCTGCCTCCTCTTTGGAATTGCCCGGATTTGTCCCACTTTCCCTGCAAGCTGTCAATCTGAAACAAACTGCTGAGTGGGTTCAGTAGTGTGGGGAAACAGCAAAAGGATTGAATGCATGGACAGTAGGGCATCAGAGGGCATCAGATCAGGGTGGATGATCCCTCTGCACCTCTTCATTACACTCCTTTCTCTCCTCCAAATCTCCAAGTCTTTAAGCCATCTGATTGGTGTTTGGGTTGGTGATTCCCCACCACCCACTGGCTGGATGTGAGCTTCGTCACATCCCCAGGTCACTGGTAGCATATGGAAGCATGCTGGAACAAGTTCAGTGGTTCAACGCTGTATAATAATGCATAAAGTGAGGAGAGGGAGGTGTTTGATTAAAAAGCTACAAATGTAGAACAGCTGCCAACACGAAATCAGAGTGAGCCCAATCAGATAAGTGCTCTTTAGGAGGTTTAAATATAAAAAAATGATGCCTTTTTCACGTGCACTGACATACACTGTGCCCACTGATTACTGTGGATGTTTTATGTTTGGTTGGCAGCAGCCTGCTAAAGAATGAGTCTCCTTCCAAAGACCTTTTCCGATGGCGATCAATGTTCCTTGAGGTATTTCTGAACAGCCTCACTTTGGCAACAACTCTTGTCCCGAGTCCCTTGGGATTTGATGGACAACAGCTTTTGCAGCAAGGCCGAACATCTGGCAGAGAGGTGGTGAAGTCAAAGGCTTGTCCGGAAGCTTGTTAGGGGAAACATTGGCGATGAGGATTATGTAAGATGGAGCTGTCATTGTTAACAGAGTCTGCAAACAGCACGACACTCTACTCCCCAGACGGAGGAGGCGTCTGTATCTTTCTCTCAAAGTACTGCTGAACATTTCTGTAATGATGAAAGACACGGTGGTTTTGATAGGAAGGCCTGGGGGACTTTGTTAGACAGTGCTGCATAGTGTATGCGTTGTGGCAGCCGTCGTACGAGACCCATTTCATAAATGTCTGTCTGCAGCACTTCAGCTGCTGCAGCTCACACTTTTACAGCAGCGCTCAATAGTTCCATTTGTGTATTTTACCTCCACCTCTGTGTGTTTGTGTATGTGTGTGTGTGTGTGTGCATGCATGTGGGACCATTAGACAGACATTAGAGCCACAGGAATAAATGCAGGATATGCTGCGAATAAATCTGTAATGACACCAATGATCTTTGATTATGAATAGAAACTCAAACTGTCCCCACATTATTTGACCCAAAGTAGCTTTTTGTCTTCAAATTATGATTTTTTTTCTTCAAAGGTTCTCTGACTTAGATAAAAGCAGCAGATACTTAATAATTTTATACACACAGTAAAATGCAAATCAACTTTAACATCAACATTTACTTCTTCAGTTCACATCCCTCTTTACAAGCCATTACTGGCTGTGATATACATAGATGTTGCTTCAATTGGACTCCAATTCAGCTCCACCCTCAATTAAACTGCAATGCTTAAACCAAAAGACATTCACTGAGCACGTCATCTGTTGGGGCCTTGTCCTTGATGTACTTATGGATCTTGGCTGTTTCATCCTGGACAGTGTCTCTCACAATCACTAGTCCTCGGCCTCCTTCCTTACGGCTAGTGTACAGTCTCAGGATGCTGGATTTGGGGTAGAACCTTCCATGCATGGTTAGGAGCTTCTACCAGAGGCCTGGGAGCTTGAGGATTCTGCTCAGTATCTTAGCTGTTCCTAGAACTGCACTTTTCTGGACTGAGATGTCTGATGTTTTTCCTGGGATCTGCTTTAGCCACTCCTCCAGTTTGGGGGTCACAGCCCGAGTGCCCCGGTGACCACGGGCACCACTGATGTCTTCACTCTCCAGGCTTTCTCAAGTTCTTCTTTGAGGCCCTGGTACTTCTCTAGTTTCTCGTGTTCCCTTTTCCTGATGTTGCCATCACTTGGTATTGTTACATCTACCACTATATATATATATATATATATATATATATATATATATTTATATTTTTATATATATATATATATGTATATACACGTACATACACTCACTGCCCACTTTATTGGGTACACCTGTCCAACTGCTCGTTGACGCAAATTACTAATCAGCCAATCACATGGTGGACACTCAATGCATTTAGGCATGTTGACATTGTCAAGACAATCTGCTGCAGTTCACACCGAGCTTCAGAATGGGGAAGAAAGGTGATTTAAGTGACTTTGAACGTGGCATGGTTGTTGGTGCCAGACGGACTGAGGCCTTTCCCGGAACTAGCCGCTAGTGCTAGCTCCGACGCTCATACTACCTATAGATCAAATGTAATTATTCATAATTTCAAGCATTTAATTACACCTAAACAAAAGAGTTCCAAAATTTCACCCCCCTCAGAGTTGTCATGACTGTAACCAGACCTATTAAGCCTAAAATGTTTTTTTGAACCAGGCTGTAAACGTGTATTTCTGCTGTGAAATTGGTATTTTTAACATGGGAGTCAATGAGGATTTGCTCGTTTTTGGTGCCAGCCCCTAGAGGATGAGGGTGAACTGCAATATTTGGCACTTCCGTGTTGGCTTCAGGTCTGGGTGTCCGGGGTTCCCGCTTGGTTTCAGCTCATACGAGTCACCCAGTGGGAGCTCGCGGCACTACATAAACTCACTCACCCCTCCCTTCTGGCTCTCAGCTGCAGAAACTCAGGCCATCTTCCCAGGGAAGAGTCGCTCCTTCACCTGAGCTGAACTGCGATAGTCTGACACCATGTAACGATATTCAGTCTACACTTTGTTTTGCAAAGATAATAAGCAGGCTGAGGAAAAAAAATTACCTCAGTTCCACCACTATGTTTTAAAAAATGTTTCAGTGTATTAAATGGATAGTTTTCTTTTTCATCAGTCATCTTAGCAGTAGGATTTACATGGAAAGAGGAGCAAATTAAGTGAAAATGACAATTTTTTTGCAGTCTGGGCAACTGAGTCAGTAGCTGCGTTTACATATGCAAAATGTTATTAATTTGATCATTATTCAGATTATAATATGACTGTGCACATGGGCTCTGGAAAAATGAATCCGATTATGTCAAGTGTTTACATTCGTCACACGTTCGATTTGAATAAATAATTTTGTCTTGCGCAGAATGATCTAATACATCGAAAAAGGCTGTAGAAGAAGCAGTAGCAGCCTTCTGCTGTAAACAAACATGGCTGCGTGCATGTCAAAATGGAGCAGTAGGATGTTCTTCAGAGCGTGGTTTTATGTTTAGTTCTTTAAGCACATCTAGCAACACATTCGTGTCCGAAACAGACCAGATTTATTTCATGTCTTTTTCTTTTTGCTTTTATCCAACTTCCATAAATGGTAATACGTATACGTACGACATTACTGACATGCGCTGTAAAGCACAGTAATGACCCACAATTGGAATAAGTGTTTACATGCACCATGGTCGGATTAACAGTCGGCATAACCCAGCTATCTCAATCGGAATGAAAAGAGTTTAATCGGGTCAGAGAATTCCGAATGGCTTGTTTACATGACGCATTTTTATTCCGATCATGCTTCCGATTCCTTGTGTCCATGTAAATGCAGCTACTGACTCAAATGACTGAAATTTATTTTGGTGACTGACTCATTCAAACTCGATTCAGTAAAAAGAATCGGATTTACCATCACTAGTGTTTTCTAAGGGTTCTGTATCTTAAGTCCATGGTAAAAATGATGTAATAAATAAAAACTCCACTTTGGAAAGTATTTAAAAAAGTTTTTCTCACCTTAAAAAATACAGTTTGTATGAGAGCTGCTAATGCAGCAGAAAACGCCAATTTTACAAAATGTTCAGGGCCTGAGGTGGTAATTCTCATTCAGTCTGCTTCACACTCAGCAGCAAACTGCCCTGCTGGCTGCTGGAGGATTCAGCTCCAGCAGGAGGACAATGTCTCTAAAAGATGAAATCCTCAGTCCAACAAACAGGAAGTCTTTGGTCTACTGGCTGAACATGTAATCATTTCTGGAGCTGCTTTGTCCTGCGCAGAGGTACAGAAGGTTGGCGCTCCTTCCATCTGTCATGAAGTGAGAGATGCTCCTGCACAGACCACCAGTCTATCCCAGAACCTGGAAATGTTTTCAACAAACCAGAGCAACAGGCCGGACTGGACTGCTGTTTGATTTAGTTTGAGTTGTTCTGTGAATGTCTATAAAACTAAATGATTCAATTTTCATGTTCTAAAACAACTTTTTTTCTTTTATCAAACTCCTACCAGTGATTATTGTGCCTAGTAGAGTCACTGATCAGAACCAGCAAACAAAAGTCTTTTAAGGTCTCATTTGATGATGTGATCAGTCAAAAATAAAAATAAAAACAGAAAGCAAAGAAAACGGATGCTCTGAGTCAGGAAGTTTAAAGTATGAAACGAAATCTTTGAAGGGCAAAACCTCAGTATCTTTCATTATTCTCGACTGGAAGACATTTGAAACCAAAAGTCTTTGATTTAAAGTTACTGAGAAAAAAAAATGTTGATAAAAAATGAATACAAATTATTTAGACTATTCCATCGCTTACGGATTTATTTGTCCACAAATGAAATAACAGGAATATGAGATAAAACACGATGGAATTCAACCCTCTGTTTTTAACTGTTTTAACATTAGTTACTTTGCCCTTGAGAACATTTACAATAAAACATTCTTGTCTGCATTTGGGTGTTGGAGGAGGGAGTACATGGTTGTCCAGGATGACAAGGAGGTGAAAAGGCCAAATGGCATCCCCCTCTGCAGCAACACTCTCCAGCTCCATTAGAGAAATCCCAGGGTATTCCCGGCTTAAAGAGGATATAGAATCCCTCTAACGAGTTCTGGGTCTTCCCTGGGGTCTTCTCCTAGTGAGATGTGCCCATAAAACACCCAGAGAAAGACCCCAGCTGTCTCCTTTTGTTGAGGAGCAACAGTGGCTCCACTTTGAGCTCTCTACAAATGACGGAGGTCAGGTTGGACTTCCTACAGGAGAAGGTCATTTTAGACATCTGTATCTGAGTTCTGTTTTTCTTCTAAATCATGATCCTGATATCGTCACTATACAGACCAGTTTTGGCTCCGCTTGTTTTTAAGCACGACAGACCAAAGAAATGCCCTCATTATTGCAGACGAAGCCCCAATCCTTCAGCCCTTCTCTTCAGACGTGAACAAGATACAGGAACGCCACATGAAACAGAGACTCATTCCCAACCCAGAAGAAGTTTTCCACCTTTTTTCCATTTGATGCCCATGACCTCGGACTTGGAGGATCTGGCTCTCATTCCAGCCACTTTACAAACTGAGGGTTACAGAAGTGTACTAGACACCTCCCTCTCTACAACCACCCTCTGAGATCCTGTCTGCTCCATGAGTCTGATCCCATCCACCTGGTCCCTGGATGGGATCAGATGTGAGGATCATAATAGTAGGTGAGAGAAAAAAGAACCAGCATTCTTGACTTTAATAAACTTCACTTGACATGTTAATTTTTATATTTACACCTTGTTGTCATGGATACCTGTTCCTGAACAGGATCTCCCTCTGCTACTGACCGGATGCACATTCAGCATGTTGATACAGCTGAAACAAGTCAGACAGCGCACATGCTGTGCTACACATCAGCAACACAAGGACGTCAGACATCCACTGACACCTCCCTTTTGTTCCTGTTGGTCGGTGAACAGGAGCGTGAATCCGAATGTGTTGCATCCAGTTTTAAAGGCTCAGTGAGTAGGTTACTGTGACTCCTAACACCATGGTGGCAGAGTGAGTAATGCTTAGAGCTCAATAAAATAGCTGCAGACAAACAACGAATGACGTCTTTCACAAAGGCATCACATTCAGGTTTGGGAACCAGTGTTCAAATGGTTTCAAATCCATTTCTCAGCACCTTGAGTCCATTAAAAATAACGCTCCAGTTCTGAACCAGTAACCAGATTGGTTCTGCAGTGCATTCTTTTTAATTTTACTAACAATCTTTGAGTAGATTGATTTCAGCAGAGACTTCGGCATATTGGAACGCAATTCTGATTACTGAAAAAATATGGAAAGAGTCAGAAAAGGTAAGTTTAATATACTTTTTAGACACAAGCTCCAAATTTTAAATCCAGGTGTGGTTTATTGCAAATTAAAATCTGCTTCTTTGGACAAATACAATAAAACTGCCTTTTTGTGGTACAAAATACTCAAGAACACCTGTGTGACATCTGAAGGTGATGTAATTATTCATTGTGGAAGGACCCATGGGTGTAGGCAAATGAAGGAAGAGGCTGGCAGGCAGGTGAAATCCATAAAGGTGGAGTAACCAGAATGAATCAGGAACAGGGCAGACATGACAGGAGCAGAGAAAGAAACGTGGCTCAGTGAAGGTGAAGCAGGTGTGACAGACCAGCAGGAGCTGATAACACAAAGTAAACTCAAAATGTACCAAATACAAGAAACTAAACTCAGAAAAACCCACGACCACGACAAACTCCTGTCCTCTCAGCAGAACGTTAGATCATCGGAGGTGAAGGAACTCAGGGGAAACATCCCCCAGAAAAACAACCAAAACACATCAGGCACTGACTCCAAACTATGTAAATGATTTCAGATATAGCTTGTGATGATGTAACTGTCTTTACAGCTTCCATCCCATCAAGACCTGTGCATTATGATTGCTAGTCAATACTCGCCCAGCCATTTTCATTACATTTACCCTTGTCAGTACTTAGCCTCTTTACTCTGAGGGAGAACTTCCACAGGAGCTTGCTGAGCATACATTCCTAACAGAATCCCTTTTCAAATTAAATTTAAATGACCCCCTCAGCTCATAACCAAAGGCTCTCCTGACAACTTAATTCATAATTCAGTGCTGAGCCAGGGCCTTGAGGGCTGTAATGACGGCCTAAATGGAAGAGAGATGCTTCTAAATGGGCTGTTTGTTTGCACCTAAACCTCTTTACAGGCCACAAGTCCACAGCTCAGCACTGTGGCGTTGAGGTGGAGGAAAGGTGATGAGGCGAGGAGGTGGAGGGCAAAGTCAATTTGCTGACCACCTGCTTTCATGTCTCAAGTTGCCATTTGCAGCCCAAATTCACTGAGGATTGGGAAGGTTTTACATGTTTTTAAGAGCATCTTAATACGCTCAACAGGTGAGAGAATTAAGCATGTCTCTCAGCAACTCGTACATGCTGAGGTTGGGGGATGGTGGTGGTGGTGTGTGTATGTGTGTGTGGGTGTTGGTGAAAAATGAAAATAAAACTGAAGAGGAGGATGGGGGGCACATGGCTGGATGCAAATGAGAAAAAAATACAGGAAAGATGGAGAATAGTGGAAACCATTACTGTAAAAATACCAAAACAATTACACTGTTCCTAACATTCACCTTATAAATCATCTTAAGCTACGGTGATTTTCTGTGCCTGATCAACCTGTTCAGCACCTTAAGGGTCAGCACCACTGAGCCGTGTTTTCCCTATAGGAGCTCCTGAAATTTTCTGGGAGGGGGAAAAGACACCGGGAGATACGATGGCTCGGTCCTCTCAGCTGTTGTGTCTCCACATAAATTCAGCCCTTTCAGGACTTTGCACAGACGTCAGCATATCGAGAAGGGAGTGACATCACCGATCAGTGCCAAAAAGCATCCACGGACATTAATAACATTAAAAGTTTTATTCTGTCAAAGTACGCCATAATTCAATCTATTTGGAGGACCGAGAGAGTGGCTGTGTGATGTAAAATGTGGAGCTCAATGACTAGAAGATGTGTAATTTTTTACGGTGCTCTGTGAGACAACAAAGCCTCGTGAACTACAGCATTATGGTGGTGGGGGTGGGGGGGCGTTCTGCTGCATATTTTGGTGTTAGGAGTGTAATAACTATGAGCGTGAGTGCTGTTTATTTACTTTTCCTTCTATTCTGCTTCACAAGCAATTCTTCCAAGTTTACACATGCTAGCTGTTTTGGTGAAGTGTGTCAATGTAATTTCCTACTGAGTTACAACCAATCAGCATGAGTTAACCAAAGGTTCCGCTCAGCGACCCTACTGGGCCCTTCCAAGTACCTACCCCAGCTCAGGTACTCTGTTGGTTCATGAAGTGGAGACGTGGGAATGGTGGGATGTTCTGGTAACCTTAGGGCCGTGATATACTTGCTGTTTAACCTCGCGTTGGCGCAGGCAGCAGGCTGCATCTTTGTTCATATACTTGCTGCTACACAGCGCTGCACTGTGTGTAGTACCGGAGTGTTCCACTAGGGGGCAAACAAGAGTACTCAGACCAGATAGAGAACCGAGGCAACCAAAACAAACATGGCGTCAATAAAAGAAATCAGTAGCTGGTTAATTTTGAGATTACAGCAGAAAAAAAGACAGCAGCGGTATCATAGATGGTGAGAAAGACCTCTAAACCACAGATGGAGTCACCATGGTGAGTGTGTCTCTCTCGTTTTGTCAACTCCGCCTACTGGTTGCTTGTATATTGCAGCATTCAGGCGCGTCGCGTTAATTTTGGGGGACACGCACAAACGACGCTTCAAATCAATGCAAGCTATGTGTGGCAGCCATTTTAAAGACGCGTATGCGTCGCTACATATATTATATATACAGTCTTTGGTCGCTACACAGCAAGTATATCACGGCCCTTAACCTGAAGTTCCGACAGTGAAAACGGGCCTATGGAGTCTAGAGTCTTCTCTTACTTCTGCTGAACAAAAGTGAAGCTGAAATAGAAGCTATGCTGTGTTGTATTTTTGAAATCTGTGTCCCACCTGCACACAATCATGTTTGTTTTGCATCAGATATTCCATTACAGCTTAACATAGCTGAAACATTAATATTTGAACATGCAACAACAATGTTAGAATCATGTGAAGCAACATAAATCCCCACCTGGACAAACAATCTGAGAGATATTAATAACTTTGGTCTAGAAAATGTCCCATTTGTTTATGTGAACAGAATTGAACTTTTAGATGATAAACAGGAATTACACAGACAACTGGATTAAAAAATCCCAGTTTTTGTGTAGGTACACATTAGTGGAGACTGTGGTAAATAAATAGTGACCATAATTCTGCTCTAGTTACACACAAAGCTGAGCCTCACGCACCAACTCTCACTAATCACACAATAATGAAACACATAATTTTTTTCTCATAACTTCAGATCCTTCTGCAAACTCAGCCTAATGCCTGTAGTTATAATCCAGTAACCGTTATGGGATTATGGTTGGACAGAATTACAAGGTTTTAGGGTTAAATTCTTGGTTTACTGTTGTAGACAAAAGTTTTTTGTGAGTGAATTTCATATCCAGTTTTGTGCAAACACACACCTGTATTGAGTTTATTAAGCATCCCACCTGCCTCCTACCTCCACGTCTCCTGCTGTCCAGCTAGTCTCTACATTTTCAAATTTGTGTTTTTAATTTTTTCTTTCCCTTTATGGAACAATTGACTCTCATTAAAATTAATTTGCAGCTTTTAACTCCAGTAAGTATGCACACAGCTCTCTAAACACTGCTGTTAAAGATTACCTTAGCACCTCAGTCCACTCAATAGGCATAACACTGCATCCACGAGTAGGTGTGCAACCCACTTACCTCTGCTTTTCAACTTTGTGCCTCATAAAATGAATGCAGTTCCTCATCTTTGTATTCAACAGTAGGCTAATTCATGCAGCCAAGGGAAGATGCTAGCTAGCTAAGCTTGTAGCTTCATACACAAATAGATGCACGGTTCTCTTTCTTTTTTCTGCTCGTGAATGATTCAGTTATTTTTGAACAACCAGACAGAAGTTTCCTAATAACTGAGTTTATTTTGGCTCAGCTCTGCTCTGTATCTACTCTTTGAGTCTGACCACTTGAGGCCACCAGAGAGAAAACCCTACAGATGCATTTGAGACAAATGAGACAGTCCTGTACAAGCTGATTACGTTGGCTTTCCTGATGTCTGGAAAACTTCCACCCACTTCTCTCCTGTGGGTTTTCTTTAATCTTGTCTGATTTCTTTTGTCTCAGACGTCAGACCACTTGTTCTTAGTGCAAAACAAAGTACAGTGCATGTAAACTCACAGCTGGGGTTACTTTAGAGTCACAGATTAAATTAACATTAAGTTTGGCAAAGATGACACGGTTAGTCTGGCAAAGTCCACTTTTACTTTTGCTATGTACATTGTAAACCACGTTACAGTTTTTTTTCGATTGCTAAAACTCAAAAAGTTAAAGTCCCAAGTATTCATCACACACTGGTGAAATTACATCTCCGCATTTGACCCATCCCCGTGGTGGGGAGCGGTGAGCTGCAGCTGTGGCCGCGCTCGGGAATTATTTGGTGGTGTAACCCCCCAATCCAACCCCTTAGTGCTGAGCGTCAAGTGAGGAGGCATTGGGTCCCATTTTTTCAGAATCTTTGGTATGACCCGACCGGGAATCGAACCATGATCTCCCAATCCAGGGGCGGACACTCTACCACTAGGCTACCGGAGCCGTATAAGCTGTATAAGCAAAATTGAGGCACAATTTTCACAACCTCTACTTCTGTTCCCAATCGCTTGACTCAATTTATCACTACTCAAGTTATCCTTATCATATTAGAACTCTGATTTTCCTCCTTTACACTCTGATGTCAATTTCACATTCCCTTGCTGTCAAAACACAGCACACAATTATCAGGTTTACACACACTTCTCACATAAATCCTCAAAGCTTCAATCAACAACACACAAATATTCAAATCTCTAAACTTTCGTGTCTGGCGACCAATTCACAATCAGGGACTGCAGCATAAAAGGAGGCTTGACGCTCTGTTGTGTTTGATGAGCAATGGAGAACAGAGACAACAGACAACAGAGAAGGAGAGGGGTACGTATGGGAGTAGGAGGAGGAGGAGGAGGACGGGGAAGGGGAGGAGGAGGAGGAGAAAAAGGAGGAGGAGGAGGACGGCGAAGGGGAGGAGGGGGAGGAGAAAGAGGAGGACGGGGAAGGGGAGGAGGAGGAGAAGGAGGATGGGGAAGGGGAGAAGGAGGAGGAGCCATGGAGGAGGCTTGTGGAGATGTGGCCTTTGAGGCCTGTCAGGGCTTCATGAGGCACTCAAGGCGGTACTTCCAGCGCTGTTTGGACCAGGAGGACATCGCCTGTGATGTTGACGAGGCCCTCTGGCCAGACAGAGACCGGAGGCATGATGCCCCATGAATGGGAGAGGGGTGGGGGTGGGGGGGGGTTTAAAAATAAAGTGTTTTGTCTCTAAATTTGTGTGTGTCTAATGTTTGTCTATGAGAGAAGTGGGCATTGTAATAGATTCAGTGTGTTCCATTTCTCTATTTGTGTTTTCAGTTTTGCTCTTCAGTGTTCTTTCCATGCTTGGTAGTGTTCTGCCAAATGCTACTTGTGTTTATTCAATGAATGGTATGTGTGTGTCATGTGAAAATATGGCTGTGTTTACCAAATGAAAACACGTGTTCCATTTTGTTAACATGTTACGAGATTTGATGGCAGAGTTGTTTTGCAAACGGATGCCAGGGTTTAGCAATTTGTGTGTGATGTTTGGGGTTCTGTGTGTGCAGTTTTGAAAGAAACGTACAGTTTCGACAAACGCGTTTTAGCAAAAACTGTAATTAATTATGAGTGAAAAATCTAAAAATAAATTGATAAAAACAATGTAAAAACCAGTTTATTTTCATGTACTTAAATTTTACATTTATTTTCACTGCAGAACAGTTATGTCACATTATGTCTTTTAGATTAGTAAGCTTATAGCAAACAGGTGGCCAATTCTTAAAATATATGTAGCTAATATTATATTCAGGGTTATGGAACTTTTCATATTTTTAAATTGTTTTCTTGAGCCAGTATGTGCTAAAATGACCCTTTACAGGGTTAATGAATGTCACTCAGACCCCCACTTCCCTCTGTGACCAGAATAACACACTTGCAACTTCAGAGTGGTGGTCCGGTCTCTGTTCGACTTAAACAAAATGGAGCTGACATGCCTGGCGCTGCAGTCTGCTTCCAGCATGTTTCCTGCATGTTTTAGATCATGACCACAGCTGATTTGTTTTATTTAGTGATGAACCGCTCCTGTAGACACTAATGAAGGCTGAGGAGACATTTCAGCAGTTAAAGGAAAAGTTCGCTTTTTTAGACATTAAGTTTTATGTGTTCCTTCACCCACCCAGTGCTCTGTAAACTTTGACCCATTTCACACACACCCCCCTGGTCAGAGATTTTCAGGGGAGAAGTGATTCAGAAAGGTAGTTCTGGCTAGTTTCGGGGGCGCTTTATCTGCGCCGTTTAGCCTCACAAAAGGATTAGCCTCTGAAAGCATGGCTAATTTGCATCTCACAAACAAAGAGAAAAAATTTACAACGTCACATTACAACGGGACTAGTTTTTGTCATTCGTATCCCTGCGCCGGTCACCGCTCACTTAAAAGTAGTTTTTCTTAAATATATCGAGCCATGGTGCGTACCTGCAGGTTCCCGGGTTGTAACAATAAGGATGTTACAGGATCACCTTTTCGGTTTGACACTTTTCCTGCTAAGGACGTTTCTCTAAGGCATCAGTGGCTTTTAGCAATCGGCTACTCCAAGGATACTCGGCTGGAACGAGTCAAAACCTTTCGTTTGTGCAGTGCACACTTCAAAGAGGATGATTACATCAGGAAAAAGTTCGGGAAAAGTGAAAGACTGTTTTTGAAGAGTTCGGCCGTACCAGAAATCTGGGTAAGTTTTGTTTTTTAAAAATTATTTATTCCGCTATGTCTGCTGTATTCATGCAATCATCTTCGCATTTTAGCGCATTATTTATGCAATCATCTTTACACCGATGGTTGATCATAGACTGCAGTAGCTTTGTCAACAATCTGTGTTGATGTGTGTGTTTTGTGTAGCAAATGCAATTCTTCATCCGTGTACTCTGGCTCATAAAGATATCCTAGTAGTAAAATAAGTTTCTTCTTCATCTGATATAGTGTTAAAATGAAATTCGTCATTAGATGAGACGGAGTGTGACATGTTTTCGGCATTCGGCAGTGAAACAGCTGACATACGAAGCGCTGTTTAATATCCGCGGGGACCGGCGCAGGGATACGAATGACAAAAACTAGTCCTGTTGTAATGTGACGTTGTAAATTTTTTCTCTTTGTTTGTGAGATGTAAATTAGCCATGCTTTCAGAGGCTAATCCTTTTGTGAGGCTAAACGGCGCAGATAAAGCGCCCCCGAAACTAGCCAGAACTACGTTTATGAATCACTTCTCCCCTGAAAATCTCTGGGCAGGGGGGTGTGTGTGAAATGGGTCAAAGTTTACAGAGCACTGGGTGGGTGAAGGAACACATAAAACTTAATGTCTAAAAAAGCGAACTTTTCCTTTAAAGTGTTAGGTGACAGACAGCATCAGCAGTGAGTGTGTGTGTGTGTGTGTGTTACCTACGGACCACAGAGTCAGATTTTTGCCCATGGCTCGACTGAAGCACTGACATCTGAGTCTTAAGGAAAAACTGTTCATTTCAACCTGCTTTAGAACAATTTAGGCCAGGAACTGAACCCACCAATCCTCAGTTACTATGAAACCAGGTAAAAGGGCTCACTGCTTTAGCTAGCGTTTGCCAACTCATCAGTAACATGCTAAACACACTTTGACTAATATTATGTTTGAAACATTTTACTGATTTGATGAAATGCTGTTTTCCATTTTAACTCACTCCTTTCACTCCGAGCAAGAGATGTAAAACTGGTGTGAATGACTGGTGGGCGTCTGTTAAAAATAGTGGTGGCTATCTGTCAGAGTGTTCTCCAGGAAAAGAGATATCTGACTGCTGTTTAGGAAGAACAAAGAACCCTGTGTGTGACGTCTTAAGCACCTTGCAGAAATACCAACCAGGTGGAACACTCATCAAAAGATGACAGGGAAGAAGCACAAGGCCATCTGAGCCGGTGTTGACAGGCAGAGGCGGAAGGAGTCTCTTCACTCATGCCTGGGTTTTACTGAATCAGGTAGAGCCAAGCTACAACTTAGAACATATTCCAAACTCGTGACTGAAGAATTACAGTAAGTGAAGGAACAATTAGGACTGGATAGTGTTGAATGAGTCACCCAAACAAAAAGGGCAAAGGGAGGAATTCTTATCTTACACATAGATAAGAGAGAATATCATCTAAAATGATTTAATCAAATTAAATTCAACATATGTGACGACTCCCATTTTTCACATTGATAAAATAAAAATCACAAGTTCTTCTTTGGTCAAACCCCAGTCAGGCTGTGAGGGGTGGTGAGTCACAGACAATATTGTTAAGAGGCATGAAAAAAATGTTTTAGGCTAATTTGTTTTCCAAATTTTCTATAGCAGCTTTAACAACATTCTAAGCAGCATTATAATTCATTGCATTCAATAATTTCTGATCAATGTGCGTGCTTCTGAGTACTTAAAGATTGTTTTAAGTCTGTTTTGATGGCTTGTACATATTATATATGAGAACAGTCCTTTGTTTTTATGTCTACCTGTTTTATCTCATCTTAATCTGCATTTTTTTATCTTATCTGTTTTTTTTTATCTTATCTGTTTGTGTAAAGCTAACTATGTGTCTTGCTGCTGCCTCTTGGCCAGATCGTCGTTGTAAATGAGAATGAGTTCTCAATCGGCTCATCTGGTTAAATAAAGGTTAAATAACAATAAAATAAATAAAATTCAAAACCTAGTTTGTTTGCAGATTTGATGTAACAGCATTAATATTTGGGGTATATGGGTAGTGCAAATAAATAAAAAATAAAAAAATAAAGTTACAGTGATGTTAGATAATAATGTTGACTATGAAATAAAGCATGGATGAACCTGGTGCCTCATCCAGAATCAGTGGTGGCTGTAGGGATGTGAGCAATACAAAAAAAGCACAAGCGTGTGGTTTATAGTAATATTGAGTATGAAGTAGAACACAGCTTGGTCCTGGGAAGGGCTGCATGGAGCTGGTGTCTTTACACGCACGGCCGTATAAGAGCATGGATGCAAATTGTTAACTATTTTGTGTTCATCTGAAAACAGCCAATCATGGGCATGACAACCACTAGGTATGAAGTGGAGGTAGGATTTGGAGGAGGGACAAATTGACCGGGGCTCGTTCTGACCTTTAACTTTGGGCTTAGGTGCCACAACATAGTGCTGAGTAAAGGAGCATTTTGATGGCCACACATCAATCAAGCAAAGGCTTAGATGTCCACAGAGTTCAGTGAAGAGGGGTAGTCAGCCACTTCAGTCAAAGTACTCGAGTTGAATGGTCCTGTAGGGTCACGGAGAGGAATGATTTCACATAAACCCCAAATTTGAATGATGTTTTCTGCTTCAGCCCTGCATACTGCTCCTCTGTTAGATGGACGCGCTTCTATATGAACATGTTCCTTCACCGTGCTGAAGAGTTCATCAGATTATCTTTTCCATATCATGATTTTAAAGAAAAACGAGTACATGAATCCCTACTGGAATAGTGACATTTTAAATCTCATGACATCCTTAAAAGTGTTCTGTAGTTGAAGGTCAGACTGACTCAGAGCCTACGTGTAGGTGGGTTCTATTTGTTGTAGCCTACCTTTTAGCAGCACATACAGTATTTACTGTTTAAACAGAATGCTCACATGTAGAGCCATGATGAAACAAACAAAACCAGAATAAAGGTATCATGTCTACTCATAATGCTGTTTCAGTGATCTGCCTGCTATATTTCTTTTTTGGGTTTTATATTTCTGTCAAACAGCTCAGGACATTTCACACACACACACACACACACACACACACACACACACACACACACACACACACACACACACACACACACACACACACACACACACACACACACACACACACACCACATCCTCTCAGGTCCTGTACCATAGAGGTCACTTCCACATGCTCTGCTGTAGGCTGTGTCTACATAAATGCTATTAACTATGCTTTAAAAGCTCATGGGAACAGAACCCAAGGTTTGTGACAATCTGAGTGAGACCCATCTGACCACACTCATTATCAGTCTGCTCCAGGACCAGCTTCATATTATACATGTTTTTTTTTTTAACACCACTTCTAACTTATTTTTCAGGAGACAATGTCTGTAACAGATGTCACTGATGTCCAACAGCAGCACACCCTGAACCCGTCTGTGACGATTGGTTTAAAATGTTCTAAACAACAACCAGTCTCAACAGTCCAGCATTACCAGATCACATTTTCTTTCATTCAGGATGAGTTTCCTGCCTGTGTCTTTTGTGTATGTTGTTACTTTTTCTTTTTTTTAAAACCAAACTTTATTCACTGTTAACAACTTGTTTGTTTTAATTAATTTTCTTACATACTTATTTATTTGCACATTAAACCTTGAACTCAGTGATGAGTTAAGACCCCATAAAAATCTGACAGACTGTCAAGACTATGGAAAATACCAACAAGTCCTCACACTTACAATGCAATCAAATCTGAGGGCATTGTTGTCTCAGATAAAATTACAATGGTACATTCCTTCAATAATCACTTTATCAAGGCTGGTCATGCCTTTACAACTTCACCCATTTCTGGGGTCTCTGAACCCGACTCAGCTATATGCAATGATTCCCTCTCCGCAACCAATTCCTGTTTCTCCATTCAAATGAGGTAACTTGATGAGTTACTCAGGTAGAGCCTCATTAATCAGCTGGACTGGATACTCTTGACCATTTCTTTCTGAAAATTGCAGCACATGTTATTGCTGCACCTATTACCCATCTATTTAATCTGTCCATACAAACTGCTGCATTTCCGCAGGACTGGAAATTTGCATCTGTTACTCCACTTTTTAAAGGGGGAGATCATTCAGACCTAAGCTGTTATAGGCCTATCTCTATCTTGCCTTGCCTCTAAGTCACTGAAAAGTTAGTCAACAAACAGCTAACTCACTATCTGGAATCCAGCAGTATTATTACCCCTATGCAGTCCGGCTTCAGAACTGGCCATGGATGTGTCTCTGCAACATTTAAAGGGGAACTAGAATCCAAACCAACATTTTCCTTGTTGTTGTAGAGTAAAGACAGCTTGGGTGGTCAAAAGTAGCATGCAAAAAGATCAAAGCCGTGTGTGACCTAGTTTTTATGTAAATTAGAAAGTAAAAAAAAAGCGAGAACAATCCCCTCTCTTCTGAGCAAGCTTTCATGCAACGTCACATGACGGAGCCTTGCCTCCTCAAACCTGCATGTCACCGCCTCCACCCTCACCAGCCCCAGCCATATATAAACCAAACGCACCCGCAGGAGGAACGGAAAATGCTAGCCAGCTGTATCTCCAGCTAGCGTCCTCCCTTGTAACTTATTTTCGGTTTTAAAAGAAGAAAAATGACTGAGAAACAGACCTGTTGTGTTCCAGGGTGTAGTAGTGATAGTAGCAATTTTCACCGTATTCCACAAGAACCCAACAGTCGACTGGAATGGTTGAATTTCATTTTTAACCATGTCCCAGAGAACTTCAATCCAAATCTACGTGTTGAGGCGACTCACAGCTGCACGATTGTGAAAGAGGCCTAAAGCTTCTGAAAAAAAAAAAAAGCTATCCCGCAGGCTGAGACTTCTGGGGAAACCAACCAATCAGCAAGCAGCTCATTACCATATTCATGTCCTTTCCGAAAGGGAGGGGTAAACAGCTCTCTTGAGAGCAGAGGTGAATTAGGGATTTCAGGATGGCCTACATCAGGCCTCCTGGGACAGATGACAGCTAAAAGAAAATTTCTTATGCTTTTTAGAGGCGCAAAGCACAGATTTAGATTGTTGATAAACTGTATTCTAGTTCCCCTTTAAAGTGCTAAATGACATCATATGTGCCATTGACAATAAGGAATATTGTGTAGCTGTGTTTGTTGACTTGGCTAAAGCCATTGACTCTGTAGACCATAACATCTTACTTAGCAGGCTCATACATATAGGACTTTCTCAGGCATCCGTGGCATGGTTTAGAAGTTATATCTTAGACCGTACGCAAACAGTGAGAACATAGGGTTACCAATCTGCTCCTTTACCTCTAACTATGGGTGTTCCTCAAGGGTCAATACTGGGCCCAACCTCTCTAAAGTCAAGTCAAGAATTGGGTTTCTATACCGCAACAGGTCATCCTTTACTCATTCTGCAAAGCAAACCTTGGTCAAAATGGCAATCCTTTCCATCTTAGATTACGGTGACATCATTTATAGGACTGCTTCCAAAAACTTCTTCATAAACTCGATGTCATTTATCACTCAGCAATCCGTTTCGTCACTGGTGCCCCTTTCACTACTCATCATTGTGATCTGTACTCACTCGTCAGAGGTGGGAAGTAACGAAGTACAAATACTTCGTTACTGTACTTAAGTAGTTTTTTTTAGGTATCTGTACTTTACTTGAGTATTTTTTTTTCTGACAACTTTTTACTTTTACTCCCTACATTTGAGCACAAATATCTGTACTTTCTACTCCTTACATTTTCAAAATGGTCTCGTTACTTCGACACATTCCTCACGTACTGCACGTACTACGCAAATTACACGTATATCGATGACGTCACGGTTACGTAAAGGCGGAAACAAAACAGAAGGAAAATCAACGGTTCGGCTAGAAGGCGTCCGGTGGGAGCACGGTTTGAGATACAGAACGACACTAAAAACATGGATGAAGACGGCGGCCTGAGAAATGCTGCAGATTTGGAGGAGCGATGCATTCATCATCCTTGGCCTTATTTAAAAGAACTTTTTAACGTTGTTGGCTCCAAGAGCGATTCATGGCGAATGCGCTGTGTTTTGTGCCAGCCTAAAAACCACGAGCTTCTGGCATTGAAGAATTCACCATCAAACCGGAAAAACACATACAGGTAAGCGTGATGTTGTTTTTAGCTGCTGCTGAGCTTTGATGTTTTTAGGGCCACATTGGAAACAAGTGTTTTACGTGGTTCAGAAGCCTCATGGCCTGAGGGTAAAAACTTTATTGCAGGCAGGGGGTCAGAGGGGGGAAGGGAGGGGCGTGGAGAGTTGTTTTACAGGTAGACCTTTTGTGTCGCAATGGGGTTTGGGTTAATCGGTTGGAGGTGTAAATGGCTGTTTTTAAATAGAGGATGAGTGTTGAAACGTTTTCAAGATAACAAATGAAATCAAATTACCTTCATTTCAAACTCTATGGATTAAAATGTCCCAGATGACTGAGAAGCTAAACAAATGTATTTTTGTCTTTTGACAGGTTCACTCCTGCTGAGACAGCCTTTCTGAAAGAATAGCAAAGACGATGAGTCCATTTGCAAAGGCAGTCGATGTTCTTCAGGGAGAGGCCAGTGTGCAAATGGGATGGCTGATACCCACAATAACACTACTCAAGAAAAAGCTTCAGCACCTTCCTCCAAGTTCTGCGGGCCTTTGATAGATGCTCTTCAAGGAGGACTTGATAAGTGTTTCAAACAGATGCTTGCTGATCCAGAGCTGATTGCTGCAGCTATTCTTGTCCCCAAGTTCAGGACATGTTGGACAGGTGACAACAGTACCCTGAATCTCGGTGAGAGTTAAGAGTTTTTTCTGTGAATTATCCAGAAAATATTGGATGAATGATTTTCCTACAATAACAAGAGAAAATCACATTTAATTTTTGCAAAAATGAAAAACTGATGTGTGTTACATGATGATTTAACCCATTAATTATTGTGGAATATATTATGAATTACAACAAAAGTAAATGATCAGGTCCCTGTGACTTCATGTGATTAGTTCAAACTAAGATGATGAAATTCAGAATGTAAACCTGTTTTTTCATACTTTAATTGGTTTGCAACAAGTTAGCTGTTTTAATTGACGTGATGAATTTGGTGGTAAATTATCTAATCTTTTTTATTTTGTCTTTCATAGGTCTTGGTTTCATCAAACGTCATCTGAAGGTGCAACCTGTGGTGCATCCAGGTGACACATCATTTTCTTCAGAGGAGGAGGACTTCTTTTGCACCACCAGGCAGGGCAATGTTCAGGAAAACTCCAAGCAGCTGGAGTCCTACCTGGCCTGTCCATCAGATTCTATGGATGTATTGACATCTTTTCCAGCAGTATGCAATTTGTCACTGAAGCTGAACACACCTCTGCCTGCTTCAGCTGCTTGTGAGAGGCTTTTCAGCACCGCAGGACTCATTTCAGACCCAAAAGGGCACGTGTTGATGCAAAGAACTTTGAGAACCAGCTTATGATGAAGCTCAATAAAAGGTTTATTTAGTCTCAGAGTTAATTCCTCTCAAAAGGAAAAAAAATACTTAAAGATTTGAAGTGACCTTGATTCCATGATCACAATATTTTCAGTCAAGTTGCAGAAATGGAAAACTATTTCAGTTAAATGCCCCATATGTGGTGATTTTTTAAAGAGAAGCCTTTTGAGGATTGGGGTAGGTGTGCAAAAGCAAATGCTTACACAAGCTTTACAGCTTCAGCCTACCTCTTTTGAACACACTGTAATTTTTTTTAATGTAAATGTCAATTAATGATTTTTGTGTTGTTGAAATAAAGTTCTCAATCCAATCCAGAAGTTTTTTTGTTATTTACGGTAAAAAAATTTTTACTTTTTACTTTTCGTACTTAAGTACTTTTTAGAGCCTGCACTTTTTACTTTTACTTAAGTAAATAAATTCACTTAGTACTTTTACTTTTACCAGAGTAGTTTCTTACACGGGTATCTGTACTTGTACTTAAGTAAAAAACGTCAGTACTTTTGCCATCTCTGTCACTCGTTAACTGGCCATCACTCCATTCCGCAGGTTGTTACATTGGTATCAATTAATATACAAAACAATCATCATTAGAACATCATCATATCTTTGCTCATTACTCATCACGTCCAACAACAAGTGCAATTTACGTTCCAGTAACCTAATCTCTATGGATATTCCTAAAGCTCGCACCTCCTTTGGCCGCTCCTCATTCCAGTTTGCTGCTTCCAACGACTGGAATGAACTGCAAAAATCACTAAAGCTCACTATGTTCCATTATCTACCTTCAATAATTCATTACGGTCAATAGTTTCTGATCAATGTGCCTGCTTCTGAGTACTTAAAGATTGTTTTAAGTCTGTTTTAATTGTTTGCACATATTGTATATGAGAACAGTCTTTTGTCTGTTTTTATCTTATTTTTATCTTGTTTGTTTTTATCTTGTCTGTCTGTTGTTCTTTGGTGTAAGGCTACTTGTGTCTCTGTTGCTGCTGCCTCTTGGCCAGATTGTCAGTGTAAATGAGAATGAGTTCTCAATCGACTCATCTGGTTGAATAAAGGTTAAATAAAATAAATAAATAAATTAGTAGAACACATTTTAATCTATATGAACTAAACCTGACTGGGAAAAAACTGAAGTTAAAAAAAATCCAAAAACAAGATGTTTGATCAATAAGTTAAAATGATTTAATTACATTACATTACATTAATTAGGGTTTTATTTTGTACCAGTATCTCATATACTGATATAATCTAACTCTTAGTTTCTGATACTGGTATAAACCAATACTAATATATGCAGCACCCCCCCCCCCCCCAAAAAAAAAAAACAAACAAAACAAAACAAGAAAGACAACAATCATGACATATCTCCTATTCATTCATTCATTCATTCATTCATTTGGTCACTTTTAAAAGTAGGAAAAGATAACACAATAATACAAAAATCGCAAAAAGAAACCAAAAGGTGTAGGCTGAAGCCGAGCTTTTGTACCCTTTTTACACAATCAATCTGTGCAAAGAAAACAACAAAACATTTCTTTTGTCGCCAACAGCAGCTGAATCAGCTTCACAAGTTGTGTCAAACAAAAGAAAAATATCTCTAAAATGAATCTTGGATCTGTCATATTTTGACATTTTGAATGAGAGGAGAAGCAGCTAAAAAGTCTGATGCATAATTTGTGTACAGTATGTAAAAGTTGTGTCATTAAAAAGGGAAAAAAAACTGATACTCATCATTTCTGACATTACATTTAAATGCCAGTATCGTCCCATAATTTTAATAATTATAACCTTTATTCACCAAAATCAATAAAAAGGCAAATCAGACACATTTCCATAGCTTTCTATTTTGGAATGGATGTTTAGGAGTTAACAGTATCAATGATAAAGTCCTTAAACATTTTGAAATGATTTTTTTAGTTCTGTACCAGAACCTGGAAAACCCCCAAAAGTCTGAGCTGTGCTCAATTCCTAACTGATTGTGACCAAAGCTTGTGATCTATCCATCTGCTCTGCTGTTTGAATCCAGCACCTCGAGACTTCTCTTGATTTTTAAACGTGACATCCTAAGCTCATTTGGCAGGTGGTTGTAAAGCAGCCCAGCTGAGTGTAGACTCTGTAACAGGAAAGCCAACATTAATCCACAGAGAGCTGCTGTTACCTAAAGGGGCAGCTGCTTTCCCAGAGGCCGCTCCACCCATGTCCTGCTGTGCCATTACCTGCTTTAACAGCAGTGATTTGTCGCTGACTCTCACCGGCACTCTGTGATGTAGGTTTGAGAGTGAGCTCTATTAAAAAGTCATTAAAGCTCAGAGAAAGCATGGTGGGCTCAACCCTCTTGGCTAAAGGCGCCTCTGGAAATTACTCCATCCATCATAATTACACCAACTGGACACTGCCTCACAGAGGCCAAGGGACACAGATCCCTCAATGACCTCACTGAACCAGACCGCGAGGGTAAAGGAAGAACGAAGGGAACAAACGGTGAAGAGTTTCAAAGTGTTAACAATAAAGAACTGCAAGACAGATGGAGAAAAACAGACCTAGAGTGAAGTATTGGGAGGACAGAAGAAGCCAAAGGAGCAGCTGGGAACGAGGAAGGCTTTAGGGAGAGATGGAAGAAGTAAAGAGTGAGAGAAGACAATAAGACCTTGTTTGAGTCCAGTTTAATGGTGGAAAAAAAGACTGCTGTCATAAAACAAATGATTTCTTTTTAAAAAGAAAGTATATTTCCTCAGTGTCTGACAGGGGGCTCTGCTTCTGTGAATCAGTTAGTGCACAAGGGATAGTGAGAGGTTTTTGGTAATTCCGAGGCCAGAGGCAAACGGTGCAGCCGGAAATTAGGTTGGATTTAGAGAAACACATTATCTGTGGGCCTGGCTTCACTCACAACCAATCAGATAAGTATTTTCCTTCCTTTGAAACTTAGAAAATTGCATGAGGTAATCGTCCAGAGCATCACAAGAGCCTTGCTTAAAAGGAAACTAACATCCTTGTGTGGGAAGCACAGAATTGCCACAAGTGACTCTATGGTACCTTAAATAAACTACTGAGGGCTGTTGATTATATTTGGAGCTGCAGCCGTAGGGGAACAGTTGCTCAGCTCAGGAAATTATATTAGAAAGAGGCCATCAAAGGTTGGCCACAAATCACAATGTTTGCTCATATTTCTGACTGCAGCCTGTCTGAGTGCATTTCACTTAAAGGAAAAAACAAATGATCTCGATGACCTTTGAATCTTTCATGGGGCCAACACAGATAAACAAATACATATTCAAACACACAGATAATAACTTAGCCTATGAGGCTTTAGCAAATGGAGTTTCTCTAATTAATGATCAGATCAGAATTATTCAACAGTTGAAGCCAAAAACATCTCTAGAAAATTCTCCTCAGTGGTTTGGCACCAAAAAAAAAAAAATGATGCTCATCCTCATGATCTGATGAGGAGAGAGAATTAACCGCTTTTCTCAGGTTTGGACTCTTTCATAGTTTGTGCCTTGTGCTCTAAAAGCAGCACCTCAAAACAGGATACCCGGTGACAGTGGCTCACAGACGTTCACACTGCTGCTGGTTTGAACCCAGGCTCAGTCAGTGTTAGCTGTTGTGTCCTTGGGCAAGACACTTCACCAACCTTGCCTGCTGGTGGTAGTCAGAGGGACCCTGGAGCCGGTGTACGGTAGCCTCACCTCTGTCAGTGCGCCCCAGGGCAGCGTCACCATCAGTGTGTGTGAATGGGTGAATAACTGACGTTAGTGTAAGGCCCTTTGGAATCCTCTGACTCAAAAAATGCTTTACAAGTGTGAGTCATTTATCATTACATCATGGTTTTCTTTGTCAACAGTGGCAAAAGGTAGAGAAACTTGTTGTGATGTCTATAGTCTGAACATCACTTTCTCCACACTGCTTCTGTGTTGAAGCAGGGAAACAACTAAAACATGCTGGATAGCGACTCTCCAGGACCAGGATTCCATACCCCTGTTTGGCTCAAAGAAAAGCCCAAGTCTCCAAGTTTCAAAAGAGCTGCTGCCATCTTTGTTTTTTTGCTCAAAATTCAGTAAGAGCGCTTAATGTAGACATGACGAGTCAGTAGAATCAAGTCATACGTACCAATGTAAACACACTGTGTCACATGACCAAATGAACAGGACTTAGATAACCAGGTGCTAATTCTCCAGATCCAGAACAGATTACTTCTGTCTGCGTCAAGCACAGAAACTGAATGACCATAGACCTGGCTCTGAAATGAACCCACCAGTAATGAGTACTAAAGGTTTTTTATTTAAAAAAAATAGAATGAAAACGTATTATTAGGATTACTTTTTACAAGAAAATAGCATTAAAATTGACCACTGAAAACTAGAGTAGCTAATATATTCAGTTTCTTATAAAATGAGTGAAGACCAACTTTCTTACATTACCCTGCCTTCCCTCTATGTGTGAGTGTGTGTGTGTGTGTGTGTGTGCTCGTGTGTGCACAGGGCACCTTTGGATCAGGTCTTCAGCTACTGAGCCTGCTGAGCTCCTGCCTGGTCCTGATAAGGTCAAAATGCTGGCAGGTGTATTTTTCTAACAGACGAAATATTAGATGTTGCTAGCTGACTGTTATGTTGATAACTCCTGTTGTTAGATATGTTAGTTAATACTAAAATAATCAGATTGATGCAGTAGCAACACAACACAGCATGTACTATATATCTTAAAATAAGGTTGAAAGCACATTAGCAGCCCTTAAATGGCCTTAAAGTACATGTACTAAAACAATCCACGCCAGGCAGACGGTATTATTGCTGGAATATTATTTTAAGGATGCTTTACAGCTTTGAAAATGGATTTGACTCAAATCTTGTCTGATAGAAATTGCCTCTGTCAGTCTGTTAGAAGCCTAATAAAACTGTTGCTCTTTAGTCTAGTGGATCATCTCTTCTTGGCACGACATCAGAAACTCCTGCCACGACTGACAGGCAGCTGAAATCCCAAGAAGGAAGCAGATGTATAAGCTGGACACAGCTGCTCACGCCCAGCTGACAGTGAAACTTCATCAAATTCTTTTGAAGTTAAACTCAAAGAAATGAAGAGCAGTTGTGGTTTTATTAAGAGGGTCGCTCTGAAGGAAACTGCTCCTTCATGCAGTATTTGCGGTTTAAAGGAGCTTTTATATCAGGTTCATTAAACATTTTGTTATTGGACAAGTTGAGCACCGTGGTGTAGTCTGCACTCAGATGACAAATGAAAACCACAAATGCTTTTATTATTCCACTTTAATTTGTAACGGTTCTCTTAATTTAGGCAACTACATTGGGATTAATATTCCCTTCAGTTCTCTGTGCTCTTCTTTTAACCCATGAAGTACTTTTTACTTGAGTAGAATTTTATACTTTACTTCTACCTAAGTAAAACTTCACCAGATTATTTTAGTACTCTGCACCTCTGATGGCCTTTGCTCCTCATCCGTCAGGATCGACCCATCTGTCGGTGTCACTGGATGTCGCATTATAGGAAACCTTGTGCTTCATCTTTGTTTGCAGCAGGTTTTGTGCCAGCCTTGGAGATTTCCTTTACTTTGAGTTGCTTGGCGATGTGGTGCAGAGCTATCTGTTCATCAGCAGCTCAGCAGGTGGCAATCCGCATCCAAACAGTGATGCTCAGTAGGTGAGCGGAGTGAGGTAAGGATCTGAGTCACTGTCTGCTGCTGTCTTCAAAGTCGCCGGGGAATGTGGAACCCCCTTTTCAGCCTGTCCATTTGACAGAGCACACAGAAGACTGGATGTGACATGCTTGATGTCATATTACTCATTTTACACATTTCTGCCACTCCCTGCTATTGGAGCACGGTCCGTGCACTCACTATGGTACGTGTGCTGTGGTGCTTGTAGGTTCATTTTACTCATGCTACTACAGGTGGAGGATGTAACTGACAAAAACACCTTCTGAGTGAAATTAGAGTTGAACACTCATTCCTACATATGCTCGAGTGTCAGTCTCAACTCTATCACTGTTCCTAGCATGTCACACGTCTGCCTATCAGTCTGGTTGCTTATTCCTTTCAGAACACAGTCACTGGCCTCTCTGCTGCATTTCTTTACAATGACACGACTATTATTAAGCTCATGTGTCGTGTCTCAGTCTAAATAGATGGACTAACCTGTCCTGCCGTAACAAGAATCCATCTCCTGGTCAGGCTGAACGGATGAAAACTTTTCCTCAAGATTATGAACTCCACCTGAAACTGGGATTTGATCTTTTTGGAAGTAAATTCAAATGTTTATATCTGTTCCAGCTTTACCTAAGCATGGCTTTGTGCTTCTAGACTTTAGTCCACAAAGATTCAAAGGAAAAAAAAATACTAACCCCCCTATTTGGTTCAGATTGAATCTAATTACATGCATTCACTCTTAGATATTAATGTGTTATTATATGTTTGACTCCAACTTGCCACAGAGTCTAATTGATTTTAATTAAGATCAGCCACCTTATACAGTTTTTATTTTATAGAATCACAGGCACAAGATGCTAAAGCTTGAAACTATGCAAAGTATGCCACCAAACAACTTAAACCTGCAAATAAACAAAATGACACAGTGTAGACTTTTACGGAACAAAGCTGTTGCATGTTGTGTTAATTATGTAACACCAAACATCGCCCATGCTGCTATGCTTCCCTGCACACAAGCTGGCTCCTTGTGTGCTGCCACTGATCAGGTGCAAGTGATATTTCTGCCCTTTAAATCTCCAAATGTTTTCATGAATAAAAGAGTGGAAAGCTACTTGTAAACAGTATAACGTGCCATCAGTCACCAGTGAACAGAGACGCCTCTGGACCAATTTGGAAAAAGATGTGATCGTGTACAATTATGTCCTGAACAATTTAGGACACTAGGGAATTTCCCTGGCATAACCTTGAAATGTCCGATTTTGAAGAATACAGACGAGTTTTTAGGAAAGAGTAACTGCCAGAGTGAGACGCGAATGCATCATAATGGTTAGAAGAATGAGTGTTAAATGGATTAGACTGAGAAAAAAATCTTTGATGCTTAAAGTTTATTGTGGAGCAGATAAAAGCCTCATGAAAGAGCCCTTCCTCATTGGTCTTCAGTAGAAAGGGTTGGGGAGGTGCTATGATGATAAGTTATACTGGTGTATTCAAAACTAGAAACTGTCCTTGAAAACTGATGTGAATTCATTCTCTATGTGTGGAGAGAAATAGAAATTGTAGTTATATAAATGTACTTCCTGTAAAGCTGTGTTACTTTCTCTGTAGCGACACCTGTTGTTTGGGATGGGACAACAGGAGCCTTTTAGTAAACTCAACCATGAACAATTTAATAAAAAACTCAATGATTCTGACTTTAAAGTATCTTTAGTGACAGAATCCTGATAATGTATGTCAGCCACATTTATGAACACTGATATTATAACCTTCAGAGCCGTTAGATCAGCAGCTGTCAGACGCTGAGGAGGTGATGGATGTTGGAACCTGGACAGTCTGTTACTGCTGAAGAAAGAACAAGCAGAACCACAGCAGACGTTGTAGAGAGCCTGTCATGGTGGCAGGAAAATAAAAAATACACATTTGAATCAGGTCTGCTGTCTCCTGCATGGACCTGAAAAGGCCCACGAGCTGATAGAGACATTTTATAAACTTGTTGATACTGTATCATTATCATATTGTTGAGGTATTTGTATTGTTACGAACCTTTGACAAAATAACCATAAGGTGTTTATTCTCCAGTGTTTGCAGGCTGAGGCTTAGAAACACAAAGATCAAAGAGCTGGACAGAGAGACAGGAACCCAGTTATAAGTTAGTCCTGCAACAAGGGTGAGACATGGAGATACTCAGCATCCAGGCACAGAGACGATGAGCCTGACAAGAGTCAAGCAATGTAAACACGGTTTTATGCAGATATGAACAAGAAACAAAAGCTGGTGTACGGTGATGAAGAATAGGACAGGACAGGACAACACAGATGAGCCTCATTGTTAGGTAATCACTAACGGTTGGAAACACACAAGGGCAGGAAGTAGGAAAACCTGGAATGAGACCATAAGATTACCAAAATAAAACAGGAAATTAGCTAAATTAAGTGAACGAACGAATGAATGAATGAACGAACACCTAGCTTTGAACTGCTGGTCTGGATGTCAAATACTATTATAGCCTTATGAACCTTGTTTCCAAGTGATAATCTGATTTATTTTGTATGGAAATTACATTGTGCATGTAAAGGCCATTTTATAATAGCCATTAAATAGATGTCTTTATTCTAAACACATTAGAAACCAATAAAACGCCATAAGATTGATGAATCAATGAGAGAAAATCCCAAGCCTATCTGACCAAGTGACAATACTGTATATCAGTATATTTTAGGAAGGCTTTGGTGTATTAAAAATCAATACTGCCCTACCCTACCAGACAAAAGATAAAATAACAGAAAAAAAGATTGCTCCATATAAACTGGACTCAGCCAAGACTGAAACTATATATGCTTTTGTTGGGAGGCTCCAATACAATACAACAGAAATATATAAATGCTATTTAAAACAATAGACGCATAAAATAGTCAGGTTTGCTTTGTGTTTGTTCAGTTCATAGATACATAACAAATTATTATGTCCCATAAAGAAAGAAAAAACAACTTGATGTCCAAACACAGCTGGAAACTGCTGAGGTTTAACCCATTTTAGACCGTCGCCTTTAAAGCTGCAATGGCAAATTTGGAAAACAAATAAGCTTAATATTTTTTTTCATGTCTCTTAACAACGTTCTAACATAGTATAGCGATAAATATAATGTGGAGAAAAAAAATCTAAAGTGTTTTTTTTGCATTTGTCTAAAAACCTCCACCAATAACACATTTTGGACCAAAAGCAACTATTGAACCATCCAGTTGTCGGTCTCACCGAACCGCCGCACTTCCCTGGGCCCTCCACTCATACAACAGAACACCACTGGTGTGAGAGGTTCTCTGCTCAATAACATCAGAGAAGGAGAAACAGCCGGCTGCTACCACTTCAACTTTAGGACAAACTACCAGAGTCCCAAAAAGAAAAACACCATTTAAAATCACGGACAACAAAAGACGTTTGGACCTAGAAAACGGTGACTGGTGTTTAGCACCATTTGGTTTGGTCCGGCATCGTGGATTTCCGGGTCCGGCAGAAGCATCTCAGGAAAGATTCCTGAGGGGAGGGGTGAGTGTTCCGTGACCTTGTTTGCATTCAAAACCTAGCTTGTTTGCAGATTCATTACACAAGCTTTAATTCATGTAAACCACTTCTGGCCTTAAAGCTGTCATTCACTCGTTATTTCAATACATTTGCGGTGGTCTCTAGTATAATTGAAAGCCTTGTGAGTCGTTTCCTGTGGAAAAAAGCTCTGGTGCTCCTGTCTCAGGAACTAGAAGTTGGTTGAATAAGAGGGGGGCAGAAGACGACAGGATTTGGAGTCTAACTTCCTGGTATTCAGACATCTCTCCTCTGATTGGGTAACAGCAACACGACTCAACCACTGACTCTGGTTGCTCTGCAACGTTGATGTTTTATCTCCACAAATAACACAAGCCTGGAGGAGTTCTGCTGTGTGGTGGAGTTGCTAATGCTAACGGTTAGCTTCTACTAGCCAAGACGTTCTCTGCTGTTTACTGGACGCTAAAACAACAACAGACTTCCCCGTCGTGAGCCAAAATGGGGGAGTCCATTAAATGCTAATTTACAGTGTGACGTAGATCTGTCTGGCTTTTCTATTCCCAGCATTTCCCTGTCTATTTTCTATTGGTGGCTAATGCAGGAAATAGGAGTAAAAGACTTTTTTAACATTCAGTCTGCATGTGAAAATCAGAAGGACCGATTGTAAAAAGAACAATTAAAAATGGTTTCTCAGTGAAGAACCTCTTTAAAGCATCCAGATGGAGAGTCATAAAACATAACTTTATCAGAAACCTGCCGTATGCCATCATATACATGTCTACTGCTGCCATGTTGAGGATCTACAGGTGAGCCACTCAGCGCTGGCGCTCCGCCCAGAAGCATCATGCACCATGCGTAGGGCATCAAATGGCCACGGGGTCATCAACTAATCAGGCTTATGAACAAAACCTTGCGTGAAGCCCTCCTTTCACTGAGCACCATCAGCGACAGCAAGACCAGCCGGAAGGAGAGATATAAAAGAAACAATTCAACCAAGACTGCTTTTAGGCTTAATTTCCACTTTACCTTTCTGTAAATGTAGTTAAGATTAGAGTTGTTATTTATTGTTGGGGTTAGTCAGAAAAAACAAAACAACTACAGTTCAGCTACCTTTTGAAGATCTAGACAAAACATATTTTATAGGAATAATTATGTATTTATGTTTTATTGTTCCAACGATGGTAATCAGATGACTAACTTGTGTCAAGTTAGTATTGAAACTTTAACTGTATAGAAAGCACGTATAAGTGATTTCCTCTCTTTTGTCTGCTGTATGAGGAATCAGCAGCATTTTATTTAGTATTCTGAGAGGCCTGCAGAGCTGCTGTGTGCAGGTTCCTATCTGGATTTAGTTACCTGTGTGTCTGTCTGGACTGATCTAACTCCTCCATCTCTCTGTGCACCAGAAGCTCTGAGCCTGGCAGCTCTGCCAGCAGGTTGGAGGAAACATCAGCCCAGAGACAAAAACAGGCTGCGAGAGGGACTGGGGTTATTAATGATGACCGCTGGAACTCGGCAGAGTGACAAAACAAGGGAACAAATAGAATGTGAAATGCACACCTGTCTGCTACAATGGCATGAGCCACAGAGGAAGAGATGAGGGCAGATGAATGGTACGAAGATGGACGAGCGGCGACAGGAAACCATAGAGAGGGATGTCAAGGTGCTGTGAAGGCCAAAACTTTACTTTTTTATTTTGTTCCTTCTCCATAAAAGAGTAGAGGGAACAATAAAGACGCAGAGACAAAACGGAAGAGGAGGTGTAAACACAGTATAAGAGCAGATCTGCAGAGCTGGAGGTGGTGTAAGTGTTTGTAGAGAAACACTAGAGAGAGAGGGGGGGGGGGGGGGGCAGAATACTGACGAAAGTGGAGATGTATAATACTGTTGCAGAGCAGGAGTAGGTGGAGGAAGAGAGCTGCAGAGGAGGATCTGCTCAGCTGTGTTTGAGTCTAAAATAGAGTCACGTCGGCTGGCTCTGATGAAAAAATAGTGGAGAAGGAGAGACAGAGAAAGAAAAGAGATGCTAACCCATATTTCCATCACGATGCAGTGTCAGTGGTCAGTGTGTGAGGTTTCCTGTTGCTTAGTTACTGTATTGCAACAGCAGCGCCCGCCAGTCTCTGTGCATGTGTCATCCTCCCAGTGGTGGGTGTCTGCACGATTCTCCCACTGCTGCCGCCATGTCTGCTGCCTTGAAACTATAATGCTGTTAACAAGAATCAGTCTTCTGACAGAAAGCTTTCACCCCCAGCAGGTCCAATGTGTAGGTGCCTCACCCGCCTTGCTGTATATTCCTCTCCTGACTGCTGAAAGAGCGGCAGTGCCCAGCTGGTGCTGAGGAGCCAGCGTGCCCCATGAATATGGCGTATACATTGGCCCAAGTGCCCTGTAATAACCCCGCCCATCAATCACCATTGGCTGACAACCACAGCCTGGGCTCACGCCCTAAGGAAACATGAATCGCCTTTTCCCCCCTTCAGGATGATGGATGAGGATGAAGCTGGTGAGCCCTAAAGGCTGGGGCTCCACCGAGTGTGAAGATGCATTGAGGTATAAGAAGGAAGCAGACAAAACCAAGTCAGAAGATTCTAAAGAACAAATTAAACCTCATTCCAACTCCTGAAAGTGTTCTTTTTTTTCTCAAAGTAAGTGAAAAATGGCTTTGGGTGTGATGATTACACGTTCCCCAAGGGAATACGGATGCATTTTAATTATTTTCCTTGTTCAAGTGAAACAGAAGTTTTCACTTAACTGAATCTCTGGAGATAAGCCACAGCAGGGAAAATAAAACAAAAATAAAATAAAATCATGGCAAGTTTCTTTCACTTGTTTAAGAACAAAAGAGAAGGTAAATAAATAATTCAAATGATTGGAAGCAGCATAATAGGAAATTGCTTCCTGACATGGACAGTTGGGTGAGTGTGAGTCAGGCAGCAGAAAGGTTTTCAGAGGCGATGGATCTCATGAGACCAAACTCAGAATGTCTCTGCTGTTTAATGTCCAACAAGGTGCTGATAACAGAACTGTCATCAGCAATGAAGGCACCCACCATCACCTGTGACAGAACACCGGCGTTTTAACAAGAAACAAGCCTGTTTCACAATAATCCTCTAAGAGAAACATACTGTTGTTTCTGTTCTTGTATGGAGAGGATCACTTACCATAAGGCAAATGTAGACTTTGGGCCACAACGTATTAGAAACCTCATAAAATAATACACTTACAGCATGGATTACTTTTCATCTGTGCTGGAAAACATACGTTAATCGCGTTTTATATAAAGGTTGATTCAAAAATACCCCAACCCATTAGAATATTACAGATCGGTCTTGCGTGCATCTGAAAAACATAATCCATAATTCATGATGCAGGATATTCAAGATGCTAAAATTGCACAATGAAAAGAATCAGAGACATTGTGGTTTACCTCATATTTTTACCTCCCAAAAGCTTAATCTTTTCACACATTTCAGACAGAAATAAAATGTAAATGAAGAAAAATAAGTCAATATGTTGGCTGATGAAGCCATGGACTTGAAGCAGAATGTTTGAAAAAAAAAAGTTACGGAGGGATCAAGGTAACCAAGATTGTGTTGCTCTTAAAATAATAAATGATGAGGTGAGAAGTGGGGGGGCCGTCATGGCGTGGCTTCACCTTGGGCCCCAAAACGCTTAGGTCCTCCTCTGACTGAGACAGGTTATTGTAAAAACTTCATATGAAAAAGACATTGTGATAAATTGCTTCACCTATTAGGTCTGTATTTTGGTGTATTAAGTCTCTAACAACCCATAAAAGGAGGAGCGAAAGAAACACAATTGGTTTGGTGTCCCATAGGCCTGAAAATATCCGTTCAGATTTACCGGGGATTTCTCCGTCACACTCAAAGCTTGGCCTGGAAGGATCCAGGACTATCTCTCTATTCCACACACATTTACGTTCAAATCATGCTGCATTCAAAGTACCTCAGAGGGAAAAAGCCTCATTTATTTATCTCCTTGGTGTTTCACTATTAAAAACAATAAACCCCAAACTGTCATGCACTTTAGTGAACTCAAGAAAAAAAGAGCAAACAGTTTCCAGCACTTTCAGCCTAATTTAGAGATCTAACTAACTGGTGTTATTTAATTATTTTTAATCTGTTTATTTCTGCTCTGACTAAATGCACCAAACACAGCTGTGGATTCACCCCGACACGTCATCCACTAGAATAGCAGGTTGCATTAATAGAGGTGTGAAGAATAAAAATAAAATTCTTATAATGTCTTATAATATAATGTCTCAATACTGATGTGATTGAACGTTTAATGTAATGTAGAATCATGCATTAAATCAAAAAGCCTGTTAGAGATGTTAAAGCAGCATTCCGCAACTTTGCAGTTATATGGTCTCTGTCGCCCTCTAGAGGCTTGCTGCGTAACGTCACTGTCTAAATCAGCGTGGAGCAGAGTTTTAACCTGAAGATGGAGATAGAATTATGGTTTTGGGCTGAAATATTAAATTTTAAATAAGTTGCACTAAACTGCCAAACTAATGATTACACATGTCTACAGCACTATTAGACACTCATCTATACAGGTTATCAGCAAAAAAAAGTCGATTTAGGTGTTACTCGCTCTTAAGAGTCACGTTCAGCTCTAGTCTATCAGTCCTGTAGGACATAAACTTTATTTCTCTGGACAAAGACTGTTCAGGAAAAACTGGTAAAATGTACTTGTTTATTACTCAGAAACTGAAACACGCTTAAAAATGTTTGAAAAATCCATATATGCAGTATTTTTAAGGACACCTCATTGCTGCCCTTTAACCCACTTGTTAGTTTGTGGTTGACTTGATCTTTTCTCCCTGTTCTATTGTTTTTGTTCAGTTACATCAAATTATTTACCTCACCTACACATCTCTGGAACCAATTTATTTATAGAGTAAAGCTTGATGCTGTGCTCAGCCCACCAGACCAGCCATTTTTGGTTGAGTCTGATGCAAAGAAGCCCAAAGGCAGAGACCAGATGTCATCACTTTAGTAAAGAAGAGCTGCATCTATTTGTTTCATTTCAACTTCCTGTTTGTATGAAAGATTCCTGCATTTTTAAACAGGTAACTGAATGCTAATAAAGCATTCAGTCTTGATGATCATGATCCTTCCTTAGTCCAGACACCGCTACAACCCCCCCCAGGACATGTTTGTGGTTTCCATGATCGCTTGTTTCTAGCATACTCTTAAAACACGTGACTCCTTCCCAGCAGACGTTCTTATCTAACTGTACAGAGGCAGCAGAGAGACTCCATCATGGCCGTAAAACGAGACAAATAGCTGATTTCTGCGGCTCCTCTGTTAGCAGAGAAGTGATGAGAGTGAAATTAGGAGCGTATGAGTTGATGTTGTTGTGGTCCAGCAGCAGCCCGGCTCAGATTATGCAAATGCGTTTAATGCTTTATCCTGCAAATAAATTGTTGCTGCTAGTATTTCTGCCAACTTGTGCCAAGATGTGCTCAGAGCCGCAGTTCCACTTTATTATTTTACACATTCTGTCGGACTGCAGTAAAGAGGATTTTCCCCGTGGCGTGTTGAAAAATGAGAGACATTGTCTGGAAAATCATAATGGCTATAAACACGGGCCGAGAAGCAGACTCGTGTTGGAAGCAGTAACTGCTTTATAAATGAGCTGACTTTATTTAGACTCTATTAGGTGCATCAGCAGCGTGATTTAGATGGAGACAAACTCTCAGCAGCGTAATAAGATGCTCACACAATGGCCTGCTTTACGTCCCCACTGTCTCCAAGTCAGAGACAAATGTGCAGGCCTTTATCTCAGAACCAGCACTAATTACTGTGTATTTATAGTTAATATTTGAAGCTTGCCTGGGACACATAAATGTGTAAAAGGATGAAAAAATCCCAAATGGAGGGAGAATTTAAACATTTGATGATCTTCAAAAGCTGAAGGGCAGGGAGACGCTGGAGCGCTGCTTTGTGTTTTCCACCGGAGCTGCCAGGATAGCATGTAAAGTGAGGTTCTGCCACTGGAGCATTGTGTGAGGAAGACTCACAAAAAAAGTCTTCCTCTCGGATAAAATATGAACCAGCTGACAGCAGCGTCTGTCACTGAGCAAGGCATTCTGAGCTGCTCGGGTGGGATTTTTGTTTGTTTTTAACTGAGTGAATCTGTAGAAATAAAATAAAAAACATGTTCCCGTTTACGGTTGATTGAATTCACTAAATAAATGATGAATAAGCAAATTAGTCAGTAAGCATCCTGTCACACAGCTTTCATTTTCTAAAAAAACAACAAAAAACAAGTCTTCTAAATGAGATTATCACTGACTTGTGAGGACAGGAACAGAAATAAAGGATTTAACATAAACAAGGAGAAAACAATCACTAAAACACAAAATCTATCCAATAATAAATCTTTACAAGTGAGAATAAATCTCATATTACTCTGTGCTTTACTTTATACAGTGCAAACAGAGAGGCCCAGACTTCCCTCTCCCCAGCCACTTGGGCCAGCTCCTCTGGGGGGATCCCAAGGCGTTCCCTGGCCAGCCGAGATGATCCCTCCAGCGTGTCCTGGATCTTCCTTTAGGTCTCCTTCCGGTTGGATGTGCCCGGAAAACCTCACGAGTGAGGCGTCCAGGAAGCATCCTGACCAGATGCCTGAGCCACTTCAACTGGCTCCTCTCGATGTGGAGGAGCAGCGGGTCTACTTCTATGAACAGAATCGGTGACAACTAACAGCTGCATTGTTGTTACTTCTGTAGTGTTCATGCTCAAAAAGTATGTAACAGGGCTGCACGGTGGAACAGTTGGTAGCATTGTTGCCTCGCAGTGATCTGGTTGGAGGTTCAAATCCTCGCTGTGACCGTTTCCTTAGGTATAAATGAGTGTGTAAATGGTTGTTTGTCTCTATATGTTCCTGACATGGACTGGAGACCTGCCAGATGACTGCTAGAGCTAGACACCAGCTCACTGCGACCCAAATGAGGGAGATTAAGTGTAATCTATACAGTGCCTTGCAAAATCATCCGTAGCCCTTGGACCTTTCCACATTTGGAACAGGGAAGCTGGTCAGTTGATGGGGAGATGGATGGAGCTACATACAGGACAATCCTGGAGGAAAACCTGTTGGAGGCTGTAAAAGACTTGGGAGTGGGAAGAAAATGAAAAAGACCATGACCCTAAACATACAGCAAGAGCTACAGTGGAATGATTTAGATCAAAGAATATTTATGTGTTAGAACGACCCAGTCAGAACCCAGACCTAAATCCCACTGATCATCTGACTTAAAAACTGCTGTTCACAGACACTCCATAATCTGGGTGAGCGTGAGCTATTCTACGGCAAAAAATGGGCAAAACCTTCAGTCTCTAGATGTTCAGAGCTGGTAGACATACCCCAAAAGGCTTACAGCTGTAATTGTAGTGTAAGGTGGCTCCACAGAGTATTAAATACAAATGCACACCTCACATTTCACATTTTGTTTTTTGCTTAAAATTTTGAAATCCATGTATCAGTTTCATTCCACTTCATATCTATGTGCAACTTTGTTGGTCTATCACAGAAATTCTCAATAAAATCAAAAGTTAGTGGTTGTAAGGTGTCAATGTGCAGAAGTTCAAGGCTATGAATACTTTTGCAGGGTGCTGCATTATAATAAAATGAGAAAAGTTGAGAATGTGTTGAGTGCTTTCCTGATGAGAAAGGTTAAAGCTCTAGAACCTGAAAATTAATTCTGTTTTGTTTCGTTTCTCTTGTATGTTTAGTAAATCAACAGTTTGTCTCAACCTTTCAGAGGCTGAAGAACTGGAGAACTAATGGATGAAGATTGTGTTTTTCTGGTGAGAGTGTATTCTTTACCCCGAACTGCACCAAACTTCAGTGGTAAAAATCAAACCTCTGATATTTTTAACCTGTCTGCTTTAAAAATGCCTTCAGGCTCACAAACAAACACATTCACATATTCAGAAATGTGATTTCTGCTCAGATTTTTACGTTTTCAGTTACACTTCACTGGAGTGGAGAATTCAATACAGCAGGTTTTTGGGGTAATGAGCTAATCCTGTTGAAGTGGTAGAAAGTTAGAAATGTTTGTATAATTCATGATTCATTTTGAGTTATTAGAATAAAACACAGCACAGTGAAATAAACACACTGGAAAAATAATTAAAAGACATCAGTTTAGCACAGAATAGCCTGTTCCTGTAAATATATTTATAAACGATATTTTCACTCTCCTCTCTTAATGATGAAATGTTCTCGTACAGGATTTTGTAATTACTTCATCTTTCAGAGTAATTATTGTGTCATAAGTCTTCCTTTTGTTAAAACATGTCTCCATGTTTTCTTTAAACCCTTCTTGTAGAAATTAAGAAGCAAACGGTATAATTGTGAGCAGTTATCTTCAAGGTTTCAGTCAGGGGAGCATAATGGTTTCCTGTAATGGGGGAAAGGAAAAGCTCAGGCCTGAGGCATCATTCAAGCTCCATCTTTGGTCTCTTAAACAATATCCTATCACTCAAATAAGCATAAAATGACTTTGCTGAGGACCTGAATATGTCTCTTCTGTCTTACTGCAAGCCAGTTTTATTAAATAAAAGTAACATTTCTCAACATTTCTGTGGAGACAATCAGATATTATTCACTGAAAATGCTTTTGGAACCGTTTTATTGTGTTTAATAGGCACAAATCCTTTTGAGACGTCCCAACAGTTCACTAAAGCACCAAACTGCTGCTCAGAGGGTTCTGGCAACCTTTTAATTTTAATACCAAATCTCTTCATTGGGTTCCTTTAGGATTGCAGGGCAAACGTCAGATTCTCCTTCTGACACCAAAGGTTTTAACGAACGAAGCAGGAAAACACTCGTACTGCAGGTTTGATTCCTCCCTGGTGCAACCAGTTTGTTGTTATCTGAAGTTGTTCTTTCTACTTTGAAAATTAGGCTTCAGCTGATTTAAATGACCCATCCCTTTAGTTATGCTACAGCGGACTGCTCGGCTGAGATGTTCACAAGTCATTCTATCCAAGTCTAATTCTCTCAATGGGTGCTCCTGCTCTAAAACAAATGTTACGATTTCAAACACGTAGTTAAATAAGCTGCAGTTCAGAGAGATCTGAAGAGAGTATTTTATACTACAGTAAGTAATTAGCAAGTTATTTATTACGGTATATTTATACGAGTATATGGTGACACTTTTTAACCCTGGACAGGTCAGTAGTCTAGGTGGAGGCTGAAAATAATCCAACCTGGACTACAGGTGAAACGCAAAAAGCGAGAATACGGTTCAAAAGTTCGTTTATGTCAGTAATTCAGCTTAAACAGTGAAACTAATACATGAGACAGACTCATTCCATGCAAAGCCAGATATTTCACCCTTTGTTATAATTGTGATGATTATGGTTTACAGCTGATAAAAACCCCACATTCAAAATCTCAGACAATTAGAATATTGTGAAAAGGTTCAATATTCTAGACTCAAAGTGTCACACTCTAATCAGCTAATGAGTCCTAAACACCTGCAAAGGGTTCCTGAGCCTTTAGATGGTCTCTCAGTCTAAGATGGTTTACTGACAAATGTGAACTTTTGCACCAGATTCTCATTTTCCAGATCTATCTTTGGACAGGGTCTGAAAAACTAACTAAAAAACTTGGTTTATTATTCTATAACGTTTTTGTTGAGAGATAATTCACGTAAAAACAGATGTATGTTTGATCAGATTCATAATTTATATATTACGCTTGTCAAAGTTTAGCACGGACCTTTTCTCCGATGTTCAGTCCACCTCTGGTGAATCTGAGTCTCTTCATTTATTCATGTGTTGGAGGAAATATATGAAAAAACATATTTCAAGAGTTCCAGTGATTTGCATGGTATAAAAGCTTTTTATTGTTTCTGTTTAATAGTACAACGTTATTAAATATTTAGATCCTCTTTAATTTGTACTTTTGTATTTATTTATGAAGAAATTTAGAATTCATTGCTCAAAAGTCAGGTAGAGCAATGATTCAAACTCAGTTAAAAGACATTCTTGAGCACTTAGTGCTTAAAAAAACAAAGAGGGGACTGTGGGAAAACTGAAAGTGACAACAACTTATTTGACAAAAAGCATGCTGGAAAGGGTTTGGTATGGTGCGACTTCCACATAATTCTCAGCTGAGCAGCATTGGTGTGACATGTAGCGAGGTTCCTTTGTTTTGATTTTAAGTGTGGCTCTTAAATTATGAATCCACTTCAAATATTCAGGCTCACAATGCAAGAGTGGTCTGTTTAAATGTATTTGTGCAACTGAGCAGCAGGCTGATTGAAAACACATCTAAAGTGGTGAGACAAAAGTGCCTGGAGCTCTCCTCTCCACGCCGCTGTAGGAGGCAGAAACACGTGATTAGGATTATAGCTTTTATTAATATGCACGTTCGTGTTTTAACATCAAAACTGTTTTAAATTAAGAGGAGGCCTCGCCATCTGAACGTTTGGATAGCCAAACAAACATCAGACTGAGGTTGTGGACGTTGCTTAAAACAACTTCTAAAACACACCAAGAGCACGTAGAGTCGTGTCATAGCATAGGGCTCGGCGTCGGAGCGTGACCTTATCACGGATTTATTAAACAAACTGGTTACTGAACTCAAATATGCTGTGTGCCTCTCAGCATGCACATAATTAATTACACTTGGCTCTTGGACAGAAGTAAACACCAGCCTTGGTGAAAGCTGAAGGTAGCAGTGCTGCTAGTGGGTTCAGAGGAAAAAGGGAACTTCTTCACTTCCTTGAAGACGTGTTGCCTCTAATTTGTAGAGTTTTTCTAAAAGAGGCTGAGCACTTGACAAGCTTATTATTACTTTTCTTTTTTTAATTAAAAGCTCTTTCTAGTAGAGATGTCTAGTTGTCATTATTCTAAACGTGTTCTGAATGACTGTGAACCTTCACCAGAGTAATAATGTTGACAGGATTCCTACTTTGTCTTAACTCTGAACAGAATGAGGCTGTTTTTGACTGATGAGCTCAGCGAGTCTCACTCTGGTGACAATAAACAAAGTTATTTTTGAGGGTAAATGGGATCTGGGCTAATTCATGCAGAAGGGAGTTGTCAGTTTTTAGGGCAGGATCCAGTTGTCTGCTGTGTGCATGATGCATCTCCCCCTCTCTTTAAACTTAGTTGTAAAAACTCAAGGCTTATGGCAAAATAATTAAATAGAAAGCATGCCAGGTCATGCATTCATTTGGTAGATTCCACTTTGGTCATGTTGAATCTTCCTGTTGCACCAGAGATCATTATGGAGTTCCTCAGGGTTTGGTGTTTGGTCCAGTACTGTTAACTTTTTAAATACTTTCATTGGGTTAAGTTGTTACACATCAAAAGATAAATTGTATAGATTATTTTATGTCTTTAAGCATGTCTTAAAGGTGCCTGTGGATCTGCTCCGTGATGGACGGTGTTTTACAGGCAGGAGGCCAGTTTTAAAGAGTTCCCGATCTGGCACTCAGGTTAGTATTGTGATCATGATTTTTTTAAACTCCTGCAGGTCTTCTGGGGCTCAGGGCGGGCTGATTTTAAATGACATTAACCCCTGAAACAGCTCAGGAGACCATCTGACTTGTTTCTTTTCTATCGCTCCTCGTACCTGGGATGACGGTGCTCAGTGCTCAGAAGACCTCACAGAAGTTTTTTTTTCATAGCCTGATTGGTTGGTGCCCCCCTGGCCACTTTGATCCCTACGCATGGTGCCTTATGTGTGTGAGTAGAACGCCCGCAAAATCTTTGATGTCATCTAGGTTTCCTTCAATTTAGCAAATAATCCCAGTTTACTGCGTCTAACTTTGTTACACTTGACTAAATTGTGTTCAGCTGCTTGAATGTGAACCTGAAATGAAATGGACTGGTTGCTTTTTGGCACCTTAGAATGACTTTTGTTCTAAATTACATAAATAAACTAAACTGAAACAAGTTTTCAGCAGCTACGGCAGAAAAAAGTTGAGAAACCTCTAAAGATTTTTCTTTTCTAACACTTCTAACCTTGTTTCTTACTGACTTTAGCAGGTAAATGAGGCCACAATCACACCACAGACGTTGTCTTTAACCTGTGTGGGTGAACCGATGAGATTGTGCTGGGAAAGAATCAAGATTTTATTAAATTTGCAATCCTTTGAAAGTGACACCTATTCAAACTCTAGCCTAAAAAGCCACAATTCTCACCTGTTTTTGCCTTTTTTCTTCTGACACCAAAAATCTGAACAATGGAAGAATGAGTCATTTTTTTAAGAATCTGTGTTAAAACACATTATACTGTGAACACAAAGGATAAAAGAGAAGCAAGTGGATGGAAGGAGCTGAAAGAAAGTTAAATGTAAACACAAAGTGATGAAATCCTAATTACTGCATGGCGTCATCACCCCTCTCCCAGCCTCTACCCCCACCTCCCAAAAAAAATCCCACAAAAGCCAAATCAACCTTTTTGGTATCAAACGTGATTAATTATGGCCACCACAGCCAATCAGCTTTTTAAAATGCAAAAGTGTTTATGTGAGTCAGTTTTACAGATATTGAGCTAAACCTTGGTGTGGCAGTAGCTGACAGTCATTCCCAACACATACTCAGAGTACTAATAATAACATCAACATGGAGGTGCCTGAAGAATGGAGCAAGTAGAGCACATGCACTCCATTTTCCGAGATTAACTGGCAGACAGATTTGTGGAGTTGTTATCCATTTAACTTATGCCTTTGTGAGAACTGTAAAATACAACTTGAAAAACTCTGAGGGCATTTATGACCCCACTGCCATCACCACTGTTAAGCTGCTCCAACACCATGAGCAGCTAGTTAAGATGACACGAGAAGAGCGGCTCCTCCTTCTGACCATAAACCAAACAGAACAGAGTGAAAACTTTGCACCTTATTAGGATATTTAGGAGTAAAAAGATCTACAAGTTCCCTGACCTGTAGTCTGGGGCTGGTGTGTGAGTCCACAGTTGGAATGTTTTAGACAGACCTTTTGCTTAAAATCAGACAAATTTGGTCTAAAATTAAACTTTTCTAAATGTCTAATTCTAATTTTAGATGTTAAAAGGTCTGCCACATTGGTACAGAAAGATAAGCTTATACAGACACAACCCTCTCTGTTAAAGGAGTCATCACCTGAAATTTTCACTTTTCCACTTAAAAAACTGTCTATAATGGCTTCCTAATGATTTTTCAGATGCCGATATTTAACATTGAAGCGTTTGTTTAATCTTGCCTTCTTCAACCAGCTCACATGCACCCCACGAGCACGCGCATTCCAAAACGAGAACTTGAGCTCTGGCCTATATGTCGTCACAAAGGCCAGATATAAACAAATATGAACCAGCAGCGAACAAACCAGCACAACAAAGCTCATTTCATAACGTGAAAAGCATAAATTATGTCTTACCGTTGCTGATCCGTGTTACGGGGAAAAATAAGTCCACTCGGTTTGTGTATCCGATCTTCACAACATCATGATGAGCCAATGCCAGGCTGTTTTAGCTTGCTTTGTCCCATCCAAACTGTTTACAGATCTCCAATGCCACGTCCCATCATTTGCCAGTTTATGGAGGTTCGCTGAAAAACAAAACAAAACTCAACAGGCGAGGAAGCCATTACGCATGAGGTGAGGCTCAGGCTCATACGGTTGGATTGTGTAGGTCGCGGCCAGGTCGGGTTCAGTCATAACTTGTTATTTTTGAGCGAGATACTGAAGCGAAGCCTACGGCGTCAACACGGCCTGCTTCCTTCCACCAATCAACACGCTCCTCAGTCCTGCGCGCGTTCGGCACAGCCGAAATATCACGTGTGATCTCGCGAGAAAATATGCTCTTTACAAAAAAGGATCAGGAAAGCACATTTTAAATTTATTTTTCCAATACAATTTATTTTAATGGCCTAAAAGACTATAATAGCACGTAGATATCCACGGTATTATAGGCGATGACTCCTTTAATAAAATATCTAATGAACCACCAAACAGATTTACCTCTCAGAAAGCTATCATTGTGTGCTCATCATCCTCTGAGTAACTTTGGAGTTACTCTATTCTAGATGTTTGCCAGAGCCAATCAACACTAAAGTAGGTTTACCTCAGCGCTCTAACAGGGAACAGCATTCTCAAGATTGGATCAAAACAACTAAACCAGCTGACTTTAGTTTAAAACTCTGGAGGTACTAATTCTTCACTCACTACTCATTCTTTCATGGAATGAGAGGTTTTCTTTTGTAACGTGTCTGCATTTTTCTTTCAGATGTTCATAAAATTAACATCTGTATAAACAAATGCATGCTGACTACTGACTTACATTAAACAATTTCTTGTTTTGCCAGATTTCTTTCCTGCTAAATAGAGAATGCAGAACATTTCTAACCTTCACTCTTTCTAACATATCATTTCCCCTACAACCAAATAAAGAAAATGTTTCCTGCTCATGTTTTGTTGTCAGGACGACACAAAGATTGTCTTGATGAGGAGAAGTTTATCAATGTTTGATAACCAGGAGATCCTGCTTCAGCTCAGGATGCTTGTGTCTGCTGCTGCTGTGTGATGAATAGAAACCACCTCACTTGTTTCTTCTTACAGGTTTAATATCTCATCCATCTTCAGCCTCTGTCAGTTACGGAGTGGACGAGGTTCGATGGCTCCTTCCACAGAGATGGAGAGTTGAAGGAGGAATCTCTCCCTCTCAGGGTTACACTGACATAACACGTGACTGTTAATAGAAGCATTGGCTGTTGCGTGGGCCAAACCTGTGATTTTACAATTACAGTACCACCCCCCCCCCCCCCCCCCCCCCCCCCACTATGAGGGATTTGTCTGCAGGGCTGACAGAGTTGATATTTTCCTTCTTCCTAGCGGGAGAAGTGTCGTACTTTAAAATGTCTACCTAACTCAGACGACTCAATCGCAGCGTGCCGTCTGTGCTTCATTGCCTCATTTCATATCTCATCCCAACCAGCCTCTTCACTGCTTTTTCCCCTCCCTCCGCTCGTTTTCTCATTACATTCCTGACTCTCCCGAGCAAATAATACACAGCTCCACTATTGGTCTCAGTAGAAATTGCATTTCCCTTCATCTGGACCTAAGTGTGTGTGCAGAATCCACATACAGTACACACCCTAAAATGTGTATGTAGCCCCCCTCACCTGCTCTCCAGGCTACTTAAATAGGCTATTTTCTCCTCTAATGTTGTTTCCCCTCGTCTCTTCTTTTGTATTGATTGGACAAGCTCACCGGATCAATAGATTGCTGTAGATCAGAGTGATTGCTGCTAGGCAGGCTACTATGTCCCAGCATTCAACACAGTCTGCCTATAAACCACTCATTTCTGCACCAAGGTTATGAAATAAAGTGCTGATAAAAGCTGACGGTGAGGCTTGTTTGTTTTGACCGATGAATAGGTTAACCGCTACAGCAGAGTAGCAAGCCTTCCACCAGCTCTCTGGGTCTCACCTCATTGTGGAGCAAATTACCTTGAATCTATGGTCTCTTTATTGCACCCACAAATCCTCAAAGTTGTTAGTGCCACGGGGCCCAGGAACATAAGGGAAGATTGTATACTAATGGTCCAATGATGGCTGTGTTTGGGTTTTTTCACACAGCTGATATATAAACGATCAATCTTTATGATGCACTATTGAACCAAACATTTTCCTTCAGCATTATTAACTTATTCATGTTTATGACGTTTGGCTGATGCTGCAGCCAAAGCAGATTTTTGTAAGTTCAGGGCAAACTCCAAAGTACCTTAAATTTATTTTTTACATTCATTCTAACCATTCACGTGTTCATGTTTAAACACCAGAACCACTTATTGCAAGCTTTACTCCGGGTTTCAGGTATTATTCATCAGGAAATACCCCCTGAAGGGTGAAGCAAGAAAGTAAGAAAAAATATGGAAACTTTGTTTTTACCCTGTAAAGCCTGAAATCAAAAAATATAAAAATATATAAAAGTCAGCTTTTTAAAACTAAAGTACTAACATGGAAATTAGAACATCATGAAAAAAATTCAATATTTTTAGACACTCATTTCAGGAAGTGAACCTCATGTAGATAAATCACACATAGTGAATTATTTCAAGCCTTTATTTCTTGTAATTCTGGAAATTTAAGGTGTTAACATCCTAATTATTTCCTGATCCTGTCAATGGCCTCAGTCTGGGTCAGTGGGATATACGATCATGGGGAAGACCGCTGACTGGACAGATGTTTAGAATACAGACACTCCACAAGGAAGGGAAGCCACTAAATTTCTTTGCTAAAGAAGCTGCTTGTTCCCAGAGTGCTGCATCCAAGTATGTTCATAGGAAGTTAAAGCTGCTAAAGCGACTCTGTAAACAAGCTAGCTTGTTAACGCACACGGTCACTGAACACTCATCTAGAGCCCTGCGCGGGACTGTTTTCTTCATCCCGCTCCCGCTGAATTTCTGACCAATACCGCCCGCACCCACATTGTGTGTGTTACACTCCCACCCGCACCTGCAAAACTCAGAGAAATTATTCCCGCACAATAAAAGAGATGCATTGATTTTGTGTCCCGCAGGAGAAAACGTGCAATTTTATAGGCTATTAACACAGAAACCCCATGAATCTCTTTGTTTCATTTCTCAGGCCTGCATGTCTTTTGACACATTGGTCAGGATTAGCGCACTTTGTTTTCATTTAGTTTTTAACCCTTAAACACCGCGGCGTCACCTCCCGTGATGTGATGTGATCAGAGTCTCCATGCTCTATGGCGACTGATTTCTGCCACGACTAAGCCTAATATAACCTAATAACCAGACTCTGGAGAAGGCGCAGCTGAAGGTGACGTCGCCGTGTGAACGTGGACCAAACCTGTCAACACGCTATAGAGACGACGTGCTTCTCCAAGGGCTTCTTCTCAAACGTCTTAGTGCTGGTAATCTGTGTCAGAAATCACTTGCCATACATGCTCATCCCGATCCCGCACTGTTTCTTTTAGCTGCCCGCTCCCGCAAGATTTGTGTTGGGTCCCGCAGGACCCGGCAGGACCCAATCCCAATGCAGCCCTCTAAACTCATCCCTCCCCTCGGGTATCTTCCCTGAGACACATCTGCCAGAACCAGAAACCGGAGATGCCGGAGGAAACGAGATAGCACTAAACACCAGTCTCCGTCTTCTAGGTCCAAACGTCTTTTGTTGTCCGTGACTTCAAATGGTGTTTTTCGTTTTTGGGACTCTGGTAGTTTGTCCTAAAGTTGAAGTGGTAGCAGCTGGCTGTTTCTCCTTCTCTGATATTATTGAGCAGAGAACCTCTCACACCAGTGGTGTTCTGTTGCTAAATACGTGAGTGTGTAATGAGTGGAGGACCCAGGGAAGTGTGGCAGTTTGGTGAGACCGACAACTGGATGGTTCAGTAGTTGCTTTTGGTCTGAAAGATGTTATACTATGTTAGAACACCGTTAAAGCCATTAAAAAATGTTTTAAGCTAAATTGTTTTCCAAATTTGTCATTGTTGCTTTAAGTGGAAGGAAAATCTGTGGTAGGAAAAGGAGGTCCAGCAACAGGGAGAACTGCAGCCTTGAGAGGATTGTCGAGCTAAAACCACTTGGGAATCTGGAGGAAACTGGAGTCAGAGCATCAAGAGCCTCCACACACAGACCAATCCTGCTCATGAGCTACAATTGTCTATTCCTTGTGTCGTACCACTCCTGAACCAGAGACAAGCATCTTAAGTCTGGTTCAGATGGCAGGACTTTTAAATTGTTGGCCGATTTTCAAAGCATGAGAAGTGGCGCTAAACATCACAAATGTACTAGTTTGATCCTAAAGTGTGTGATTTAAAGCAACTTGGCAAATCTTACAAACAAACAACTTTCACTTTAGATATTCTGCTGTCAGATGGGAAATCATGTTACGTTAAGAAAAAATTGTATTCTTCTGAATTCTGACATTTATATTTAAAATATCCTTTGTTCAACTATGTGATCATGTTCATGTAAATGAATATTACATTTGATTCTTATGTTTTAACTCTGAGACTACCTTTTGGGTTTTCTTATCTGTAAGTCATAATCATCAAAATTTCAAGAAATAAAGACTTGAAAATTTAAAGAATCTCTCATATATGAGCTTTACTTTCTGAAATGAAAATGACCTTTATTAATTAATGCTAATCTATGAAACATTTACCTATATAATCTTATGGTTTATGCAGTTACAATATAATATTTTTACATGTTCACTATATTATAAAAAAAACATTTACTCCTTGTTGGGGCTGAGGGGGTGGAGACAAAGATGACGTGCTTTAAAATCAACCACAAGTGTTATTTAAACCTTTCAACCCAGTCTTCACTATAATCTGTCCTTTTCTTACAGGACAGCAGTATTTTTCTGGGCATGGCTGAACGTTACTTCTACCTACCTGCTTTACCCATGAGCAAGGTTTAACTTGTCCCTCAGCTGTAATCTCTGAGTGCATTCAGGAGTCCTGGACACCTGCCAACATGCATTCTGCACCACTCTATCCTGATAACATGACATTGGTTGTAAATGCAGCAGTGTTGACAATGAAAATGTAAAGATCTTCATATGAATATATCAGTTTAACATCTTTTTCTTCTGGTTCTTTAAATTGTTAAATTGCCATCATGTGCTAATTACAGCTCTTTTATCTTTTATCAAGCATATTGAAGCAAAGATGGATGTAATTAGTAGATTGTTAGTTTTGTGAAGATTTCGAGCCAAGAACATTCAACAGAATAATTGTGTTGTGGCTCACATTTTCTATCACCACCTGTTGGCTAAGTCACATGTCCACCAACATTTTTAATCTTTTTTAAAAAATTACTTCTTTAGGAGTACAAAGGCTTGTCACTGGGTTGGGACCCCCAAAAGTACTATTACTTAATTATGTACTATTACTGTAGGTAACTCTGACAAAGACATTCTGTTGAAAATGTTTTTTTTTTTGTTTTTTTTTCACCTAATAAAATAATTGATTGAACCGAGAGCTCCGGCCCCTTCCCCTTTTTTCATACTATTACTGTACTGTTGGCCACGGGCGTCGGTTTGTTTTTAAAGCTGATGAATAACGATAAACTTGAGTGTTGCTTGAAGAGTGTTATTATTAATCATTCATATGAGTATTCATCTGCTTTAATTTTTATTACAAAATGCACTGCAGTGGCAGGTGTTGAAAAATGTATTTTTATTCAGTCAATAAAACCTAAAAGCATGGGTTCAAACTAAGGGACAATCTTCGGCAGCCAAAAGTGAAGCCAACACGGAAATGACAAAAACTGCAGTTCCCCCCTCATCCACTAGGGGCTGGCATCAAAACAGAGCAAATTCTCATCGCCTCCCATGTTAAAAACGCTAACTTTACAGCAGAAATAAACATGTTTACAGCCTGGTTCAAACACCATTTTAGGTTTAATAGGTCTAGTTTACAGTCATGACAACTCTGAGGTTGGTGATACTTTTTGTAACTCATGCATTTAGATGTCATTAAAGCTTCAAATGATGAATAATTAGGGGTGTGTCCTTTTGATTGACAGGTAGTGTTACAGGATATATAATCCTCATATTATTATAAAATCAGTTCTGATTTATTGATAACCTGCATTTATAGGCTTGCTTCGGGTTTTAAGGCTTGGTTTAAAATATTTAAGGGACTCATCTTTATTTAGAATAGGGGTTAATCCACCGCCATTATCCGGAGGGTCCACTAGGGGGAGCCGCGTGGTTTTTTTCCCTTCACTCAATACAAGCGAGTGAATGAAGGAACAGTGGTCCGGTTTTCCTGTGGTCATTTTCCTTATATTATCTTCCTTTTTAAGGGTAACAGTAGCAGATGAGCTATCATTGCTAGCACTAGCGGCGTGCTAGCACTAGCAGCTCTCTGGCTAAAAGCACCCGCTAACCTCCATTAGCTTTGGTTAGCTCAGTTAGCTCGTAGCTACATCAGCTCAGAGTTTGTTGGGTGTCAACACCTGCCCCCACACTCTCAGCCCCATGTTTGTATTTTCCAGGAGGGACGAGATACGTGATGCGGCCAATATGGTGTTGGTGGGAACCGCCCACTGGGCTTCAATTCAGCTTTTCAACACACCTGATTTTAATCAGCAGGTGATTAACAGGCTTCTGCAGAGCCTGATGAGCTGCTGAACAGGTGATTCATCCACTGAATCAAGTGTGTTGGAGCAGAGGAACAACAAAAACATGTTTGAGAACCCCTGCCTTAGGCTGTGGGTGCTTGTTGTTTCATAATTTGTATCTTTAGAGATCAGTCTGTAAAAAATAGTCAACAAATAATCTCAAGAAAAAAAGTCATAGTGAAATAGCAATGAGGCAATTTATTGAAGCAAAGCACTATGGTATGGCTGTTTCCCAGCAGTGTCCACAGTGGGAGTCAGACCTAACTCTAACCCTTTGTGTGGCACAAGTCCTCTGTCCAAGGTAGCACTGCAAGAATCTGGGCCAAAACTGATTTCTAGAGTAGAAATGCACCCCAGACAATGGCCCTGGTAGGGAGGGCTTTCTTTGGAAACTACCTATAATAATATAATAATAATACCTGAAAATACCTGGAACTCATAGGTTGGTGATGACCACTCTGTACTCCTGATTACTTTAGTATCTCCATGAAGGAATTAAGCCTGACAAACTGTAACACTGCAAAGACCTAAACCTGATGTACTTTGTAGATCAGACCTCTGTTTAAAATGCAAAATGAAAGAAAGAAATGTTGAAAGTTCAGTTTAAACAGTTTTGGTCCAATTCAATCCTGGGCTGGAGGGTAAATGAGTAAATAAGTTTTTTTTGCCCTATTCTGACAGGACAGTTCTCTGCCCTTTCCCCTTCTTGCTTCTCCATCAGTGTGGTTTGGGGGAGAGATCTGGATCCAGTACTTCTCTGGATGGAGCGTTCTAGTTCTGTTGTATTAAAGTCAAACAGAAGATTCACACGTAGAGTTAGTGTTCTTCCTAAGTGTTTTATTCCACCTGGTCCATGTGTTTAACATTTCTGAAGCTCCTGTTTCTGCTTTAAATCATGAACCTTATTCATGCTAGACTGAAGGAGCAGTTTTGCATACCAGAAATGTCCCTAGTACCTGGATGAAATGCTTGTTTTTTTGTTATTTTGGGTTGTTTTGTGTGAGATTAGACCATAGAAATATCATATTGACATGTTATCATTTAGTTGACACTGGGCTGGTGCAAATAAGTGCAAGGGAGCTAAAGAATAAAAAAAATCTGGCCTAAAAAAGCAGCTCAGACAGATGCTGTCATATAGGTAAAGAACAAATCTCTGACATGTTTGCTGCAGGATCACCTGACTCACCTGTGGCTGATGGTGGGAGGAAGAATAAGAGGAGGAGGAGAGGGTGGAAGATGAGGGCAAGAGGAGGAGTGAAGAATTTGGTAAAATGACATAAAAACATGATAACGCATAGAAGAAAACAGTTTGTTCTGTTTAGCTTTAGCTTAGCCTGGGATTTTGAACCAAGGCTTAAACTTCATGTCTTTGCTTTAATGCTTCTCTAGAAGTCACCTCCCTGAGATTAATGGATGATCAGCCTCATGTTCCTAATTGGATGGTGCAACTGACCTTCTTGTTGTAAGGTGACGATGCTAACCACATCACTGCCGCTCCCTGAGGAACACTTTCATGGCAGGTCCATTTCTCTCTCCTTTTTCTGCACGCAGCAGCATTTGTAAACAGGCCATCATCAGCCTTGAAGTGGACAAAGCAAATTAAAGACAAGTTTTAATGCACAATTAGAATAAACGTCCCATATTTAATATAACATTTAATAATCTATTCTGCCTTTTGTTAGTAGCTCTGTTCTATTGCTGCTAACGTGAGATTTTCTTCAGTGGAACATAGAGGTGCTATTTGAATATGAATATAAAATCTTTCCTGGATGAAAAATAAGTCCTGTCATTCCAAAATGAGGTTTGCCACTTCAGCACCTTGCAAATCATAACCCCTTAAAGAAACTGCTAAGAAAAATGCCACATTAGATGCAATCTTTCCACTAGTGGTTGTAAGAGAAGCCAAATCTGAAGCACATGGAAGCCTTTCCAGAGGTATAATTGGGACAAAGCATTATTATTTGTATGATGACAGAAAATGGTTCGGTTATTGTGGTAGCCGGCATACAACAGGCAAGGTCTTAATGAGGCCTCATCCATCTTTGTTGCTCTCCAGCCTGCAACCATGGCATCCAGCACTCCAAAGGAGCATGCTGCTGCTCTGTCCATTTTAAATGACTGGCTCCTTCACCTGTGCTTCACGCTCTGGGACATTATGCAAATGTCCCCGGCTCTCAGTGGATGACCAAACTGCTCTCTGCCTGTAATCAGACACGATTATGCACTACGGCCTGCAAAGTCTTCCTCGGCAAACAAAATCACAATGTCCATTATCATATTCAGACCTGGTGGGACGAGGTCAGGACGGGGCGCAGACAGGTGCTGGAAATTCAAAGATGCACAGTACAATTACAGCGTGCTCCGTGGTGTTTTGTTCAGCACAGAAAGGAAGGTAATGGGTGGGGCTGATCACAGCCTGGTCAGTCAGGTTCTTGTGAACAAAACTCAACTTGACATTAGAGTGAATGGCTCTCAGCTGTATAGAGAACATCCGCCTCAATCATCTAAACCAGAAACAAAACCTTTTGGTTTGCACAGCTGCATAAATAAGTCTGATCAGACCAGAACAGCACAACCACAGTTGACTGTAGTGTTCTTGAGTTTGTGTCTTCATCTCACCACAGGAGGACTAGCTTTGGCCTCATTACAGGAAAAAGATTCTGCAACCTTAAATGCCTTGTGGCCATGCAAAATATTTGGTTCAATATTTCAATATTTCATCATGCCCTTACAGCAACGTGTAAACAGACAAAAATTCCCCTGAAACCCTGAATTATACTAAATCTCCCATTCTTATACTCACATAGTGAATGTTGTGTTCTATTTAACACTAACCAGATTTGATTTGGTTATAAAAATTCTTCTTACTCCAAATGTGAAGCAAATATAAATATAAAATTATTTTACTTTACTCAGAACCTCTAAAGGGTGCAGTGAATAATCCAGTACATGTGAAGCAAACTTTTGGGGCAAATGTTTAACTAAAAAAGTAAATTATGAAATTAAAAAGAGGTCAGTGGTAGCTTGGTAAGCCATCCTATAAATGTGAATATATAGTCTGGCCACGGCCCATTGATGGCTCTCAGTCGTAGGGCGGAACCTACAGTTGTTTACAAACTGTCTCCGCTGTTATCCGCTATAATGATTAAAGTTAAATAACCTTTTCCAGTTAGTTTCCTATATAAACAACTCTACCTCTCTGCCTCAAACGTGGAAGATGAATTTTCTTCAGTCAGCAAGGACGACCACCTTCTGCACCAGCAGAGGTGACTGAACGTCTCACGTCAGATGCAGAAACCAGTAAAACATCTGATTTATGAACACACCCAAAGAACTTTATGGATCCTATCTAAGTGTTCTTTCTTAACTTCTCTCTCCTGTTTTCTGTTTCTACCTAATCTTCTGGGATCACACAGAATTCAATTCACTTCAATTCAGTTTATTTATATAGCGCCAAATCACGACAAGAGTCGTCTCAAGGCACTTCACAAAGTAAACATTCCAATACAGTTCAGTTCATTAAGCCAATCAGTAAAAAAGTTTCCTATATAAGGAACCTAGAAGATTGCATCAAGACACTGACTGTGTGTTGATACAATCCTCATACTAAGCAAGCATGTAGCGACAGTGGGAAGGAAAACTCCCTTTTAACAGGAAGAAACCTCCAGAGGATCCTGGCTCAGTATGAGCAGCCATCCGCTACGACTCACTGGGGATTGAGAAGACAGAGCAGGCACACACACACCCCACACACACACACACACACACACACACACACACACACACACACACACACACACACACACACACACACACACACACACACACATCATATAGATCAAGTAGTGTTTCTATGGCTACACTGTGATTTCTTAGTAGAAATTCTATTTAGTAAGAGAAACTTTATTATCTTTATCTGAGTGAATAGAACAGAAGCCAGATAGTACTGCTATTTTCTCTCAATCAGTGCTTTGGAGGTCTTTTACTAAAGTCGAGCATCTTTCCACTCTTCTACTGTTGCCACCTTTGCTCTTGTGTTTTATATTTCAGCATTGTGGTGCGGCAGGTCTGCACCGTGGTTCAAACGTTTAATCCAGACTTCTGTTAGAGAGCTTCAGACAGTGGTGGAGCGTTGTTTCATTTCAAATCCATTGTGGTGGTGTATAGAGCCAAAAATGTTAGAGTTGTGTTGATGTCCCAATATTTATGGACCTGACTGTAAATAAATACAGAAAGAGGAGAGAGAGAGAGAGGGAGAGAGAGAGAGAAAGAGAGAGAGAGAAAGAGAGAGAGAGAGAGAGAGAGAGAGAGAGAGAGAGAGAGAGAGAGAGAGAGAGAGAGAGAGAGAGAGAGAGAGAGAGAGAGAGAGAGAGAGAGAGGTTCAGGACAAACAGAGGACAGGGGGCATTTTATGGCTGGATTGGCATCTGGTCACCATTCATAATGATCATTTGAACAAAAATGTTTTGTACATCATTGTGTCCTCACCATATGGTGAAGTTTCATCGTGTTCAGGTGAAAGTGATAGCATCCTAGAAAAAAATCAATGAGTTTGTGAAAACAAAAAGGAAAAACTCTTAGGTTTTCTTTATTATATCAGCAGAGGGATCTTGTGTCTGGGCGTTCTCAACACATTTAGGATGATCTATTCTTTGAGGGTTTTCCAGTTCCTGTCCCTCCACCTGCTTTTTTATCATCTCACACCCCTTTGTTTGAAAGGGGCTTTAAAAAATCTGTGTTTGAAAGGCCAATTAGTGTTAATCTTGAATCACAGAAATGATCAGGACTCTTATTTACGGTCTTTGAAATTATAAAAAGAACATTTGGGAAATAAATTAACGAATGAAGGTAGAAATTCAAAGACAAATGGATGAATGTAAAACTGAAAATCAGAAAAATGTGTGTGTGTGTGTGTGTGTGTGTGTGTGTGTGTGTGTGTGTGTGTGTGTGTGTGTGTGTGTGTGTGTGTGTGTGTGTGTTTATACGTTTGCGTTCCTTTGGAATAGTGGAGGATTCTGGGTTTGGGTTCTTGTGGAGCCAGGGGACTGGAGGGGAGGAGGTGGAGGGTTTGTAGTGGAGGGGCTCATTTCCGGAGCTGGGGCAGGTGGTCCAGTGCAGTGTTGATGCACAGCATCCTTCAGTATTTTGCATAGGGCAGTGGAGGTTGAGGTCCTGGGGGTTTTAGACTGTGTAGGCTGCTTCTTACGGACTACAGGCTCCTGCTCGATGGCATCAGATGGTTAGTGGAAGGAAGGGGCTTGGAGAGATCAGCTGCTTGATCCTCAGCAAGAGAAGAGAGGCAGTTTGAAAGACTGAGGTCAGGTGGGGGGATGGGACCAGCAACAGGGGCTCTCCTATGGCAACGTACCACAACCTCAGACCAAGATGAAGATGGGTCTGGAGTAGAGCTGGAAGTTGGTAGTCGTGATGCAGCAGGGTCCCAAGCAATGGTGGAGCAGAGGGTTCTGCATGGATGTCTCTTTTTCAAATTTACTGACAATGAAACTGGACAGTGAAGGGAGACGATTTCCAAAACTATCCAGCAGCATTTCTTTCTTTTGCAGTTCAGTAGATAGTCACTGTACCTCCTCTTTAAGGTTCTGGATCCTTTTATTTGCTTTAAAAAGCATAGATGGATCATTGTGAGGCAGAAGAAGGGGGAAGACAGACATTCAAAAAAAAATTCAAGGTTGCAGACAGCTTATATTGTAGCTGAGCCGCCTGTGTCGGATCTGAGATTTTTAGTTCAACTAAAAGTCCAAGAAAAAAAAATCCTAAAAAACATAGAAATCATAAAGGCCCAACAAAATCAGTGACAGAAAAGAAACAGGTTTTAGAGGAATTAAAGCACAAAGTAGGGAGCTGAAATAGACACGTCTAACCACGTCTGCAAGCTTCTTATCTACAAACAAACAAAAATAAAAATAAGACATCGGTGGTGCCCGTGGTCATCGGGGCAGTGACCCCCAAACTGGAGGAGTGGCTAAAGCAGATCCCAGGAAAAAAATCAGACATCTCAGTCCAGAAAAGAGCAGTTCTGGGAACAGCTAAGATACTGAAGAACCCTCAAGCTCCCAGGCCTCTGGTGGAGGACCCCAGCTTGGAAGGATGAGAACACCCATGGAGGGTGAGATGGGATTTTTTTTTTACATATATATATATATATAAATATAAATATATATATATACATATATATATATATATATATATATATATATATATATATATATATATATATATATATGTATGTATAACATGTGGCAATTAAAACAGATTAACATTTTACAACATTGTACTTAGATTAAACAACATTAGGTATTTAAACCTGTGTATATTTGTGTGTCTTAGGTTTTAACTCTATGGTTTTGTGTGCTTCTTTTATTTGCTTCTGTAAACTGGCTGTGACCAAACAACGGAGGAACAGGGTGAAGTAGAGCATGAATCATGAAATTCCTTGTGACAAGGTGAACACTAAAACAAGGATACAAAAACAAATTCAGAGCACAGAAAACGAAAAAGACAAGATCAAGAGATCAAATCAATGACATAAGACAAAAACCCGTGGACCGTGACAGAGCTTCTATTGGCGTAAACAATAAGAAATGATAAATTCATCATACCACATGAAAACGAAAACGGAAACGAACACAACAACCAACTGGTCTGGAGTCAGTGACTTTTAGGGATTCAGTGGACTCATGGCTGCAGCAGTCCCCCTTTTCATTTGAAAGCATTTGATGTCTCATCAACAAGCTGAAAACATTTGTTACCACATAGAAAAACATTAACATATGAGAGTCACCGGTTATTGGGATGTGCAAAATGGTGACAGAAGAGTTTTAGCAACTATTATACTCCTCTGGTATTAGTATGCATTAGTAACTTCTCTGCATTACAGTATTATAAGTTCATATAAATATTATAAATTTTTTACATTTGGATTTTGCAGCTATTTCACCAGCTTAGCAACTTTGTTTTAATATTTTACCTAGTTCTAGAACCTTCTAGTGACCAATAGTGACAAATCTAGCTTTTTCTGGTGGTTCTGAAGACTGATGTGTCATTCTTTGTCAGGACTGATCTCGGAATGAGCTGAGATTGATCAGGGAGTTTGGATGTTGCGTGTTGGTGAGACCCAAATGTGGAAGTACGAGCAATGGGAGCTGCTGACACGCAGGTTAATCTAGGAATGCCGGTTTGTTTCTCGAAGGGAAATGAGAATGAACAGGCATTACAAAAAGAATAAATAGGTGACTTACTGGTCAGATGAGTAGCAGGTTGATGAGCGATGAGGCTCTGGACTCTTGACATGAATCAGGTGAAACGATGACTAAGTTGACTTCCGTTTATAGAATTGTGTGATCGCGTGGTTGCTACGTGGCACGCTTGGGCTGATGGGAGTTTTAGTTCCTGACATTCTTATGCTTCTCAAATATTCTTTTGTAGACCCATGTCCTGTCCCGAAGCAGTCACAGACAGCTCAGCCATCATACTGCAATAGGAGATGCTGACCAGTGTTGCCAGACTGGAAATGTTAAAGTATCGTACCAGGATCTTAAAATGATTGTATTTTGAGAAAAATGATCATACACTACTTAGTTGCATCCTGACATGTCTGATGACCCACAGCTTCATTATTAGTGTATCAAACACAGTGAAAATGTTTTGTCTTTAAAGTAGTTTTAGCTTTAGGAATGTCTCTGGATGCAATCCGTAGCTGCAGATTCCACACAATGAAGATCTAAAATTATCGTATTATGGGATTTATGATCGAACAGAGGGTTAAATTATCTACAAATATGATAATTATCGTACGTCTGGCAACACTGATGCTGACTGAAATCTTCCTGGATTACACCTCATTCAATGTGGATTCACCACATTCAAAAAAGCCTGTTTGGAGATAAGAAGCCTGCGGACGTGTCTATTTCAGCTCCCTACTCTTTGTGCCTTAATTCCTCTAAAAACCTGTTTTTTCTGTGACTGATTGCTGGATTCTGTGGATTTTGTTGGACCTTCATGATTTCTATGTTTCTGGAGATTTTTTTTTTTTTTTTGGATTTCTTGGACTTTTAGTTGGACTACAAATCTTTCGGATCCGACAGAGGCGGCTCAGCTACAGTGTAAGCTTTCTGCAACCTTGAAGCTATTTTGAATGTCTATCCTCTCCCCGCTTCTGCCCCACAATGATCCGTTGTTTTCTAAACAAATTAAAAAGATCGAGAACCTTAAAGAGGATATACAGCGACTCTCTGCTGAACTACAGAAGAAAGAAATGCTGCTGGATAGATTTAGAAAACGTAGCCCTGCACTGACCAGTTACATTGTCAGTAAATTTGAAAAAGAGACATCCATGCAGAACCCTCTGCTCCAAGACACCATTGCTTGGGATCCTGCTGTATCACGACTACCAACTTTCAGCTCTACCCCAGACCCATCTTCATCTTGGTCTGAGGTCGTGGTACGTGGCCATAGGAGATCCCCTGTTGCTGGTCCCATCCCTCCACCTGACCTTAGTCTATCAAACCGCTTCTCTCCTCTTGCTGAGGATCAAGCAGCTGATCTCTCCAAGTCCCTTCCTTCTACTCAACCACCTGAGGATCAAGCAGCTGATCTCACCAACCTCCTTCCTTCTACCCAACTACCTAATGCCATCGAGCAGGAGCCTGTGGTTCGTAAGAAGCAGCCTACAAAGTCTAATCCCCCCAGGACCTCAACGTCCACTGCCCGACGCAAAATACTGAAGGATGCTGTGCGTCGACACTTTGCTGGACCAACTACCCTGGCTCAGGATGTGAGCCCCTCCACTACGAACCCTCCACCTCCTACCCTCCAGTCCTCTGGCTCCGCAGGAACACAAACCCAGAATCCTCCACTACTCCAAAGGAACCCTAACCCAGAATCATCTGCACCT
>SSNS01000124.1:404430-619697 GCA_006937985.1 Aphyosemion australe
TCTGAGCTCCATAAACTGGCTGAACTACTAGAGTGTCTATCAGCGATCACTAGTTGGCTAGAAGATAACTTCCTTCAGTTAAACTCTGAAAAGACTGAATGTCTGATCATTGCCCCTGAGAGCATGGCTCCTCTGATTAGTCAACAACTTGGTCATTTAGCTTCTGCTGTCAAGTCAAACATGAGAAATTTGGGTGTTGTCTTTGACCAATCAATGTCTCTTGAAGGCCACTCAAAAACGCTGGTCAGAAACTGTTTTTATCATTTGAGAAATATCTCCAAACTACGAAGGTTGGTGTCAAAACATGAGCTTGAAATGGTTCTCCATGCCTTTATCTCCTCCCGTCTAGATTACTGTAACACACTTTTCACATGTTTTAACAAAAAAGCCCTTGACCGCCTTCAGTTGGTCCAGAATTCTGCAGCGAGGCTCCTAACTGGAGCAAACAGAAGAGCTCACATCACTCCTATTCTGATGTCTCTGCACTGGTTACCCATTAACTTTAGAATTCAATTTAGGATCCTTACTATAACATACAGGGCTCTACATGGCCAAGCTCCTCCTTATGTTACTGAACTGTTAAAGCCTTATGCTCCAACCCGAGCCCTCAGGTCCACAAACCAGAACCTTCTAGAAATTCCAAAGACCAGATATAAAAGTCGAGGTGATCGCTCTTTCCAGGCTGTTGCACCCCGACTTTGGAATGAACTTCCTTTATCCCTACGTGTTTCTGACAGTCTGGACACCTTTAGAAAGCAGCTGAAGACCCTTTTGTTTAAAACTGCTTTTACTTAAATCTTTTATGTTTTATTCGTTTTTTCTAACTTGTATTTATAATAATCTTTCATTTGTTTTATCATTTTTATAATTTTATGACTTTCTGTTTTCTGATTTTTAATGATTTTATGATATTCTGTTGTTTTGTTTTAAGATCATTTTATGATGACTATCTTGTTTTTTGTTGATCTTTGTGAAGCACTTTGTGATTCTTTTTCTGTGATAAGTGCTATACAAATAAAATTTACTTACTTACTTACTTACTTACTATGACGTCACTTCTTGTATACTTTCATGTTTCACTGTAATTTATGGGCTCCTCAGTGGACCATAAGGTTAAATTACCCAAACTGTACTGATGTAGTCCCTATTAAGTATCAAAGTCAAATAGGACACAAATATTATATAAAACTATAGTTTTTCTATATTTTAGGGGAAATGAAACATAATTCATATGTGAAGCACTTATTTTAGAGAACACAGAACTGTTTCTGTTCTCTCATATAAAACATGTCTCTGAGGTACTTTAGAGTGTGATATTTTTGAATTACACATTTATACACAGACATGAAACCATCTTAATAAAGTATAGACTATTCAGTAGACCTGAACCTGGTTTACTGTTGAACTACGTCCAAACGTTCTGGACACTTTCTCTATTCAGTTATTGAAAGTTTGCTCATGCACCATACAATAAGATACATTTTGTTGAAAAGTGTTTAATTATGAAACGCAGAACCCAGAAAAATAAACAAACTGATTTCATCATGCCCTACATTTTAACTTTCATCTCAATCATTTTAATGTTTCTGGGTTGTTTCACTTTAAATTCAGGCATTTTAACTGTTGAGGCATGAAAAGTGACTTATGTTTTAAGTTCAAAGTGACTTTGGGTCACAAGCAAACAACGGTACTCAAAAGGTGACACTTCTTTTAGAACTAATTTTAGAAAAAAATTATTCGACATGGTGGCTGATTATTAATTGTTCCAGACTTTTAAAGAAGTCATTCACTGAGAAACCATTTTTTACTTATTATTTTTGAAAAGGATCAGTCACTCTGAATTTTTTATGCAGGCTGAACATGAAAATAGTCTCCTACATTTATCTCCTGCATTAGCTTCTGATAGAAAATAGACGGTGAAACTCTAGGATTTGAAAAGCCTGACAGATCTACGTCACACGGTCGGTCAGTGCGTTTACATGTACACCTAAGTTGATCCAGGTTGAGCTGAAGTAATAAACTGGGATCTTTTACTCTAGTTTACATGTATGTTAGAATTCTGTTATGGCCATCAGCCTGTCCTCCTCAGCACCAAGGCCAGCTCCACACAGCTGTCCTCCCATTCAGCACCATGGACAGCGACCGACCGTACTCAGCCCCCTCATCCCCCCTTCTGCTGGCTCAGTGAGCACATCTGCATTCATTCTCACTGTTGAGCTATTCAGCCACTGTATATGTGTATGTACCATATGTATATATATATATATATATATGTATATAATTGCATCAAATGCGTTCAATTAATGAGAATCCTCCCAAATTACTTTAGAATAGAGAATAGAATAGAATAGACTTTATTGATCCCACAGTGGGGAAATTCACTTGTCACAGCAGCACCATCACTCAAAGGGTAATTACAAGAAATATACAAAGATTTAAATCTTAGTTTTCCTTTAACTTACCCTTTTAAGCCATGGGTGATTCTCCAAGGCTTTATTTAGTTAGTAGATTAGCAATTCGACCCTTTTAAATTTTGGGTTATTCGTTCAGCACCATTAGAACTAGTTCACCTTCAGCAAGACTAACGTGTTTACATGCATTTAAAAAAAAAGTCAGTCTATTTAGGGTTCAGTTTTCTGATTTTCTGATGTAAACACACTAACTAAACGTTCATGGACTCACCCACCGGCGGGGAAGGCTGTTGTTGATTTAGCGTCCAGCAAAACAGAGAATGTCTCGGCTAGTAGAAGCTAACCGTTAGCATTAGCAACTCCACCACACAGCAGAACTCCTCCAGGCTTGTGTTGTTTGTGGAGATAAAACATCAACATTGCAGAGCAAACAGAGTCAGTGGTAGAGTCGTGTTGCTGTTAGCCAATCAGAAGAGAGATGTCCAAATATCAGAAAAATAAGATTCCGAATTTTGCCGTCTGAAGCTACTTTCTCCTCCAGCTAAATTCTCCATGCTGAAACTGGCACTCTGGAGCTTTTTTCCCCAGAGTTCGACTTACAAGGCATTCATTCCTACTAGAGACCACTGCAGATGTATGAAAAATATAAGGACCTCTGTAACATCAAGAAAAAATATGTTGATTCAACCATCCATCTTATAAATCACATCATACGAGGGCTAGTCTCTATCTCTATCGGACACCAGGCGAGTGGCAGAGGACACCCTGGACATGTCTCCAGTCCATTACAGGGACACACAGAGACAAACAACCAAGCACTCATTCACACCTAGAGACAATTTAGAGTCTTCTAACATACATGTTTTTGGTCTGTGGGAGGAAACTGGAGTACCAGGAGAAAACCCATGCATGAATAGAGAGGACATGCTAACTCAACCCAGAAATGCAGTAGCCAGGATTTGAACCATCAACCTTCATTTTGCGAGGCATCAGTGCATCCAACAGCATCACTATTCAGCCCTGAACATCTGAACACCTTAGAACCCCCATCCTCATCACAATCCTCCAGACAGGACCAAGTTGTTTTTGGTACCGGTACCAAACGGAGGTAAACCAGTTCAGGTTGAAAAAACAGAGACAAATAACTCAGTGTGCATTGTTTAGTAGTTTGTAGGAGTTGAGAAAGTTGCAGAGTTGATGACGAATGAACATGCAAACAGCCACTGAACCATCAGCAACCTCCTGCTTTGGCGCTGAGCTCCTGCTCCTGCAAACTCAGCGTGACTGGAGAGTCAATTTGAATCAGACTGACAATAGTGTTGCTGACGGGAAATTGGACTGTAAGGTTCTCCCTGATTGATTATTTAATGACCTGTTAATAAAATCCTGAGTGTGTGTGTGTATGCATACACCACCATCACCTTGCCATCAAAAGCAGCCCTACAGCTTCACCAGTGTGTATGTGGTTTTACTGGTTATAATGCCAACAGATGAGATGAACTTCATCACATGACTAGAACAGTTTTTTCTGTTCAAACTCAGAATGGCTGAACTACCTTCTTCCTTTGTTTTGAGTCTTAAAGAGCATCTGTGACATCTCACATGGTAACATTATTTAACATTTGTAGTATCTGCAGCTTCACTTTTCTACTTTCTGTTATTAAATTAGAGGAAAATCACAAAAACTCTCACCATAGTCAGACTTTCACACAGTAAGACTCAGAATCAGGAGGGTTGCATTATTTTTAACAATCCTCGAGGCCCTTAATACTCTTCTGAGAGCGTGTAAGAGCAACAACAAGCAAAAATCATTTAGATAAACCTGAGTTGATGTTGGGCAATCATTTCCATCTCTCAGTCAAAGTCAAATTGCCTGTGGGGGGTGCTTGAACAGGTGTGTAATCTACATAACACAATCACCACATAATCACAGCAATTACATGCACACAAAATTGTGCTTTGCATTAAAATCCACTGAGCGTGTGCTTGTTTTGGCCCCAGTGCACCACTACTCCACATGTTTACACCCTTCACTCTTTAGCTGAAGCTCTCACCCACAGGAACAGAGTTCTACTGGAAACTCTTCCATCTTTCTGGTGAGTGAGAAGATGGGCTTCTCACCCCCGTTGCATGGCAGTGATTAAGTATTAATGCTTAATAAAAGTGACATATATTAGTATGAGATTTAAGTAACTGATTATGTCAATTAACTACATGATGATGCGGTGCAGTCTAGAGGCTGGTGATGAGTTTTTAATTAATCTTCTTGGCTGTTTTGATGCTAAATGACTAATTGGAAGCTTTGTCAAATAATCCTTTCCCTTGTTACACAAAAGGACAACATCAGTTCTTGATTTTACTCCATTTTACTGGTTTTCTTTTGTTTTATCTATATTCTGCCACCATTAAATGGTTCTACTAGTGCAGGTTCATCCTTAGATTTTTGTAACTTACCACCAAAAGGCAAGCGGTAATGTTTTTGCTCGTGTGTGTTTGATTGTAATTAAATTCTCTGAACGTCTTCAATGAAAGCACATCCACGTCTATTTCACTTTCTAGGTTATACTCATTCAAGATGGCCACTAAAGCTAATCAGTCTTGGTGAACAGAGAAATGGCTCTAACTCAGCCAGTTTAAACGATAATGAGTTAAAACCTGGTGTGTGTTTGTAGCTGAGTCATCTCTAACACACCGTCGTAGTGCAAAATGATCAATCTTTGCAAACTACAAACGGCATTCATGAGGGAGTTTCTAAAATGTCTCCAAACATTTATGAGGCTTAATTTCTTTACATTATTGGCAAAGAATCACTCTGGATAAACTCACAGAGTCAATATCGGTGTCTTGCACCCTTCTCAGTTTCATTTATGTGAGACAGAAAGATTAAAAAATGTGAGACGACTAGATTTTGGCTAGTCACCTCAACATTTCTGTCTATTCTGGATTATAGAGAACTTTTGTGAATGCTTCATTGCCGTGTCTTTGTAAGATTGATATTGCTGATTGAAGTTTATTACTAACTGTAGAGCACTGACCCATCTTTGTGAACTATATTCTTGAGTGGGATGGCCGTTTTTGTCCACCAGGAGGTTGGGTCATTGGTACACTATCATCTATAAGGCCATGCCTGGATTACTGCCCACTTACATCTGTAATTTATTCTCATAGAGAAATGTTGTTTCTTACAGTTTACAGTTACTTATCAATTGTTAGTTTGTATCCCATTTGTCCACAGAATGCGCTTGCATTCACCTTACTTCTTCATGGAACAGGTTGCAAGAAGGCTGGACATTAACTGGCCTTATTTCCTTGTATTGATTTAATTCCAATTCAATTCAATTCAATTCAGTTTATTTATATAGCGCCAAATCACGACAAGAGTCGTCTCAAGGCACTTCACAAAGTAAACATTTCAATACAGTTCAGTTCATAAGCCAATCAGTAAAAAAGTTTCCTATATAAGGGACCCAGCAGATTGCATCAAGACACTGACTAGTGTCATTGTGTTGGTACAATCCTCATACTAAGCAAGCATTTAGCGACAGTGGGAAGGAAAACTCCCTTTTAACAGGAAGAAACCTCCAGAGGATCCTGGCTCAGTATGAGCAGCCATCCGCTACGGCTCACTGGGGATTGAGAAGACAGAGCAGGCACAGGCACACCCCACACCCACACCCACCCACACACACACACACACACACACACACACACACACACACACACCACATATATCAAGTAGCGTTTCTATGGCTACACTGTGATTTCTTAGTAGAAGTTCTATTTAGTAAGAGTAAGAGAAACTTTATTGTCTTTATCTGAGTGAATCTATAATTAATTCAATAGGTGAACTAATAGTAGCACATTCTATGTTAAAGAAAGTAAGATGTAATATCAGGAGAGGGAGAATGTTAGGTGGTTGGCAGCAAGTTGGCAATTCCAGATTGAGAGCACTTGAGACTCCCTGTACTGTAACTACTTTTCATAATTTTTTTATATAATTTTAATTGTAACCAAGTTTTGTTGCAGCTTGGCCAGGGCTCCCTTAAAAATTGTTTTTTTTTTTTATCTCAATGGGAATTTCCTGGTTAATCCATCTATTCATCCATCCATCCACTTATCTGGGGTCGGGTCACGGGGGCAGCAGCCCAAGCAGAGAGGCCCAGACTTCCCTGTGCCTTGGATTTAGAGGAGCTGATTCTCATCCCAGCTGCTTCACATTCTGCTGCAAACCACTCCAGCGAAAGCTGGAGATCATGGTCTGATGAAGCCAACAGGAACACGTGATTTGCAGAAAGCAGAGACCTGATCCTTAGGCCACCAAAACAGATCCCCTCAACACCTTGGCTGCACCTAGAAATCCTGTCCATAAAAGTTATGAACAGAATCAGTGACAAAGGACAGCCTTGGCGGAGTCCAACTCTCACCGGGAATTGGCCCAATTTATGCTGGCAATATGGCCCAAGCTCTGACACTGGTCATACAGGGACCTAACAGCCCGTATCAAGGGGCCTGGTACCCCATCCTCCCAGAGTACCCCCCACAGGCCCCCCCGAGGGATGCGGTTGAATGCCTTCTTCAAATCCACAAAACACATGTTGGGTAAACTCTCACGCACCCTCCAGGACCCCCCTAAGGGTATAGAGCTGGTCCAGTGTTCCACGGCCAGGAAAAAACCCCACATTGCTCCTCCTGAATCCGAGGTTCGACAATCCAACAGACCCTCCTCTCCAGAATCCCTGCATAGACCTTACCAGGGAGGCTCAGGAGTGTGGTCCCCCTGTAGTTGGAACACACCCTGCCATCCCCTTTTTTAGAGGACCACCACCCTGCTCTGCCAATTCATTGGAACTGCCACTGATGTCCCTTCGATATTGCAGAGCCTCATCAACCAACACAGCCCCACAACATGCAGAGCATTAAGGAACTCCAGGTGGATCTCATCCTTGCCACCGAGGAGCTTTTTTGACTACCTCAGTGACCTCAGCCCCAGAGATTGGAGAGCCCAATCCAAAGTCCCCAGACTCCACTTCCTCACTGGAAGACATGTCAGTGGTATTGAGGAGATCTTCAAATAACTCACCAATTCACTATGTCCTGAGTCAAGGTCAGCAGTACACCATCCCCACTATAAACAGTGTTGGTAGTGTACCGGTTTCCCCTCCTGAGATGCCGGATGGTGGACCAGAACCTCCTAGAAGTCATATGTTTCCTGGTTAAGTAAAGATTAACAAAATAAAAATAAAAATCTGCTAATATAATGGAAGCAAAAAACCGACAAAAAAATTTATGACTAAATTCTTACAAGAAAAGGTGATCAAATTTTACTATCATGTCATGCCCCCTTCTTCTCACAACCTAGCCATATAAAACCTTAAAGTACAATTTTGTGTCTTCATTCAGATGCAATCGATCCAATTAGCACAATATTCATAAACTTTGCAGATTTTGTAACAAAAAGGCATAACATTTTTTAAAAAGGCTAACCCAAAGTTATGATTAGACATATTTATAAACAGTGGAGCTGGAACTATTCTGTGTGAAACAACAGAGACTGTCACAATAAGCCATTAAAACTCTGACAGGTCGTGTTATTGACCTGAGACCACAGCATGTACCCACATCAACTCAAAGCAATGGTTCAGGTCTTTAAAATGGGACTGCTATAGGAATCTTAGAAATGAATATCTTCAATGTTCTTTGAATAACTGTGGAAAATAAACCCCATCTTTAAAATTTCACAGCAGTTGATCTGGATGCTAATTTTGAAAGCTTTACGTCATTTTAATTTACAAATTATTTGGTTATTATCAGCAAATGCAAAAGCGTCAGCTAGCTCTTCTATTGCAACCCAGGGTACTTCCAGCAGGAATATCATAAAATATCTGATGCTAAGACACGGGTTCAGGAAAAACCCTAATGGCTGCACGTGTTTTAGAGTGTTTCTAATTTACAGAGCAGTGTTATCTAAAGAGAAGCTTTTAAAAGCCAAACAGAAAGAAAACAGGTGATGTGGATGAAGAGGAGGGTGTCGGACCTGCTAATTACATCCACCAAAGGTTTAAAACAGCAGGTCTGCAGGTTAAACAGCCGCCTTTCTCTGGGGGCATCTGGGACTTTTAGGCACAGCTGCTTGTGATGGATGGACCAACACACTAGATAATTAAAGAAAGGTCATCACCAGCACACACACTGCAGCTCACACCCATTCTCATGTAGGAGACAAAACATCAAAGTATAAAGAATATCCAATAAGTCTTTATTAAGATTAGAATGGTTGTAGCTTGGTTGTAGGCTTGCTAGCTATCAGGATTCAGGCTACATGTTTGCATGCTTTTAATGAGTGATTAGTTGGTGTTTAGTCAACATCAGTGGTCTTGAAAAACTCAGATTTCTATTTTTTTTTTCTTTAATTGAGTGAAAAGATGAGATAGTGCTCTTTTTCTGTTTACAGCTTTGGGCCATCTGTGGTAATCTGTAAGTATGAGCAGAGGTCTGCATCACAGATATTACACTGTCAGTGTAAAGGGCACAGGCTAAATTCCACTGAATAAATTACAGCCCAGCTAAAAAAGAAACCAGACAGATGGTAGCTGCAGTGCCCACTGGCCCACAGCAACACCTCTAGCTTATCACGGCACAGGTATGATTTATCTGGAACGGCTTTTCAGAAACATGTGTTGATAAAGGAAAATACATAAAGGCACCCCCCCCCCCCCCCCCCCCCTCATTATGGCATAAGTTGTTTTATCAACAGGCTTTGGACTGGTGCGTGCATTTATGATAAAAAAACGTATTATTTATTTATTGATTTATTTATTTGGTTATTTTTAAAAGTAAGATGAAGAAAACACAATAATAAAAACATCGCAAAAAGAAGCCTAGCTTTTTACACAATCAAATTTCCACTAATAAAAAAATAGAAATAAAAATAATAATAGTAAACAACAACAAAAATAATACAGCAATAAATAAAACTAATTAACAGATAAACAATATAAACAGATATTTCCCCTGTGTATGAGTCCTTATATGTGCACACAAGCAATTCATTTTCATTTACATTACAGAAATGCATTGGATCACTTAAATTCATTAATGTAATTTGACATCATCCTGTGGATGTACATTTATTTAAAGACCTTATTTCAATATCCAAGTTATTCCAGTTTTACTCCTTCTACTGAACAACTCTGACTCCTTACACTTTCTGTCTTGTCCTCCCACCCCCCTTAGTGAATACTGTGTCTCTTTGACCTGGAACAACTTCTGAACACAATCTGGAAGTATTTCATTGTGCACTTTGAAAAGTACTGTTTGTAATCTGACCAGGTCAGTAAATTTGCATGGTGATCTGAATTCAAAGCAGTTGGCATGATGGGAAGCATTTAATATATTTAAAAAGTGATCAAAGGCAATGGGACCCTGACCCTTCCTTTAATTCTTGAACTATAATTTTTAACCAGAAACCAGTAGATTGCCATGTCTAGATTGGGGTAGAGGTCTTATCTTGAGTGGAGGAGTTTATGTATCTTGAGGACTTGATCAGGAATGATGGAGGAACGAAGCGGGAGATCATCAGAAAGATCGGGACACTAAACTGGTTTGTTGTGGTGAAGAGGTAACTCAACTAAGAGGCGAGGTTTTTGATTTACCACCCAGCCAGCACACATAGGTGGGTCCCATATGGAATCTATATGGGCAAGTCACATGGGTCTGAACAGAGTTACCACGGTGGACCCATGGGGGTTTTACTCAGAAAGATTTTTGCCCACATAGATTTTAACAGGCCCTACATGGGTTTTCAGAGGGTTCGACTCAAACACCGCCAAACCCTTGTGGGGCCACCATGGAAACCTCAGACAAACCCTGTTGGGACCCATACAGTTTGCCCATATAGATCCCATATGGGGCCCACCCATGTGTGCTGGCTGGGCAATTTATTTATGTTCCAACCAAAGGGCAAACTCCGCCTACCAAAAGTGATGGAAGTGACAGAAATTGCATTGCTTCCCTCATCAGCTAGAGGCTGGCTCCAGAAAGGAGCAAGTTTCCATTGAGTCTCATGTTAAAAAATTCCAACTTCACAGCAGAAATAAACATGTTTACAGCCTGGTTCAAAAAGCATTTTAGATATAGGTTAAGGGGGGGGGTGTGTGTGAATTTTTTTGTAACTCATCTGTTTAGATGTAATTAAAGCTTGACATTATGAATACTTAAGGGCGTTTCCATTTGAAGGACAGGTAGCAGATGAACTGTCAGTGCTAGCGCTAGCAACTTGCCCTCCTGCTTGCTCCAGGGAAGGCCTCAGTCCCACCGCCCAGTCAGAGCCCAGCTGCAGCGGTGGCCCCATGGATCTCCAGCCTCTGTAGAGGAGAAGCGTGGGCTCGCGTGGCCCGGGCAGCCAACTCCGATCACCGAGCTCTGAGGCTGTGCTATCTGTCTGTGGAGCTCTCTGAGGTAGATCACAGAAACTCAGCAGCTCGGTGAGTTGATGCGTGCTTCATGTTAGAGTCGCTCAACCACAGTTTTCTGGCCTGCAAACCTCCATTAGCTTCAGTTAACTTGTAGCTGCGAGCAATGGTGGAATGAAATCCTCAAAATTCCGCTCTCAGCTCTCATTTTTGTATTCTCCGCGAGTGTAAGGCATATGACACTGCCGAGATTGCGCTGATTGGAACTAACTTAGACCACTTAGCTTCAAGCCTCAGAATCCTTTGGGTGACGTCACAGAGGATTTGTCCATTATTTAACAGTCAATGCTCATGACCTGAACCTGGATAAGCAGAAGTGGAACAAGATAGTAGTTTTAAAGGCACACTTGACAGTTTTGCTTGCTTTTTGCACCCCCTAGTGTCCGTTATTAATTATCTGTGGTCAAACCAAAAGTGAAACTTTTCTCCTCGCTGTGCGTTCGTCTTTTTAACACCTTAATCTAACTGCTGAAATGTCTCCTCAGCCTTCATTAGTGTCTACAGGAGCGGTTCATCACTAAATCAAACAAATCAGCTGTGGACACCATCTATAACATGCAGGAAACATGCTGGAAGCAGACTCCAGTTCCACCATGTCAGCTTCAATCCACTCCACAGCTCCCTCCACCAGCAGGGACCGGACCGGCACTCTGAAGTTGCAATTGCGGTTTTCTGGCCACAGAGGGCAATGGGGTCTGAGTGACTTTTCATTAACTCTGTTAAGGGTTATTTTAGCACATACTGGCTCAAGAAAATGATTTTAAAATATGAAAAAGTTGCAAAGTATTCCTTTAAGACTAAACAAAGTTTGAAATATAAACATAAAATCTTGGATTGGAGCAGCGGCAACAACAGTTTTCTTTGGGACGGTGCAGCAGCCCTTAAATGCAAATCTTCTCTCTCGTCATTAGTGCAACTGCCTACGATGTCATATGAATTAAAGTAAAAAGTCATGTCACATCATATTTGAACAGGTCATTATGTAAAGGAAGTTTCTGGTGTAACTCGTGGTGGAAAGCTTGATTTTAACCTGAAGGTAAAATGAAGTTAAAGTCACAGCCACTGAATGTAACATCTAATCCTCTGGTTTAATCCCAGCCTGAAGAGAGCATCAAAATGCTGACAAACTAATGCTGCCATACATGAAATGGAAGAGAATTGCTGGGAAGAAATATGCATTTTCTTAATTTAGTATTAAAGGCGATGAGAGGTGGCTGCATACTGAGATAATCCAACGGGCGCCATGCTGATGGAGCTCAGTGTGTGTGTGTGTGTGTGTGTGTGTGTGACGCCTTCACCAAAACCTGGCCAGACAGAAGTTTAAATGTTTAAAGTTATCATTTATATTTCTGTGACAAGAATTTCTGAACTCAGCACACACGCTCAGCCAGCTTTTCTCCTGCTCGGTCTTGGTCAGGAGCCCTTTGTGTCAGGTTTTGGTGCACTGGGGTCTCTTTGGTGTCACTTTTTGACAAGCAGAGAACAGCTGTTCAGCCTCATCTTCCCAGATGTCCTTCTGTGTCTCCAACCAGCCGTCTTTGCTGTGCAACTAAATAGCATCACGCTGCTCATAAGGAGGTTTGTGGGGCAGGGAGTTGGATCCCCAACTCTCATAAGATCTGAAAACATACAGAAACTTGCTGTGGTACCACTGTTCCTCCAACCGCTTATTTTATTTTTTAATCCTCTCTTATTTCATAACCATTTAGTATTCAGTGTTCTTGTCTGAGGTTCTGTGCTAAAGTTGGTTAAGATTGAGTGCATGGTCTTGGTTTGATGTGGTCAAGTAAAAGCTATAACTCACACTTCTTCTATGTGAACCAATCACCACCCTGTATGTAGGGCAGCCAGTGTTGTTACGGTGGTGGTGTTCAACTCCTTCTGTGTGCTGTGCTTTCCTTGGGTTTGGGTTCAGCACCGAGTGAGTATACAGGTGTGAGAAGTGGTGGTTCTGATCTTTAATTATCCAGTTCAACCACATAATTTGTTTTTAATTATATGAATCACCTCAAAATCATTCTATTTAAAAGGTCAACTTCACTGATAAACCATTTTTTTAATTATCATTTCTGGTTATAATCAGTCACTCTGAGTTTTTCATGCAGGCTGAACATTAAAATAGTCTCCTCCACCTATCTCCTGCATTAGCGTCTGATAGAAAATAGACGGTGAAACTTTAGGATTAGAAAATCCTGACAGATCTACGTCACACTGTCACTTAACATTCATGGACTCGCCCATCATGACCGGGAAGGCTGTTGTTGGTTTAGCGTCCAGGAAACAGCAGGGAATGTCTCGGCTAGTAGAAGCTAAACGTTAGCATTAGCAACTCCACCACACAGCAGAACTCCTCCAGGCTTGTGTTTTTTGTGGAGATAAAACATCAACGTTGCAGAACAAACAGAGTCAGTGGTAGAGTTGTGTTGCTGTTAGCCAATCAGAGGTGAAATGTCCAAATATCAGGAAATAAGAGTCCAAGCTCACTTTTAGTTCCTGAAACAGGAGGACTGGAGCTTTCCATGTCATGGGTGAGGGAATCTCAACTCATTGGAACCATCCTGCTCTTTTTATCTTCCATTAGAGAGCAAAGCCAGTGATACCGGCACATAGCGGAGCTGTGAGGGTGGTTGCTGGATCACCTGCCATCAGCAGCCACTGAGTTAGTACCCACTGCAACATTAAGAGAGGCTCCAGCACTTGTAAGGGGAACCTGACGGTTGCATGGGGCTGGAAGACGTGGTTCCATTGCAGAACATCATCCATCCATCAGTTGCAAGACAAAAACAATGGAACCATCAGGATACTTCCACATCTTGGTATAGAGTGGGAGATATGTATATTCCATTGAAATATATACTGTGTTAGCTCGGAGGTCCTGGACCTGGCTGGGTCCCTGTCCAGCAGAACTTCAGACAACCTTTGCATCAGACCACAGTTGATAACACTAATTGACATGAACTAAAGGCAGCATTGGGGTATCACCATAACAAAAGACACATTTTCCACAAGAATTGGAAACAGATTGATATAGCAGTTGAAGGTGTTTCTGTCCACAGGTACAGCCCAGTTCAAACTGCAGGACTTTTAAATTGTTGGTTGATTTTCACTGCATGAGAGACCACACATGTGGTGATATAAAAAAATCATGGATAAACAAGTTCTTGTCCCACAGTATGTGGTGTAAGATACCTCAGGAATACTACACAAGGGCTGCTTTCACACACAGATCTAGTAAGATAAAATGTGATTTCGGAGTACACAAACTTGGCAGAAGAAGAGCATGCAGTACACTTCTGTCAGCTCACTTTCTGATTAGGTACACATCACATTCAAGATGCAGCACATTTGTTTGTCCCCAAAAATCAGACCAGAAAAAGTCAACCTGTTTGAAAACAATGATTTATGATCAGTGCAGCCCAATAGCCTACCAGGCAGACAGGAATGCTCGAAATTCACCACACAAGTTAGGGTTACCTGGGTTATAGCCTTCCGGCTCAGATCTCTCTTCACCACGACAGGCCGGTACAACGCCCACATCACTGCAGACGCAGCACCAATCCATCTATCGATCTCCCGATCCATCTTTCCCTCACTCGTGAACAAGTCCCTGAGATACTTAAACTCCTCCACTTGGGGCAGGACCTCGTCCCTGACCTGGAGAAGGCATTCTACCCTTTTCCGACTCAAGACCATGGTCTCAGATTGAGATGAGCTGATTCTCATCCCAGCTGCTTCACACTCGGCTGCGAACCGCTCCAGCGGAAGCTAGAGATCACTTTCTGATGAAGCCAACAGGACCACATCATCTGCAAAAAGCAGAGACCTGATCCTTAGGCCACCAAAACAGATCCCCTCACCGTTCATTTTAAATATTCTTAATAGTAGCTTATCACTGACTGTTGTACCTATAGTTCATTTAAACACGGTTGCTACGGTCTGACCAAAATATACTAATTGTCCCTTCATTTAGTCTGAAATGTCGGGGAAATCATGCATTTTCTGTAATTGCCCTGACCTTGAGGAATAAATTGCCCTTGAACATTAGGAAGGCACCTACTCACAACTTTTAAGTCGAGAATTGAAAACACATTATTTTCTTTAGCTTTTGGTTTAGATAAAATCTGAACAAACCATCTTCTACTGCTTTTATGGGCTTTTAGTCCTTTTACTGTACTGTCTTATTATATGTTTTACTGTTTTTAACATTACTGTTTCTTATGGTGATTTTACTGTGTGATACTATGCACTTTGGTCTTCCAATCAGGTGTATGAAAGTGCTCTATAAATAAAAATGGTGATGAAGCTTAATTGTTTAATGTAGTGTTCAGAAATCCAGAGCCCTACTGACATGACATCCTAGTGCATAATGTTTATCCTCAGTGTGCCCCTCCTCCTGGAGGAGGAGCCAATGTTTCCTCACACAAGCCACAAAGTACTTCATCTAGTTTTTGGCAAATTTACTTTTCAGTGTTTAGAAATAAGATCAAAATGTGATTAGTAGTGAAAATAATTCACTCATCCTGATCTAATCCTGTTCATGAGACCTGCAACCTTAAAACATTTATTTAAACTCTTTTTGTGGCTGAATAAAGAGGACATGTTAATCCATCTTGGCCAGAGAAGAGCACGCCTTCCTGGTTGCATGTATGAGCTTCGTCTTGGTGGGAATTCAACTGATGCGGTTTGTCGTGGGTGTTGGCAATTCTTCAGAAAATAAAAAAGCCCAAAAGCAGCAGGTAATCGTGCACGTTTAAAACTCTGGGGGTTTCCTATGGTAATCTTGGCAGTTTAAATGTAAACTCCCAGGATTCTCAAAAGCAATAATCTTCAAATCTTGTTGAAAGATTTTCTTTGCCCAAAGTTCAATGGTTCACAAACTCAATGTGGTTCAACTAGGTGCAAGCAGAGATCAAACCATAGTTCCTGCTTCTCATTGCTTTTAATATTTTCTGTAGATTTGCTTGTCATCTGCAGCCAAACCTGTCCCCATATTTTGCCAGATCCTGGTCTTAGGTTTCCTGTTTTCATCTTCTGTGCAAGACTGGCAGTTAGAAGAGCTTGCTCTTTTTCTGCTGTTGTATATATCTCTCCGTGTTATGGGTGAGGGGATCTTAACTCCATTTGGCAAGCCTTTGAGAAAAATTAATGAATAAATTATCTTCCGTAACAAATCAGAACTCTTTGTGAAGCCGGTTTGGGATTATCAAATCTTTAAAAAATCCAAAAACACACATATTGTTTTGAGTATTTTAAAAGCCCAGTTTAGTGTTTATTTCCAAGCAGCCCAACCTATTGCCTTCCTCCATAGAATCTCATATGAGAAGACATGACCGGTCTGATCTCAAACCCACAGGATCCAAACGGGTGGTTTGGTTCCATGTTGATGCTCCAACTGTAGCACAGTGAACTTCCACATTATTAAATATCGTAAATGCTTAATGAAATTCATTAAAAAGTTATTAGATTGAGATTTCTGATAGGGTCAACAGCCAGAACGTAGCAGTGAGCTAGTTTTTGCTTCAACTATTGCATAAACCAGTTTGAAGCATATGTTTAAAATGATTTGTGTAGCAATCAGCAGGTTTTGGAGAGCTGCAGGGAAAGTTGTGTTGGTTACGCTCATATATACGTGTGACTCCTCATTGAATAAAATCTCTAAAACAGGGTGGACAGTAAAGCATAAGCCACTGAGGCCTAAAAGCCACATTAATAAAAAATAAACCCTACTGAGATGCACTGTAATTACACACACATACACACACACACACACACACACACACACACACACACACACACACACACACACACACACACACACACACACACACACACACACACACACACACACACACACACACAAATAGTAACAGCAAGAAGCGACACCCACACCAGTCACACCCCCACAGAGATGATGATAATGCTAAGATGGACCAACCGAATCATGCCCTCCCCTCATAAGACTTTTATTTTATATCAAGTTTAAAATGCAAATTATAGAAAGAACTGACTGGTGTGAAATCTGCTGGCTTCAACATTACACATGCAGCACGACAAGACGACAATCTATATTTCATGATTCCCAGTTGATAAGAGCTGAAAATGTCAGACAATTTTACTGTTAGAGCTGGATGTTATTTTATAGGTTCAAATGTTGATTTACAAAACACCACCGCATAAAAAATGCCATTACACCAAACCACAAGTTTGTTTTTTAAATTCCAACTCTTTCTGAATGTCTCTGTTTCTTCCTGCCAAAAATTGTAACCTGGTTTCAAAACAATTCTTTGTCTAACTGCTTTTATGTAAGTTGTGTTGTTGAAAATACAAAAAATAAATCAATGCAATAAAAACACATTTTAAACAACAATTATTGAAGATTTGGATAACTTTATCCAAAAGAAAAGCTTGTGTTAGGTCATTTTCACTATTCTGAAGGTTTTCAGCAAGAACTGATGAAAACAATAGTGATGGAAATTCCTGTTTGTTAAAATAAATCAGTTCTTGTGCCTCGGTTATAAAAAGAGCTCTCTTTGGCCCCCAAGTTCAGCCTTTTTGTTGTTCAAACTAGTTAATAACCAAAATAATATAAAAATTTGTATTACATTAATTCCTACCATGCAAGGCATTGTATGAAGTATTTGTTTACATGGCTTATCATACTCAGCATGGAGCAGAGTGCTAGAGAAAATACATTTTAAGGCACAAAATTAAAATCTCCTTTCCAAAATGAATGTGCTGTTCTCTCACTTTCTCCTTCTCGTCTTCCTCCAGTCTGTTTCTCTCTCTCTCTCTGGGGGGGCTGGGCCTACCCCTCCCTCATCTATCATGCATCATGTCATACTAAATCATGTGCTACTGGAAAAGACAGAAAAATAGGGTGGAAAGAATTGGTGATGATCTGTCTCTGATCATTTCCTTCACTAAAAGCCATTATGTTTGCCATCAACACTTTTCTAGGCCACAAGTAGCAATGCTTCCAGAGGGGGCAGCTGTTTGCTAAAATAATACATAAAAGTAGTGTTACTCTGTGTTTTAAACAAAAATGTCTGTTTATCTCTAGTCTTGGCTCTAGTTACAGCACGAATAGATGTGGGCAATATGACTAGAAGAAGGAGAAGCCAAAATTTTGTTTCTGCAAACTATACTGGAAACAGAACAAGGCTGTTTGTTCCAGGCAAAGAAGACTTGAAAAAGTTCAGTTCACGCCTGGATTACTGCAGCAAGGCGGTGTGGCATGGAGTCGATCAGTCTGTGGCACTGCTCAGGTGTTATATGAGAGCCCATGTTGCTCTGATAGTGGCCTTCAGCTCTTCTGAATTGTTGGGTCTGGCGTATTGCATCTTCCTCTTCACAATAAGCATAGATTTTCTATGGGGTTAAGGTCAGGTGAGTTTGCTGGCCAATCAAGAACAGGGATACCATGGTCCTTAAACCAGGGACTGGTAGCTTTGGCACTTTGTGCAGGTGCCAAGTCCTGTTGGAAAATGAAAACTGCATCTCCATAAAGTTGGTCAGCAGCAGGAAGCATGAAGTGCTCTAAAACTTCCTGGTAGACGGCTGCGTTGACCTTGGACCTCAGAAAACACATAGGACCAACACCAGCAGATGACATGGCACCCCAAACCATCACTGCCTGTGAAAACTTTACACTAAACCTCCAGCAACGTGGATTCTGTGACTTTGTGCAAGGTGTCAATGGTCGTGTTTTAAAAGACTGTCAAGTCAGCAGTCTTCCCCATGATTGTGTAGCCTACAGAACTAGACTGAGAGACCAAAGGCTTTTGCAGGTGTTTTGAGTTAATTAGCTGATTAGAGTGTGGCACCAGAAGTCTTCAATATTGAACCATTTCACAATATAATATTCTGAGATACTGAATTTGGGATTTTCATTAGTTGTCAGTTATGATCATCAAAATAATAGAAAAAAACATTTGAAATATATCAGTCTGTGTGTAATGAATGAATCTAATATACATGTTTCACTTTTTGAATGGAATTACTGAAATAAATCAACTTTGTCATGATATTCTAATTTTATGACCAGCACCTGTAATCCAGGGCCTCCTGGTGACAGGACATGCATGAAACCCTTCTATGGGAGGTGTCCCAGTAGGCATTCTCCCCAAATGCCCATACCACCTCAGCTGGCTCTCTATTATTACATGGAGGAGCAGCGACTCTTCTCTGAGTCTCTCTTGAATGTCTAAGCCAGGGGTGCCAAATCCTGGTCCTGGATGGTCGGTACCCAGCACATTTCTCTGGGTTTCTCTGCTCCAACACACTTAAGTCAGTGGTTAAATCTCCTGTGCAGCAGCTCATCAGGCTCTGCAGAAGCCTGTTAATCACCTGCTGATTGAAATCAGGTGTGTTGAAACTGGGTTAAAACTAAAACACGTTGGATACCGGCCCTCCAGGACCAGGATTGGGCACCTCTGGTCTAAGCTTTTCATCCTATCTCTATAGCTGAGCTCGGCCAACCGTCCTCCTTAATAAGATAAACAAAGGTGGGCATCAGCTGTGTTGCTTTTGGAGACTCTGAACCACATTATTTTATTAATTTGCTCCCTGTTCTCTCTCTCTCTCTCTCTCTCACACACACACACACACACACACACACACACACACACACACACACACACACACACACACACACACACACTGCTCTACTCTCTTCTTTTCCGACTGTCTGCCACCAAGTGGGAGACAGGAGCGCCGTGCTTGATGTTGACTTGACAGCAACCAGTATTGAAAATAAATCGCACATGCGGGAAGCCCCCACTGGCTGACCCTACTCGCCAATCGGACGAGGTAGGTGTGAATTTCAGCTGGCCAATCAGTCCATAGTGTTACCTCAGTCCCAGCCGGACCTTCGACGGAGGTGGTCTGAAAAAAAGAGTCACTCCAAAAGAGTCATTCCAGACCCACATACTAGGTTCTTCCACACTGGCATCGTCTCCACTCCACTCCACTCCACCGCCGCCCGCCCCAGCCTGGCTGGGTTCCTTCCACACATCCTTAGGAATGCGGACGTGATTGTGCACAATCTCCGAGCATGTGGGTGGGGCTAAAGAGCCAATGCTAGTGTGGAAGGCCTATTTGTACAGGGACTGAATGTCCCTTAACAGAGGACAATCCACCCCATAATTCTAAAGTGCCCCCACAGGGTGCCCTTGGTTCCATGGTCATAAGCATTCTCCTGATCCACGAAACACAATGACTGGTTAGGCAAACTCCCATTCCCCCACTCGTCCTTGAACCGCTACTGTGCTTTGCTATATCCTTATAGTAGTATTCAGATAGGAGACACTTGTGGCCATGTTCACTTCAGGCTTCTTTATTATCACACTCTCATATCACTCCTTGGGTACATACATACTTCCAGTCCATCACTCAGTGTGTTCCATGTGATAGACACCCATAGTTCCCACTCACATGCCCTCAGTACACCCTGGTGGTAGAGTTTCAGTGCCCTAGAAGCTATGTTTCCCAGGGTCAGTTTTCATTTTTCCCCTTTGCAGGGTCTCTCAAGGCAAATTGATCCTAGTTAAAGAGCGAGACAAAGCACAGTTCAAAAGACTCTTCATGAACATAAAACCAGAGTACCAGAGTACCAGAGTACCCAGCCTGGAGGGTTACCAGGGTTCCACCCTGGAGCCAATCCTGGCGTTGGGGCCCATGTGCGAGGGCCTGGTGGCGGGAGGAACATGAAGGCTCTGGTTTATTGTGGGTGTGGATAACATCATGCCCAACCCAACCACAGGTAAGATTACATTGTAGGGATGTGAAATTAATTGTAAATAAATAATATTATCTGTGAATTCCAATATAAAATACAAGGTTTAGAGTTAAGCCTCGAAACCATTACTGGATCTACTTATGGGATTGCGCTTTTATGAGCCCACCCACTAGAGCTGTTGCTCAGTTGTAATGGAAAAACAACTCAAACCATGAGTTGAGTCATATTGAGCTGCTTCTCTAATGGAAAGATGGCATTAGGAGAGATATTTTAACTCTGATAGTCTTGGGTTTGGGGTGGTGGTGTCATAAACATAACTGCTGTCTTAAAACATCCCCAACCCTCAAAATGATCTCAATGGTTTATGTGAACATTGTTTAAACCAGTGTTCATCCCACATCACATGGCTAATCCAGTAGAAATATTACAATATTCTGGTGGGAAGGAAAAATGCACATTTATCTGTTTCTACTGTCAGCTATGCAAAAGGCAGCGCTATAGGGGAAACTGGTTCATGCATCCTCAGGTGTGTCTGGTTCTTGTGTTAAAGGGATATTCCAACTCATCTTGATGGAGTTGCTGAGTTTTTGGTTCATTCTGTGGAGGTGACTCTGTTCTCCCACTGATGCAACAAACCCCTGCATGTTTCAGGAACATTTAGAGCATGAGATGAAGCTACACTTAATTATTGCTGACAGTCCACAAAATATGCTGTGGGAATGATGTTCCTATATTTCCTCACATGTCTCCTTAATGTTTGTTAAGAACATGAAATTTTTGACTCACGTACAGGATACTGTTAAACATCCAGATGAATAAACATAATAAACAGCATCTCTACCTGGATTTTAAAAAATTCTCAATACTCTGCTTATTAACTGGAATCAAGTCTCTTCATTAACATGTCTCAGAATAAGACTCTTCTAGAAGTTCTGATGCACTCCACATTGAGAACAGCTGTTTAAAAAGAAGTGACTTTTGATTTTGTCTATTTATCCAATGAAAGAATTACATTTTCTTAAAATTCACAATAGAAGAAATATGTTTATTTGGATAAAGTTTACTTGGTTTAAATCAGCTGAAAGACTCACTGGTTGAGTTAAACTCAACACTGTAAAGTATAATGTGGTACGTGGGTGATTTTTCAGCCAAAAACAGGAAATTTTAAAAAGTGTTTCCACCCCCCCCCCCCCCCCCCCCCCCAGCAGTTTATTTGGATGTGAGGACCCTACAGGGAGGTGGAATGATTAATTACTTGTTTACTGTTGAGTAAATGCTCCTTCACCTCTTATTTAACCTTTTATCACTGAGTGCTCATTAGAGAAGTTGGTGCAACAGAACGACTGCATTTAGTAGTCCTATTTAAATAAAATAACAGGGAACGTCTTTAAAATCTTGAAGCTGGCACTGACGTTCATGCTTATGCTCCAGAATACCAAATAAGCTAACAACTTCCATAAATAAATAATCTAAAACTCCAACGATTCATTTGAGACCTTGTATTTAGTGAACAGCGAAGCAAGGAAAAAGAAACACTTGCTTCCTTTAGGGGTTCTCAGCTGAAGAATCAGTGACAGAACAGAAATTACAGAATGAACAAAAGTTACAGTATTGATTAACCCGGAGTATTAAAAGCAACAGATCATACAAGGTTAAAACTGAAATTGTTGGATGATAAGTGAGATGCAAAAAGCGCATCAGCTTACAGGAAAACAGCATCAGGGTGTTGGAGGAGCCAGTTCCTCACACAGCTCATCAAAAACAGCTTTTGGAAACTTAAAGCGCTCCATAAGCCAACAATCACTGAATGCCAGTAAATCAGAGAGATCTGTGAAAACTTGTTTAAAGTCGCATTAGCAAGGTCTTCCAAAAAAACAAGAGAAACCATGTTTTCACACACAACCATTAAATGGGACTGCAGGTCTTTTTAGCACAAACTGCTCAGTGAGAATATAGAATATTCTATTAAGGAGATGTTTTACCAAAAGTTCCACTAAGGTACTCCTAACAGTACTAACGATTTTGGTTTTAGCTTCACCAGGGAAACTGTGATAGAACAGAACTGGGTGGACTACGTAACTTGACACTGGCAGTTGTCTTATTGATTAAAGATACTAGAGAAGCTTAAAGTACAAGTCACCCTCTGACCAGTGTTTTACTCCACTCACACTTTCTGTTTGAAAAATGCAACAGGGAAGCTGGGACCCCTCAATCAAGTGGCACAGCAGGGGCCTCTATGTAGGCGGCACAACTAGAACCACTGTCAAAGCTGGCCAGAGCTTGGCATCCACCAGGAGCAGCGAAGGACAGACCACTGGGCGCTTTGGAGCCAACCCCTGAAAACCCAACCCACCAGAAGAGAGGAGGTGGCATGAGGAAGGGCTGCTCTGTGTCTGTGATGCAGTCCTGGAGGCGGAGGTGGGGTGTTGGACCCTGGAAGCTGCGGCATGAACCACTTCGGACCCACCAGAGAGGAAGAGGAGGCATCAGGAGGGGCCTCACTAAGCCAAGAGCGCAGAACCCTTGAGACCCGACCCACGTGAAGAATGGAGGTGGTGTCAGGTGGAGCTGCACTGCACCGGCAACGCTGACCAGGAGATGGAGGCGAGGAGAGAGGCCCGACCAATCACCCAAGGAACAAATGGGTGTGCCGACATCAGGCTGCTTGAGCTCCTCGACCTGGAGCACCAGGATGTCCCAGGCAAAGCGACTCACCGCAGTGTGGTTGGTTCGCTCTGTCATGGTGTGGGTTTGTGAAGGAGCCATCTGCAGGTGAGTGAGGCTCTGGGACACAGGGAAAATGGTGGAATCCTTTAATGTGGTCGGGAGTGCAGGAACAGAAAACAACAGGGTTAGTGACAACAGGAGGACAACGGCAGACGAACCAACAGCACACACGATGCTTACAGGGTTTAAATACATTGGGAGCCGGTGATCAGGCTAACGAGAGGCAGGTGCAAACAATCACAAAGACAGGAGCCGGGGAACAGAAGGTAACACATGATTTTCATCTTGAGCGCTATATAAAATTTCTTCATCTTGTTCTTCTTCAGACAGTGAAATCCACCATCAACAACAATAAAGGATGCAGTATGTTATGGCCCTGTGGTTTAAAGTTCCTGCAGAAGAGCAGAAGTATAAAGACTTCTATGACAGATCCGTCTACTTTCCACTGCACACACCAAGACAAGAACACATCAGCGTACAATGGCTACACTTAAGTTGCTTTTGGTTTTGGAAAACATAATATTTTAATAATACAGGTGCTAGAAGAGCACTCACTTTGCTTAGCCACACAATAAATACTTTTGTGTGAACCAGTATAAATCTGGTATGACAACTGGGAGCCCTTAACGAGCTAAAAATACCATAGTCTAAAAATAATGGATACACACTTTTAAGGAGTGCAAAGTGCTACAGTATCACCAGTTCAAAAACAGCTCAAGACACTGAGCTTTAATGTAGACATGGGTTCTGTTTCAAAATCACTAAACGTTTCCACCTTTCCTGCAGTATGTGTAAATTAGCTGAAGATGAGTTTAAGGTCTACATTATGAATGATCTGGCCTTGGAGCTGTGGCTTCTGGGAACTTATATCATGGTGAGCACAGGTGAAAATGATTTAGCAGGCACAGGTGAGCATGGGTTAGTGATTGAATGCAGAGGAAGGAACACAATAAATCTAAACAATATCTGTTTAATCGGAATTCCAAAACAGAGAATGCAATAATTTACTGGCTTTTGTTGTTTATGACGTGCTTGAGTCACATGTTGAGTCACAGACACCAACCGAAACATCTGTGCTTTACAGTACCTCTTTATCAGATGCTAAGATAGAATGAAGGTTTCAATCTCCCAGAGGGTCACCTCCTGGTAAAAGAGAGGTTTTTTTTTAACTTGTCACTGTCATTAACACCCTTTTGACTTGGTTTATAGTAATTGGACCAGATATAACTGTAGTTCAAAATGAACAGCAGTTACTTCTTCTGAATGAAGTATTCCACTGAAAAGGAGCGTTTGTAGAATTGGGACACCTCCACAGTGAAAGAAACAACAACCACCCTGTTACTCTACAGCCTGTTCTGTCTCAGAACCATCAGCCCAAACATTTGGGCTGATTGGACTAAAAAACAGGCTGCATTTTAAAATTTGGTGACGGAAAAGAGAGGGGATCTGATTACTGACCTGATGAATGTAAAATTTCTTCTGATGGCCTAATTTCCTGTGTGCTGGCAAGCATATTTGTTCCATTCACTGTAACATTTTCCCACATCTCTCTATTACAACATTAAATTGCCAATATTCTGCTTTTTTTGGTAGAACCTTTATTTTAGATCAACTCTTCATTCCTTATGCTCACCTTTATGCATTTAGTCATATTGTTTCTGTTTTATTATCAAAATAACAAAATTATTGACGGCAAAGTAAGACATACACTGCCAGTTCCCAATTAAAGTTGCCACCAAAGAAAAAAGGTCACACTCTAATATTCCATTGGACCGCCTTTAGCTTTGATTACGACACACATTCACTGTGGCATTGTTTCAATAAGCTTCTGCAATATCACCAGCTTTATTTCCTCCCAGTGCTGCATTAATGTTTCACCAAGATCTTGCATTGATGATGGTAGAGTCTGACCGCTGCACAAAGCCTTCTCCAGCACATCCCAAAGATTCTCAATGGGATTAAGGTCTGGACTCTGTTGTGGCCAATCCATGTGTGAAAATGATGTCTCATGCTCCCTGAACCACTCTTTCACTATTTGAGCCCGATGAATCCTGGCATTGTCATCTTGGAATATGCCTGTGCCATCAGGGAAGAACACATCCATTGATGGAATAACCTGGTCATTCGGTATATTCAGGTAGTCAGCTGACCTCATTCTTGGAGCACATCCTGTTGCTGAACCTAGACCTGACCAACTGCAGCAACCCCAGATCATAGCACCGCCCCCACAGGCTTGTACAGTAGGCACTGGGCATGATGGGTGCATCACTTCATCTGCCTCTCTCATTGCACCAGTTGGGTTAAATAACTTGTTACCAGCTGAAAGCTAATCGCCCATGCAGTAATTATCCAATAGGAGGCTCCTACCTGCTTAGTTAAATCAAGGTGGAGACTATTTTTTGGGACGGCATTGTATTAATTAACATGGTAACTCTGCATAGATGAAGTATCTTCTATCAAGTGCACTGCCCTTTAAAGGAGTATTTCCTAAAGATGATGTCCCCAAGGTTGTGATTTGCTAAATTCTAATTACATTTAAAAATGACTAACAATGACATATTTAGACACAGCTGTTACAAAATAAATAAAACGCTGTAATAGTTGGTTTAGCAATGTTTCTTTCCCTTAACCAGCAAAGAATTGGGGTCTTGAGTCCTTGGTTTTATTTTCTGGGTCCAAAGATTAAAGAATTGGGAGCCACAGTGCTTCATCTCTGTAGCCTAGAATCTAGACCTTCATTTGCCAAAGCACAATATTTTTGGGAACCTCTGCAGCCCCAACCAGTATTGTGGCTGGCCAATCACAGCGCTCTATCAGTCAGGTGGGCGGGATGTTACTGCGACTGAGCAAAACTAAGATGGCGGTAGCTCGTTTGAAACTGCTTTGGCATCAACTTTGGACTATTTAGACTTGGGCTTTTCTTTGAGTCAAGAGCAGGTAGAGGTACTTAAGTTTATTTAGAAAAACTATGTATTTGTGTCTTCTTTCACGATGTAATGGCAGTCGGCCCCATTGACTGCTTCCTTAGTGGTGAGTACGTCACGTTGTTTGTTGTCCAAATGCATGCAGACACAGTTTGAAAGATATCCATAGACCCTGCCCCATGACTGAGACGTTAATGGATTGTGGCCAGATTATATATTCACATATACAGGATGGCTTACCAGGCTACTTCATCTGCTTTTAGAGAAACAAACCTGTAATAGTGTCATTGATGTAGTATTTAGGTAACTATGGATACTCTTGTTTCCACACATTTGACACAAAACACAGTATGATGTGATGTTAAGGACACTTTACTGCACCCTTCTAATTAAAAAATAATATAGTTGATTTCAAAATGGAGCAATTATTGTTATAGCTTCAGTTACCTTTAAAATTAATTGAGGAGCAAAATAAAACAGTCACAATAATTTATAATTGATGGAAGTGACAAAATTTATTCTCTAATGTGACAATAAATAGTTCAGAGTTCATGTTCTGGTTCGTTTCACCCAACAAGCTCAATGTGTTTCCAAAGGTTGCTGGTAAACCAACCACAAGCCATATGGACTAAATTGTCCCATCACAAAAAGTCTTTATTGGTGTTGTTTTGATCAAATCTCATTAACATTGAACTGTAAGAGCACCTGGAGGCCTTAAACATCTCCTGATACAATGGGAATGCCTTTTAGCTCCACAAATGACTCTGTGATTGAGCAAAACATGCTGATATGCATTTTTGAGAAGAGTGTAGAAGGACATTAGTGGTTTGGTATAGCCAAAGGGTTGGAGGCAGATTGGTAATTTGCAATAATTATATAAAGAATGTGAGTGATACTGACTTAAGATGGAATAAACGTGAGTGCTTTATGCACCCTGCATTTATGCTTCCCTCCCCCTTGCAAAGAAATTGGGCTTCTGAGAATACATAATTACTTGTTTTATTCTTGGCTTTGCTCATAAAAGATTAAAAATACGTTTAAGGCAGGCTTCTCACCAAGTTCCTGCAGAAGTGCTTTTGTGTGCCAGTATCGGAGGTACTTATCGCAACGACTGATATCTGAAAAACGACTGCTCATGGATGCTCACGGTTATTCTGCCAAATTTGTCAAATATAACATCTAAACTCTGTTCAAACGTGCCGAGCAACTGAAACCCAGAGGAGTCCTCTAAAGAGGAGATCGAAGGGATCAAACAGCGTGGCACGGAAAAACATGGGCTTATGAGAAGTCTACAGAGAAATAGTTTGCTGGCCTTGTGCCTTTTGATATCAGTTTGAATTAGAATGATATTATTGATTTTCATGAGAGCAGCTTGACAATGTGCCTGCAGACAGTCCGGGGAGAGTAAAGAGACAGAATCAGGAAAAAGCAAGAGGGACAGAGAGAAGCACGAAGAGAGAATATGAGGAGCTGGCAGAGAGAGACGGGGGAAGGAAGGGAGAAGAAAACAGACAAAAGGAGGGGTGACAGATAAAGGAAGGCGGAAGCATGAGTAAGGGTCTGCTTGCAGAAATGGAACGACTCCCTAATCAATTGTGTGTCAGTGGCCCTGCTGTGAGACTGCAGGGAATTCCTCATCAGGACCCCATAAAGGAGATGGTGTAATAGGCCAATACATTAGATAAATGGCATTTACTGCTATGGAAACAACTCCAACCTGGCTGGAGGTTGCCCACCGTGCTGGCAGCAGGCTTGTATTTATAGTGCCCTCCTGTATCTCTGTGTGTAATTTCTCCTCAACCTTCTTCTCCAGTCTTGTCTTTTCTACTCTTCCTCACCTCCCGTGGTCTTAATGATCCTACATCTGATACCCAGCCACCCACGTTCCCAGCTGCCCCTCCTTTGCAACCAGTTCTTGGCGTCTGTGCTGTTCCAGCAAGGGCTGCTGGCAGCTCACCATTTCCTGTCAGTGCAAAAATGACCTGCTGGTGGACTAAGTGTTGCCTGGGAAGCTGTCATGAAGGCCAAGCATCAAACAAGTCAAGACTGTGTTCAGCACTGTGGCAAGACATGACAGACATAATTACTGATCATTTTAGGGATTGGATTATTAATTAGTCATTACTTAGATCTCAGCACTGGCTGCCTGCTTTAATTATTGTCTGTTCTATATTTTATATTAATGTAACATTGATTCCTCTCTTGGCAGCATCTGGTGAGTGAAAAGCAGGCTGCAGATTCTCTTTCAGTGATTGTCTTTCAACTCCAAGATGACAGGACTGTGTGTGACGGGTCAGAGCCGTCTCTCCACTCACCTGTTTGACATGATCCTGTAAGTCGATGACATTTTAACTCGTAGCAGGGGAAGGTAGAAACTAAATATATTCATTTTTGGTGCCTTCTATACTGAAATCACTCATTATAATTTAGTTACTCATTAAATGACCATTTGTGCTTTTATTTCTTCTTGTAACACACATACATGTTTTAACAAAAACTCCTTGATGGTCGCAGTTGATCCAGTTTTAAAATAATTTAACATCCTACCTTTCAGGACACTGATTGCATCAAGCTGCTTATTAGATCACTGAATTCCTGAAGCCAGTTAATCCAACCTAAGCATTCAGGTCTTCAAACCAGAATGTACCATCAGGTCTAGAAACCAGATGATCACTCTTCAGTCTGTTGAATGAACTTCCCGTTTTTCCTTTTATAATGATACTCTGGATGCATTTAAAATAGTAACGACTTTCTGATTTACTCAAGATCCTTATAAACATATATATTTTTGAATTATCTGTATTATTTAATCTGAACAACACATTTTTGAACATGTTGAAGCAATTTGTGACTATTATGTGTGAAATGGTCTATAGAAATAAACTTTACTTAAACATGACTTTTTTCTATCATTAGTTTGTCGTTGCATTACCATAATTCATCCTTAACTAACATGAGTTCATCACCAATAAAACATGAGATAAACTTTCTTTTGGCCTTTATGCTTACAAACTTTTTCATTACCGTCAACTCCTACGTCAACTGTAAAAAGGCAGGACAGGATCACATTTGACTCTCCATTTAACTGTTTGACATGATCCTTTAGGTATGCAACATTCCTAGCTGTCTCTTTCAGTGATTGATAGGAATTCACGTTTTCTGTGATTAGTGTACTTGAAGAACCCACTATTGGGTCCCTTTATGACTGGTGTCAGAGCTTGGTTAAGATTGCTTGCACTAAGTCTGACTCATTCCCAGTGAGAGTTGGACTATGCCAAGGTTGCCCTTTGTCACCGATTCTGTTCATAAGTTTTATGGACAGGATTTCAAGGCGGAGCCAAGGTGGTGAGGGGATCCATTTTGGTGATCTAAGGATCAGGTCTCTGCTTTTTGCAGATGATGTGGTCCTGTTGGCCTCATCAGACTGTGAACTTCAGCTTTTGTGGGAGCGGTTCCTTCTAATCCGACACCATAGTCTTGAGTCGGAAAAGGGTAGAATGCCTTCTCCAGGTCAGGGACGAGGTCCTGCCTCAAGTGCAGGAGTTTAAGTATTTTGGGGTCTTGTTCACAAGTGAGGGGAAGATGGAGCTCGAAATCGATAGGCAGATTGATGCTGCGTCTGCAGTGATGCAGGCCTGTCTGTCGTGGTGAAGAGAGAGCTGAGCCAGAAGGTGAAGCTCTCGATTTACCGGTCGATCTACGCTCCAAACCTCATCTATGATCAAGAGCTTTGGGTAGTGATCGAAAGAACAAGATCGCAAATACAAGCGGCCAAAATGAGTTTTCTCTGCCGGGTGTATGTAGCCTAGTGAACTAGACCAATTCTTGCTTTGCAGAGTTTGGTCTAGGCACGCTTCATTGGAAACCTCGCAGCCCAAACCACTGCTGTGTTTATCCAATCACAACTCGCTATAGTTTTGGTTGGGCCAATCACAGCGCTCTATATCATGGGCCAATCACAGAGCGGGAGTAGCCGATGACGTCAGCGCTGCGGCCGCGAACGCCGCGAACCCAAGCAACATGGCGGCAACTCGGAAAACACGTTCGTTTGAAACGGCTTTGTCATCAACATTGGATTATTTAGACTCCAACGTGCGTAAGTCTGTCTGATATACTTAGCGGCTTCTTATTTTTATCAAACAAAGTAGTGCAATGTCCCAGTACACCTGATATTCGCGTGTTTTTCATACAAAAACGACAGAAATCATTGAAGCTAGACGCTATTAAAGCCTCCCGCTTTTCCGTTGCCGTGATTACGTCATGTTGTTCGTCACTCTGATTGGTCCTAGCGCTATCCAATTGCGTGCTGACATTTTGAAAGACAACCGTAGATCCCGCCTCACGACTGAGAGCCGTCAATGGTTCGTGGCCAGACTATATATTCACATATATAGGATGGCTTGCCAGGCTAGGGTGTATGGGCTCTCCCTTAGAGATAGGGTGAGAAGCTCGGTCATCCGGGAGGGGCTCGGAGTAGATCCACTGCTCCTCCACATAGAGAGAAGCCAGTTGAGGTGGTTCGGGCATCTGGTTAGGATGTCTACTGGATGCCTTCCTGGAAACGTTTCAGCCGGGAGGAGACCCAAAGGAAGACCCAGGACACGATGGAGGGGCTATGTTTCTTGACTGCCCAGGGAACGCCTTAAAGCCGAGTCCACATTGGAGGGATCAGCGGCGTGAAACATCGCTGCTTCAAATAGAATCCATTGTTGTCTATAGGGTTGATCCAAACCGGACGCAACACGGAACTTTTCAGGTGAGTCCCAGAAGCAGCTTGCTGCACCGCTGAAGATAGGATTGGGTTCTATTTTTGCCGCAAGCCACTTCTGGGATGTGTCAATTTTTGCAGTTAACACAGGGCTAGACAGGAAATCACACACGTTTTCAGTGTAAAATGTCCGGTAATTTTCTAAATAAAAGTCTATTGCAGAGATGCGATTTTTTATTAATGTAGATTGTGTCTATACGTGTGACCTGACGGCTTATTTACTACCAGCTTCTTTTGAGAAGTGAAACGGTGTGTTTTTCCTGGTTTTATTCCTGGCAGTGGAGAGGAACAACATTATATCTCGAGGGATTTTGTGAACTCATGAGTCCAGCAAAGAGGACAGCGGAGATGCCGCTCTGTGGCTGAAACTCCCCCGATGTGGACTGACGCACCACGAAGCATGCGAGTAAACTGTCCCATTGCTGTCCTGCACCGCTGATGCCTCCAGTGTGGACCCGGTGTAAGATTCCCTCAGAGAAGCTGGCCCAAGCAGCTGGGGAGAGGGAACTCTGGGCCTCTGTGTTTAGGCTGCTGTCTTCATGACCTGACCCCAGATAAGCAGCAGAGAATGGATGGATGGAGGAACCCATTGTAAGACTGTTTACACATACTGACACCAGTGACTGCTGACCTGGATAAAGTAGGATATCTGCTATCCAGAGCCCAATTTGCATGTTACAGTGGGTATAGAAAAGTGTCACCTTCTTTGAAAGATTTCAATGTTTTTTACTTACATTCTTTAATGAGAGCACAAACAAAACATATCTTTTGCCAGCTTTACCTTTCCAATTCAACCTATAACATTTAACTTAAAAATATGACGATTACAGTTCAGAAGATTCTTCAAAGATAACAAATAAGAAATACTGAGATTACCCTTGGCCCCCAAACAATACTTTAAAACTCAGTGACCATCATTTCCTTAGCAAACAATGATTGGCTTCCACCTGTGATCAGTTGTAATCAATGTGATTAGTGGACCATAAGAACAGCTGTCCCTGGAGCATTCTCTTGCTTGGTTTGTAGATATTGACAGCAAACAACTGACCTGATCTCAGGGACAGTGTTATGAACAGACATAAGACAAAAGATGGATACAAAAAAATCTCAAAGGCTTTATCAATCCCAAGGAGCACAGTAAAGTCTATAATAAAGAAGTAGCAATTGTTTTGTTCTACTAGGACCCTTCTTGGATCTGATTGTCCCTCCAAACTGGATGGAAGAGCAAGGAGAAAAATGGTAAGAGAGGCTATCAAGAGGCAGATGGCCACTCTGAAGGAGTTCCAGGACTTTATGGCAAAGAGAGGTCATTCTGTGGGTGTTTTTAGCTGTGTGTTGAGCCACATTGAGTAGGTGCTAGTGGAAAAAGGCCAATAGTTCTATTATTGGTGTTGGAATGAGATCCTGGGGCAGAACCAGGACGTATCCTCTTTGGCCTGAGGGTACCCAGGAGTGGCTGAAAAGTGCCACTTTGGGATCTTTGGGTTCCCTCCTCAACCCAGTGTTGGTGTCAGAAATGGGTGGATTTCCCAAATCCAGTATTGGAGCATTGCAGAGTTGAAAACAGTCATCAGAGTTTTGGAAGTGGAAATAAAACATTGCTTGGTTTAAAAATTGGGACTTGTTTGTCCTTGTGCCTGTCATGTCTGTCCAGCCAGAAAAAAATTTTGGTTAAAACCCACACTTTAGAATGATATAGGAATACTTTCCCTTTATTTACCTGAGGTTGACAAATTTATTTATTTATTATTCTAACTCATATTTTTCCAGGAGGATAAACTGCTTGAGATGTGACATCTCATTTTCGAGCAGGTCCTCCTACCATACAACAAGTAAAGAAAAAGATGGCAAAGTCATTATACCATTACAAACTAAGATAATAAAACATAAAAACAACAAAAAAAATCACTTGCTGTGGCTTACCCCATGTATCTATAGGCACACTTGTAACAACATATATACAAATATAAAATACACATACAAATCCATTTGCAAATAAGAGTTTGGCAATAGAAAAACAACATTAATTTGGGTACGGACACGATATTAACCAGAAAAGGCAAAAAAATTAAAAGTCAGCATCACATGCTCATAAATGGAATTACGAAATAAACGAAAAGATGAAATAGATCTTAAGTTAGCAGGTAATTTATTCCAATCCTGAGGAGCATTAACACAGAAGGCATATCTCCCAACTTCTTTTTTAAACCGAGGAATAACAAATGAGGGCTGCTCCGTAAAATGGGTAAAATACCAAGAGTTAATGGGTACTAACAAGACTTTCAAATAAGATGGAAAATCAAAATGAATACATTTAAAAATGAATAAGAACCAGTGAAATTGTCGTCTGGCTTTCAAGGTCAACCAAGAGCGTTGTTCATAAATGTAGCAGTGGTGAGTTCTGAAAGGACACCTCTAAACAAAACGACATAGGCTATTGTCAATAACATCAAGAGAGTGAAGGCTAGCAACCGAGGAGTTCTGATATAGTATATCTGTAAAATCTAAAATTGGAAGCAGATGCTGAGTTACAATACACTTGCGTACTGTCAGTTCAAAACAATTGATAGATGTATATAATGTTCTTAAGTACCATGTGACCTTGTGACAAATCGTTTGAAAATGATATCTAAAGGACAACTCAGGCTCCAACCAAACACCTAAATATTTTATTTTACCAGATGTATATAAAAGAGAGGAATCTATAAAATGTCGATTGAGAGTCCCATCAACACCAGAGTTAATAGCACTTCTACTAAAAAGCATGGAGGTTTTGGATTTATTTAAAATAAGTTTATTTTTGGCTAACCAGTGCTGCACTTTGTTAAAATTAGACTGAAGAGTTTCCTGTATTTCTTTTTTACTCGGCTTAGAGCAGCATAAGACTGTATCATCAGCATACATGTGAACAGAACCACAACAGAACAAGAAGTACAACACAATGGCAAATCGTTAATAAAAATAGAAAATAATAATGGCCCCAATGAAGAGCCTTGCGGAACACCTCTAAAGACGCCTTGCATATTTGATCCTGAAGACTCCTCGCATATTTGATTCAAACCTATTAAAAGAGACAAATTATGAGTGATGATGAAGAAAAGAATTAAACCACAATAATGACAACCTTGAAAGGCCAATGGCATACAATTTGTCTAAAAGCAAATAATGGTCAACTAAATCAAAGGCTTTGGTTAAATCAAGAAAAATTGTAGATGTAAATTTTCCTTGAATGTAACACTATAGGCTGAACAATATGTTACTAAATACAAATATGCAGTCAAGTTTGTTAAAGCAGCATTCCGTAAGATTGCAGTTATACGGTCTCTGTTGCCCTCTAGAGGCTTGCTGCGTAACGTCACTGTCGTAACATTAAATCTCTCTCTTGGGCAAAAGTGGCATGTTTACATTCCTAATATCAGGCAAAACAACGAAAACAAACTTTTCCACCTTCACACATTGAATAAATAGTTTTATCAGGACTGTATAACAACTTTATGCCCGACCAAACACAATAACCCTGGTGAAATCATTTATTACTTACCTAGCCATTAGCAGCACGGCTAGGTTAGAGTCCGTAGTTCATGCCTTTCTTTCTAAAAGAGCTCTCCAGCGAGGAAAAGACGGCCCAATAATAACTCTGGTCTTTGCTCTTGCTCTATCACGTTCTTCTTTTCTTTTCCTATATTCCTCTGATAAGGGATTTCTAGCTTTCTCTGGTGAATCTGCCGCTGCTACAGCGAGTCTACCTTATACAATTATGGCAAGCCAAAGGGATAAAAAAAATGTGCGTTCTAAACTCGCATTATGTCCACCAAAACGGTCGTTCAAGATGCGCGTTTTGACGGACATAATGCTCGCTTTTAGAACACGTGAGTTTTTGCCCCATTGGCGTCAAAACGCGCGTTCAAGACATGCATTTTGGTGGACATAACGCGCGTTTAGAACACGCGCTTTTTTATGCCTTTGGCTTGCCATATTCTGCCGTAAAACGACACCCAGTCAGTACTTCCGTCGCTACCCGATGCACAAAAACTATATAGCGCAGTAAACAGACGTGGGACCCCCCAACACTATCACAGGTATGAAAATGAACATAATAGATAATAGTATGACGCAAAAACTTGTAAAAAAAAAAAGCATAAGTTTAAGGTGTAAAAGTTGCGGAATGTTGCTTTAATTCATATGTATGTTGTATGTATGTATGTAATTCATAATTTATAGGTGAAAATTATATTTTAAACCAAGTGTGCAGCTCATTGTTCCACAATGTAAATAATCCGTTATTGCTTTTCTTTCATTACTACATATTTCAAATTATAATATGAAATGATTATTTAGCTGGGATAGTCCCTACTGCTATACAGTACAGTAGCATCTGTAATCAAGCTTCATCTTGCTTTAGAACAGTGGTGCCCAGTACTGGTCCTCAAGCCCTCTATCCTGTATTTTATAAATCAGTCTCTGCTAAAACACATCTGATTTAAATATTTGGGAGGTTACCATGCTTCTGTCAAATTTGAAAAACTGGACATGTAATTCAACCTTTGAATTGTTTGTGTTGTAGCAGGGAAACAAACAAAAATAATACAAACACAACAGCCCTCTTCCCTGGCCCTCAAGGCCATTTTGTCCTGCATGTTTTAGGCAATATTCTGCACCAACATGCCAGATTCAAACTATGGAACTACCTGCTCACATCAACAGGTTATTCAGAAACGTGTTAATGACTTGTTTATTTAAACTGGGTGATGGAGAAGGAAACATTTAAAGCATGCAGGATAGTGGGCCCTGAAGAGGGTTGGCAACATCTGCTATAGAGCAGAACTCAGTAGATTAAAGGTGAAATGGAACGTAAAATGACCAATTTGATTTGTACCTTGAGTTTTGGGTTCATGGTTTGGTACGGTGTCAATTCAACAAGAGAACCAAGCAAAAGCTAATTTCTTACTTTTTACTCTGCTGGAGTTCATAAAAGGCTGTATGTAGTGCAGCTATTACAAGGACCGTCAATCAGGCAATTCAGAGCAAAACAAATCATGACTTATTAGACTTTTCATACATTAATTATGACCCTTTTGGCTTTCCATATATGCATCTTGCACTGTAAAGCTCACTGACATGGATCAAAACTTTTCCATCCTTCTGATTAGAAACCAGCTCCTGTGCATCATCTGAACGAAGCGTTCAAGCTTTGCTTTGATGGTGAATGCTTTAGATAATATTTCTTTACTCTTTTTTCTTTTGTAGAAGTTAGTAAACAACATCGTTTTAAATTCCTTTGCTTTTAGATGAGAGTGATGATTATCTCTTACTGAAGAACCATCTTTATTTGTTTGTTGCATCTGACCCTGAAATCTTACCATGATGCTTTACAGCATGTACCATAAAGAGCTGTATGAATACATTTGAATTATTGTTGTTGAATATAGAATTAAAGGATGATCGATTCTAGGAATCAACTTTAGTCATTGAGCTACCTCAAACCCTGACTCCAGCTCTGTGTCAAACATGTAAGCATTCACAGCATCACAAATTAAGTTTTAGAAACCCCTTGAGTTATATCAGGACATCAAAGAAGTACAAATCTCTTAAAGGTCTGTTACTGGTATTGCTGACTGCTGGAACTTTATTTCTGGTAAACAAGCAACAAGACAAATGACATGATCTGATACTAATAGTGTTTCCAGAGGAGATTAGAGAAATGATGGAAAGAAAACCTTTATTTAGCATTTTTAATTTCCATGATTTTGATTGATGCCAGCCGTTGACTCAGTCATACAAGGACATTTTCATTTACAATAAAGATGCTCCTCTTTGTGTTTCCGTGGTTCCCATTTATCCTGATGACTTCCCGCTTTACTGACACCTAAAAAGATTTCCCAATCTACTGTGTACAATAACACCGCCTCCTCTCTCCTTCACACTCTTTATCCACAATTGGAGGATGAATAATTAATTCCTCATTCACAGCAAAAGGGTGAACTGACTTACAATGTTGTGTATGAACAAGTACTCCTAACCCACAAACCATTGTCACGTTCATGTGTCCCATGGGAGCAATTCCAGCACAATTTACTGAGCGTGAACATTACACTGTCAGATCCAGGCCAGAGCCTCTGCTTCCCAACACAACCACTCCGGTCAACTAATGCAGAGGAGAGGGAAGACATCGGGGAAGGCTTTGCTTTCAGGTAATGGCTCTCAGCAATGCCTATTCATTAACCAGAGTGTCTGAACAATAGAGCTCAACGTAATGCATCTACTTTACACATCCTGCATTATTTATGAGTTTAGAGAAGCTCTATATTCAGATTGGGTTAAAAGCTTAAAGGTTGTTCAGGGACTTGTTTAATTCAACTCTGTACTTTCATCATGATGGTAAAATGCCAAAAGGACACTGATTAAAATCTACTAAAACAAACTTTTTTACAACATAAAGCAACAATAAATGAATGAACAGAATGCTCTAATGCAGTAATAATTCTGCATCTTTGTCTTCTTGTGTTCTGTTTGCCTGTAGGGGGCAGTGTGCTCAAAAACACCTGCTACAGCCTGTTGACTACGACTGAATACAGTAACAAACTAAGGTCAAAGGTTAGAGTCAGGAATCCAAAACCTTTTAACTCAAACTTATCTCACTGAACACAGTTCACTCAATCAGCCAATACAACAGCTTACCATCCATCCATCCATCCATCCATCCATCCATCCATCCATCCATCCATCCATCCATCCATCCATCCATCCATCCATCCATCCATCCATCCATCCATCCATCCATCCATCCATCCATCCAATAATAACACATTTTGATTGCAACTTCAAACAAACAGAAACATTCCAGAAGAAGTTTCAAGTTAGATCAAGTCTAAATGTTCATGAGTTAACTGAGCAAAGAGTTTCATGAAATAGAGCTCTTTTTGGTAATGGTTAGAAGGCTCTATCTGTGGATGAGGCTCAACATATGGTCAAAGATGCATTAAGAAGCAAAGCTTCTAAAGATGACAGATCATAACAGCAAAGGTTTTCACAGCAACCTGCCTTATTTTAGTCAAAGTTGACCCAGAAAAAACTTCACACTATTGTAGAAATGCTAGCAACGACTTACCTGGTGAATCTAAAGACTGAAACGAATATAAGTCTTTATTATTCAATTCAAAGTTTTGCCACTGAAAAACAAGTGAGGGTAAAAAAAAGAAAAAAATTCATGGATCAAAACATCATCTCAGCTAGTAGTTGGAGACACAAAACTGCATGAAAATGTTTAAATATTGAGACAAAACCACACTGAATTTGTTCAAATTGTTTTTTACAGGTGTCCAAACTGCAAATAAAATGTAACATTTGTCACACATTTACAATTTATTAAGAAAGTATCTCAGGTATGTTTCAATCCAAAGTGTTACCCTTCCGATCAGTCTCAACTTAGGACCGATTCACACGGCAGGACAATCATCATGATTATGACCCAATATTCCCTTTCCAACAATAAGGATGAGGATGCATATGGCTCTAAAAATAACTTATCAGATATTCCTGTCATGTATGGTATGATAAGACTGCTCTGGTCAGGACCGCTCCGACAGTAAATCCACGCTGTCAAACATGTTGGATTGTCTTGGTCCAACTTCAAGGACAATGTAGCATGCTGCCTGTTGAATGTGACGTCGCCAATCAGAAAATTAGGTGATGGAAGAATGCTGCACGCTCCTACTCTGCTATGTTTGTTTAATCTGAAGTCATGTTTAATGTCATGAGATTTCAGTGACAGGAAGAAAGCGTTGTGCATTTAATGCAGTACCTGCAGCAGTCTGCATGGTTTGGTTGGCAGTCACTCCCACAAATACTTTTTTGCTATAGCAGTTTTAGCGCGATGGATTAGAAGTAAAATGTCTCCAAGAAACCAGAATATAAGTTAAGTTGCTTTTTTTTTTACTTTTACGTTAATGCATGTCTTCCTTCTACGGCGACATTATTTTGTTTGGTTTTGTGTTCATTTGAGGTAAACCGGGTTTGGCAAAACGTCTGGCAGATTAATAAACAGAGTGATATTAAGAAAGATTTAATTTTGGATGCTTTAATCACAGTTTGTTGTGTAAAAACCCACAATGTAAATTAATTGCGAGCAAAACATCAAAGACATTGATAAAATGTGGAAAAAAAATAATTTTCACCTACTTACATTTTACATTTATTTTCACTGCAGAACAATTATGTCAATTTATGTAATTTATATAAGTAAGCTTATAGCATACAGGTGATTAATTCTTATAGAAAATATATTTTGCTAATATTACATTCAGGGTTAAATACTGTCCGTATTAATGTTGCACTGCTCTAACATAAATACATTATCTATTGGAAGGTTACCAAAGCTTTGTTGTGAATAAGAAATATGTTTTTTCTACCTTCATTTGTTATTTTAAAATGTAGTTATTAAATTTTAATATCTTCAATTTGACCTTTTAAACTATATAATTATAATATACTGCATATAAACTAACCCTAGCCTAACCCTAACCCTTTTCATTTATCTGGTTAAACAAGTTTATCAAATTAAATCAGCTGTTGTAATCAAACATTTACTCAGTTTTTCAGTTGTTTTTTTCACCAAATTGTTTTTATTTGTATTTGTTTTTTATTTTATTTATCTGAGCAGTTTATGCAGTCATTGTGAAATTCAAATACATTAATGCTTTTCCTGTTTAAAAGTCAATGTATGTGTGTTTTTAGATGTAGTTGGGTATTTATTGGTCTTTGAACTAAGAACTAATAGTTTTCTATGTAACATGTTTTATTAAATATATTAAATAGGTTCATTTTGTCTTTGTTATAAACTAAAATTCCTTTTTTTCTTTTGGTAAGACTAACGTTGTGGTTTTAGGTAGATATGAAAAAACATCTTTCAAAACCACAACGTTTGTCTTACCAAAAGAAAAGAAGGAATATATATATTTTATTAGAAACTATAAACTTATGCTGGTAAAATATTGTTACTAAGTATATGTATTTTTTATAACCTATTAATAACTTGATTTGATTTATTAAGAGTAAAATCCCTCCAAGTCTACTATGGATTTAGTTTTGCCCTGTGGCCAATAGAGGGCGTATGATCTGATATGTTTGTAGTGCTGTAGCTAGGGGAGTGTGTACAGTAGCGAGACTCAGTGTGTAGCTCACATAGACTGTTCAGCGTGAGGCATTGGGGGTGTAGTGTGAGAGTGTGTGAAGACAATTAAATGCATGGGTCTGACACTCATTGTGTGAAAGTTGGCAGCCCTGAGACTGGATATTCACTCAGCTGATGTTTTAGATGTTTAACAACAATATTTACTCAGCGGTATGTAATAGTTAACATTATACACCACAGTATTTAAGAAATCAGTTGGAAATTGGCAAGAAGTAATCATAAAATTATCACACAAACATTAGAGCCACCAGCATTACTGTTTTTACTGTAATGGTCTGTATTTATTTTTGCTGATATTCATTTGTTTTTTATATACTCTTAATCACTTATCATATAACACAGTCCCTCACTCTGATAGAAAAGCAGTTCACACCTGGTGTGCAGTAAATGAACAGACATGTGGCTTATTATGGTCTGCATTACATTTGTTGTGGTTCTGTTTCCAGGGCTCTTATTGTGAAGGGATTTCAATTGGTCTCAATTTGGTTTTGGAGATTAAAGACTTGTAACAGTAATAATGTTTTGGTAGAATAAAGTTTGTAGCTAGATATGATGCTGATCTAGCCCCAAGTATCCCAGATTACAGTAGAAAATCCCTTTAACATGATCTTACTGTTCATTTACACCTCAGGTAGTGGTGTCGTCACTTGATTCCAAAAGGGTAAACATCCTCTTCAGAGTACTCACAGGCCACAAAATCATAGATGTTTCTTTATTAAAAATTCTAAAAATAATTATTTTGTGATTGTTTTTACCTTCTCAAAAATAAAGTTTTAATATTAATAAAGCAATTATGGTCTTTGTATATGTTTAATGTCTGCAGATAAGAGACCCTACAAAACAATCAATTCTCTGGATTTACTGGATTCATTTTTTTTTTTTGTCTTTTTTGGTCATGAAAAATAAATTTGACTCTATTCTCAGCCATAGAATATGGGTCACACATTGTTTGAGAATACTTGCTGCATCTAGATTTATGAGTGGAGCTCCCAATTCTGCTTTATTAGTAACAGTCAGTGGAGGATTGTTGTTCGAGTTACCATGAAATAACATAAAAGCAAACAAAGTTAATAAAAAACATATTCCTGTTATTGTAATTAAAATGTTTCTGTTTTAGGAATATTTATATTTGTCTGAAATTTTAAAAGTTTGGTTTAACATAAATAAAATACATAATCTGTCATTTCGACAACTTTAAATGCTTTTACCTGTTTTATGTGTCTTTACTGTCCACCACTCCTCAATGACAATAAAGTTATCAACAAATTAAAATCGCCTTCATACAGATCTTTACGAAAAAGCAATTTTCCTCCATGTGAGTCCCTGTCGTCTTTGATATGAGGATCCATTTCTTCCTAATGCACCCAGTCTCTCATGTCTGCACCTTCTACACCACCTTGACACCTGTGTATATAAATCTGCTCTAGGAAACACAAAGGTCCTACATTCACATACGAGCTGTGCACAAATTCACACTCAGTAAAACATACACACAGAGCTGGCGTCTATTTCTGTGTTCTCAGTTCAGATGGAAGTGTAGGAGTGATTTAATGAGGTGTGTGTATGTGTTGAAGGCTGATAGTGGGGGTAATCGTCAGCCTGCTGGTAAATTCTGTCCTTTAGAACCTCTCACTTCCACCTAGATCATCACCTCTCAGCTTCCAGTTGAGTTTGTTCGTGTGTTTTACAGTGTTAATAAAATGTCACACACCTCCAGTTTCTTGGGCACACACGCACACGCACATACGCAAACACACCACTTTTGCAGTACACCCATACATACACAGATCAACACATTATTCAGGATGTCCGCATGCATGATGTCATACGTGTGCTGCACTTTATACGACGGTCTCATTTAACCTAAATAGCTAGACCCACTTTCAGGCTGGGTACCTTATTGTCTCTGACAGCGAGTTAATCACCCAACACAATACAGGAAGAGAGAACACAAAATGCTACAAATGACAACTATCAGAGGCCGAGCTGAAATTGGGTCAAATCATTTGATAGTGTGTAAACCTGATTCATCATTTTCAAAAGGTGTTGTTCTCAGTTTTTTTCCAGAGATGAAATATTTTTTGAAAGCTTGATTCAAAGGGGCCACAGTGCCTGAGTGCCAGGAGCAGTGTTCCTGCAAAACACAGATAATGAATTAACATAGAGTGAAGATTATGACAGGAAATGCTGTTTTTCCCCCAAAACCAGACTGTTGTTACCATTTAGCATGAACAAATGTGATCTGATACATGCTGATAATCCGTCTACTGCTGACGCTCCTGCTGAATTATTCAAATCAGTTTCCTTCTCTGTTAGCATGTCTCTTTAAATTTCTAGTCCAAAAAGCCTTAAATTGCTCGTTTTTCCTTCTTGTAAACTTCACCAGGAACATACGATGAGATTAGGACATCCATTGCAGAACACTGACTGATCCAATGCAAAGTGAAACTAGGTAGTTGTTTGGTGAGGTGGGTGCTAAGAGCTCTTTGACACATGGTAACATGGGCCTGAATGAAGCTCAAGCCAAAGAAGTCCAGAAGCATGGTGATCAGAAAGGGGAAGGTGGCCAGCAGATTTAAGCTGTGTGTGCAGAATGAGGTGATTCCAACAACTCAGGAGAATCCAATCAAGAACTTCAGGAAAGTGATTTGGTTATTCTCTGAGCAACAGGTATAATGGAGAAGTATGGAGAAGCAAATGGAGGATTGGCTGTGAAGAATCAAAAACATCAGGGCTTCTGGGGATGTTTCAAGCACAGCTATCAACATGGCCTGTTGCCAAGACTCATGTGGCTGCTAACCGTGTACAAAGTACCGCTAACACACCGGAGGTGGTTGGGAATCCTTCCAAACTTTATCTACATAAGATCAGGGCAGCTCTAACTTCCTCTGTCATTAGTGGTGGAGGAGTTTAGAGTTGCAAAGTAAAGAGTTGTGATGACAGAGACTCCGAGGATGAACAGGTCAAACGAGCAGGAGTCAATGTAAGGTCCTGACGTAAAGTCCCATTAGTCATCATCACACACTGGTGAAATTACATCTCTGCATTTGACCCATCCCCGTGGGGAGCAGTGGCCGCGCTCAGAAACCATTTGGTGGTTTAACCCCCCAATCCAACCCCTTAATGCTGAGTGTCAAGTGGAGAGACATTGTGTCCCATTTTTAAAGTCTTTGGTATGACCCGACCGTGGATTCGAACCCACGACCTCCCAGTCTCCACACTCATACCACTAGGCCACTGAGATGGTAAGTGGGCAGCAGTGAGCATGCTGAGGCTATGTGTGACATCATTGGAGTGCCGTGCATGGGAAGACAGGGGCTTGGAACTTCGTTTTTTCAGCAGAAAGGTAGACACCAGGGAGAGAAGAGCCATGATTCTAGAGGAGGCACAAAATGTGGAAGATGAAGGGCGAAGGTCAAAAGCTGTGGAACTAGCTTCTCAAGGAGCATGGACCAAATGGGGCCTCATAATTTCAAAATTATGACAATGTTAGGTTACGAATTTTCACATTATGTAAAAAACACCTCAATGCATTCCTAAATCTGAAATGATGCATCTTTTTCTGGCTGAGAACTCTTTTCAATTATTGTGTCTCCATAACATTTTGAGACACAAATTGTGACTAAAATGAGCTCATTGGTTTAATTGAATCTACTACAACCCTCACCGACCCCTAATAGCTTGTTAACACACATATCTACCAAAGCATCACTATCAGCCAATCACATGCAAGTCATAACATTTATTCATCTAGACGTGGTCAAGATGACATGCTGAAGTTCAAACCCTGCATCAAAATAAAAAAGAAATTAGATTTTCTTCTATAAGATTCTAAATATTGCATTGTTGTTCGTCCCAGACAGAATGGTTTGAGTATTTCAGGACCTGCTGATCTTCTGGAATTTGAACCCACAGTCATCATTTGAATTTACAGAGAATGTTAGGAAAATATATTTTGTCTGGATGTCTTGTTTGTGTCAGAGGAGGATTTTCAGACTGGTTCTAGATGATAGAAAGACAACAGCAGCTCTAAAAACCACTGGTCCCTACCAAGGTCTGCAGAGCAGCATCTCTGAACCACAACAGGTTGAACCTTGAAGCAGATGGACTCCAGCAGCAGAAGACCACACCAGGTGTCTCTCCTGTCAGCTAAGAACAGGAAACTGAGGCTACAATTCACACAGGATCACCAGAACTGGACCAGAAGTGACTGGACTAATGAGTCTGGATTTCAGCTGCAGCCTAAGCCTAACCCATCTTCTGATGCTACTTCCAGCAGGAACATGCACCATGTCACAAAGCTCAGATCATCTCTAACTGGTTTCTAGAGCATAACCAAGAGTTCACTGGACTCCAACGGCCTCCACAGTCACCAGATCTCAGTCCAGTCCAGAACCTTTGGGATGTGGTGGAATGGGAGGTTCTCCTCATGGATGTGTGATGTTAGTATGAACCAGAACCTCTGAGGAAGGTTTAAAACAGATTTTTGAGTCTATGAGCTGAAGAATTAGATGGTTTTGAAGGCAAAAGGTTTTTTTTGCAAATCATTCCAAATTAAGTGGCCAGTTTTTTGCATATTCCAGCCTTCATTAGACTACAACTTTAAATGAATTATTGCCTATGAAAAGCTGCTGAATATTTCATACAAACAGCTGTTTTTAGACTTATAGCGTCTGTGAAAGCCAGACATTTTACAGCAGCTTACATTTTATATTGTAAATCAAAACATGTCTGCAGCATGTTTACTGTTTTGACTGAACAGCAAAGGTTTAAATGGGATTTAAAGGCACATCTAACCAATAATTTATCAAATCCTGAAGCTCATGCTGAGAAAACAACACCTTACAGCTGAGACATCAACAGCATCATTGTGCTTTGTGAAAATACAGCATTTCTGTTTCACTGCATGTGACTGACTTCCAGCGTAACAGATGAAATCCTGCAGATGAGATTTTAACCAACGAGAAACTGATAAAGTGAAAGCCAGGCTGCTCCCTCTCCACCACAACTGGCTGGTTCTGAGTTCCCATCTCCATCGATCTCCTGCTCACCCCCTCGCTCATAAACCAGACCCTGAGATACTTAAACCCCTCCCTTTAAGGTTAGGATCTCTTCCCTGACCCGGAGGGTGCAATCCACCCTTTTCTGGTTGACTTCATCTTCTCTGTTCATATAAAAACCAACAGGAAGTTGTGTCTCTGCTGGGACTTTGTGTGGCTCTCCTTTTAGCACCACTAAGAATCAAATTAAACCATCACGTGTCTCATTAGCTTTTAGTTTGGCAAAAAGTACAACATGTAAATAAATCCACTCACACACTCAGCTGTCTTTGAATGTATAGTTGTTACATTAATTATTTCTGAAATTAAATAAAATAAAAAAGGAAAAGCGTTTCATGTAGCTGCTCCATCTTGCTTACTGACATCCGGTTAATTAGGGCAGTGATTACAACAGTTGACACAGGATTAGGCTGAGTTCATGAGGGTGGAGAGGATGCTTTAATTTGATTGGTTGTGTTCTGATGTTTACCTTGATCTCACTGTCAGTCAGCTTTTGATGATGGTTCTTTGTCTCAGCCCCTTTATTCATGGTCCTGTTATTTGGTCTAACTCATTCTATAGAACAAACATGAGAAACAGACATTTTCTGTGGGAGTCAACTTTATGATGGTGCTGAAAAGTTGAGGAATAAACAAACAAAAGTGTTTTAGGGCCAAATGCACCAAAAATCAGAATATAATCATGTTGGTGCTGCAGAGGAAGAGCACCTCGAACAACTCTGTGGTTCCCATTCAGAGACAATCATCAAGGATGGTGGGAGCAAATTCAAATCACTGCTTTACCTTATTTACTTTATTTTCTATTCCTTCTGAAGGATGGTGGTGAGATGATGACACAGAAAGCTCAAGTTTTCTAAATCTCTAGTTTTATGAATCAATCCATTTAAACAAGCTAAATTAAAATAGCTCCAGTTTCACAGCTGTTTCATAAAATGTTTCACCACCAGTGGCGGACTGGCAATCGGGAGCTACTGGAGATTTACTGGTGGCCTGGCCTTAAACCTGGGTTTTTGCCTCCGCGACCACCCGAGCCGTATTCCGCTTGGACTGCCGGTACCTATCAGCTGCCTCTGGAGTCCCACGGGCCAAAAGGACCCGATAGGACTCTTTCTTCAGCTTGACAGCATCCCTAACCACTGGTGTCCACCAGCAGGTTCGGGGATTGCCACCACAACAGGCACCGGCCACCCTGCGGCCACAGCTACGGTCAGCCGCCTCGACAATGGAGTCACGGAACATGGCCCATTCGGACTCAATGGTGGTGGTCGGAGGGACTGGTGGCGCCAGTGCTCGGCAGCCTCGCCTCAGTGTCAGTGCGCCCCAGGGCAGCTGTGGCTACATCGTAGCTCATCCCCACCAGCGTGTGAATGGGTGAATGACTGATTGTGTTGTGAAGCGCCTTGGGGGGTTGTAGAACCCTAAGAAGGCGCTATACAAATACAGGCCATTACCATTTACCATAGAAATATTGTTTGCTTACTTTATTATTTGATTCATCAGCCCGCCAACTTAGAGTCTGTAAATGTATAGAGGGTTTTCACGGCGCGTCATCACCGTGTCATCAACCCGAAAGTCGCCATATTGGCGATAGGTAAACAAAGCCAATGCAATCCAGTACATTCCAAACTTCGAACGGAAGAAAATGGAGAATTATTGCCGTGTTATCCACGTTATTTTTGAGTAGCCTCATGGAGAAACGCTGATGAAAGCAACATCCGGTGAGATACCGGAAGTAGCACATACTCATTGGTTTACATTGTGAGGTTTCGTTGCTAGTAGCAGTTTATTTGAACATTTGAAGAGGATTTTAATAAATATTTACCCCCGAAAAATGTAGTCACGCGCCTCGGGAAGATGTTGCGCTGTTGGCGCTTGTACTAACAACCAGAGAAAATTAAATCTGTAGCTACAAGAGCGATATTTAGAACATGCACCTCCAGAGTGAGAGAGCGTGCAGCTGCGAGCGTCGGTACGTGGGAATAACGTGGATAGGCTGTACGAATCGGTCAGACCGTGAAACACATTTGCAGTTGTATAGACTGCCAAAAGTTATTAAAAATCAGGGAGAACAATGCCAAAAGTTATCAGAAGAAAGGAGGCGCTAGTGGCTAGCGAAGCTAAACCAGGATCTACGAGGCAAAACTATGGACATCAGAATTTGTTCGGCCCATTTCTTGTCAGGTAAGTGAAAGTAATAGCAGCAGCTCTTAACTAATTTTGTAGTGTGATGATTATAATATAATTCATATCAAGCTATTGGCTATTGACTTCATATAATCACATTGCAACACAGTTGCTGTAGAGCTAAAATTAAGTGCTGTATTTCTCATTGTATTACAGGCAAACGGTCTGAACTTTATCAAAAGGATGACCCAGATTGGGTGCCATCTGGGTGCTATTCACTTACCTGACATGGGCCGAACAAATCCAGAGTTTTGCCTCGTAGATCCTGGTTTAGCTTTGCTTGCCACAAGCGCCTCCTTTCTTCTGATAACTTTTGGCATCGTTCTCCCTGATTTTTAATATCTTTTGGCAGTCTATAAAACTGCAAATGTGTTTCACGGTCTGACCGATTCGTACAGCCTATAACACGGCAATAATTCACCATTTTCTTCCGTTCGAAGTTTGGAATCTGCTGGATTGCGTTGGCTTTGTTTACTCCAGTATCGCCAATATGGCGACTTCCGGGTTGATGACACGGCGATGACGCGCCGTGAAAACCCTCTATATTCTGGCAAAGTCCACCTACTTAAATGCAGTAATGTTTTTCCATAAACCTGCAGTGTTGTAGAGTTACTAATGCTAACTAATTGCACGCTGCTCTTTCCTGGATACAAAATTTGTGGTTGAAAAGCTAAGGTGAGGCCATGAATGCTAATGCTTCATGGATGTGATGTTCCTTTCTGTCGCTAATGTAGACAACAAGGGTTGAAGATAATTTTCATGTTCAGCATACATTTGCAACTCAGAGTGAGTGTATTTCAAAAAGAACAAGTCTGACATGATTTCTCCACAAACAAAACCTTCAACAGCTAGCTGTGCTTTAATGCTAATAAATACTGTTATTTCTATTTATGGCCACATCTGTAAAAGCGCTACAGTTAACAGTGTTCACTGCTGCTGCTCCCGTAAAGGTATTGGTGAGTTAAGTTACTATATCATTGATCCATAACTCACCATGCACCTTTCCATGCACTTGTTTTTGCCTTGACACATTCTAGAACAAACAGCAGGAATGCTAGCCTAACCTGGGCTTAAAGATGCCTGGTCTCTAAGTAAAAGGAGCTACACCAGTAACAGACAAACTGTAGCATCTCATTTAGACAGCGGACACTCACTTTGATCTGTTTCTGTGAGCATTATGGTCCACAGCCTGTGACATGGGTGTAATAGTTTCCCCTCTGACTGGATGGCGTGGTTATGCATGTAGCTTTCTCTAATGATATTAGGCAGACTGGAGGTTGTTGCAAATGTGAATGATTCACAGAACATTGAAGGTCGCATTTGATGTCACACACTATTTTCCTCTTACCCATACAGCCTTGAAAAAGCAAGACAACACAGGTTACAAAACAGGAGCCCAGTATCTTCCACATATCGATTAAATCCTGCAGCAGTGTAATGTCACTGATCTGGGACTTAGGTGGACACTGAAACTAGGCTTCACACATCAGAGAAATCTGTCTTGTTAGCTGTGTAACGAAGAAGCAAGGCGGGTGCAAACACTGGCTGGTGATGTATGTTGACACTGAGCTCAGAGTACTTAGTCAAGTATAAAGGCGGGTTTTAAACGTAGGTGTGGAACAAGACATAAAATATTGGTCTAGGACTCCAGACGGCTATGCTCCACATCAGACGTAGATCCACCGCCGTCACTGCAAGGCAAATATTATGAGTAATTGAAGGTGTCACATTGCTGTATATCAGGTTTCATCATGTCCTACTAAATTACATATCACTTTCAGTCAGGTTGTGATTCATCTGTTTGCCAACAGATGTTTCATAGAATTTTAATAAGAAATTTAGTGCAATCAGTCATAAGAACAGAGATAAAACGGAAGGATTTCATTGTTCTGCTTCTTACATTATTTAAGAGCTTTGAAGGCCTGGCTTTTGCATAGCAGATATTCATTACTGCATCATGAGCTCTGGGGAAAACAAACAGGATGGCAATATTCAAACTGACTGAGTCTGTAGGAAGAGATCCGTGTTTGAAAAACAAACCTGAGGTTTCTGGACTGTTCACACCCTGAGAGCTGCAAGTTTCATACCTCCAACCTCAACAGATGAGCTGTCAGCTTTGACCTGGTAAGTATTAGATCAACACCCAGGGGCAAAGGGCTGGGTAATGTAAACTAAATAATTCAACAGACCCAGAACTAGAAAGTAGCCCTGGATTTGACATTGCAGACATTGTCCCGGGTCCCGACAGCCAAGAGGAACACTGAATTTCTACATAATGTAGCGAGATTCCCCACAGCAGTATCACAGGTTTTATCCTCCTGAGTAACAGGGTGTTGTTAGCCCAGTTTTTCTAGTTGAAAATAGTGTGATCTAGCCTCGGGACTCTGTGGGGGAGACCTTGTCAAAGAAAAGAGACGAGAGCAAAGCCCAAAAAGACTCAGAGCCAGAACCGATCAATTCTGAATTAGAAAGCAGAGAATTCTCAGACTAAAAACCAGCAGAGGTGAGGAGCAGGTTGATGTGCCAGTTTGATCAATATTTCTTTCTAACTGGCCAAAACCACATTTTATTCCTGTTTGACCAAACTGTATATAAAGGTGGTTGTTTTTAGAGCAGAATCACAGATAACTGGAGAAACTAAAGGTTGTATATTTTTCCAACACACTGGTGCCGCTTGAAGGCAAGAAGCCAGTGGTAAAGCAGTGCTGTGAAAAAAGTACGAACTACTTTTGTTTGTTTTGTCACCCTTACATTTGTCAGATGAGCACAATACATCTAATAAGTAAAAAGCAGGAATGCTGGAGCACACTGGTGAGCAAAACATTTTTTAATTCGGTGCAAGTAAAAAAAGAAGAAACTAATGTTTCGACACTGAATGTGTCTTCATCAGAGTTACCAGAGTTTTTTTTTTTTACATCTAATAAGTACTTTCATTATTGTTATTATTATTATGAAAGAATAGCTGTGTCCATAAAATTCATGATTATGATAATGGTCAGATTGTAAAATTCCCCCTTAGATACATTTCAATATTTAAAATAACCTGAGTCAATATAAAATGCTGTTTTCAAACGATAGCCTACCTGAATTTCTAAAAGGATTAAATCTATTCAAACGAAATTGCCTTCATATGAAAAAGTAATTGCCCCAGCCATTTAATCATCTGTGATTAACTATTGTTTGTAAAACCTGATTTCTACCAGACATGTTGATTTAATCAGACGTGATCTAAAAAGGATCTAGTCTCATTTTAAAGAAATTCAAGAACAAAAGAACCTACAACATTTAAAACACTTCAGGTCTTGGTTAAAGCTAAGGTCAAAGGTTAAAATTCAACAATAAAAAAAGAGTCAGGACAGCAAAAATGACCTCCATGGGAGAGTGTCAAGACCAAAACCTCTGCTGACCAAAACATTCGACATTTATCTCAAAATTTCTAAAAAAAACCCCCAAAAACCACCATAGCAACAGTCACGCATGGTGGTGGTACAATGTCTGGAGCGGCTCTGCTGCTTCAGAACCATGAATTCTGCTTTCTAGCAGAACATTCTGAAGGAGAACATCTGACCTTTGACCTTAAACAGGCCGTCCTGCTCGAAACCCCTCTAATTTGGCAGAATTATAACAACAATGTAAAGAAGAGTGGGACAAAAGGTCTCCAGTGATGAGACTCATTACCAGTTATCACAAACATCCAGAGAGTTACAGCCAATTATATTTAGGGGTCAATTACTTGGACAAGTTTCTTCTCTTAAAATACAAATAAAATAATAAAAAGAGCATTTTGTGTTTCCTCGGGTCATGATTCTGAAATCTGTTTGCTGATCTAAAACATTTTAAATGTAACGAAAAGCAAAACCAGAAGAAATCTGTGAGGAGCAAATACTATTTTACCGCCCTGTGTGTCTAATGATGACTTTATTACCATAATGAATAGCTGTGTACCCCACTTTTTATGACTTATAATTATGATAATAAATTCAGACACAGCGACATGACTGTAATATTTCCACTGAGACAAAAGTCTAAACTGAATTAGTTCAAATTCTCATGACTACACAGTTAAATAGGAACGTGTTTTTGACTGTGAGTAGATTCTATTTGCCTTATTGGAAATATTCTAATAAAAGTACCACCTAATTATCTGTTTCTAATTTGTAAGAAAGGAAACGTCTGTTTAGTGACCCAAAAAATTACAGTTCAAACCGTTTCAATGGTCTCCTTGCAGGTTCTTTATGAAAACCCATGTTTGCACAGACTGATTCTCATAGTGGGCTGAATGTATCCTTGATCCAACAAAGGTTTCAACATTTAAAAAAAAAAGTTTCCAGGGTTTAAAAAATATTCTTTATGCTTAGCATTCTCCCTCGCTTCCCTTGGTGGTTAAGTCTCTTTGCACATTAGTGCCAACAGTCTCTCAGCATGCTGGCCTGAAACCAACAGCAGGATGTGAATTTGCTACTCAGGGCTTGTGTGCAAGATAAAGACAAATAAAACAATGAATTAAACATTATTCTATAGCACTGCTAGTGGTTAGATACTTGAAAGTTCACCTTTACATTTATGAAAAAGTTACAAAACTCATTTATTATGAGAAATAACCAGGAGACTGGTACATGTGTGTTATAAAACCTAATTTGAGATTCACTAGAGAAATAAGGGCAATCATTAAGGCTGTGAATATAACCAACCCTGAAAAAAGTAACAGCTTTTATTTCCGATATTATTTCCATTCAATTCAATTCAGTTAATTTATATAGTACCAATTCATACCAAGAGTCATCTGAAGGCACTTTACAAAGTGAACATTCCAACTGAACCTACTTACCAGTTCATTAAGTTCAGTTTATTACGCCAATTCGTTAAAAGTTTCTTATTTAAGAAAACCCAGCAGATCCCCATAAGAAGCAAGCATGTAGCGACAATGGAGAGGAAAACTCCCCTTTAACAGGAAGAAACCTCCAACAGAACCTGGATCAGAATGAGCAGCCATCTGTCACGACTCACTGTAGGTTTGAGAAGACAGAGCAGACACGCACACACACACACACACACACACACACACACACACACACACACACACACACACACACACACACACACACACACACACACAAAACCCCCCTTCCATAAAGTTGTCCTCCCAAGATAATTGTACACATAAAGACATAATTAATAATGTTAATTTGTCCAATGAAAGCAAAGCACAACCGATAAAAAACAAAACTGCAAAACAATGTGTTTTTAATTATGATCCCTCGTACTCTTAAAATTTGCATGGTCCGGATCCAGTTGGAGAGGGGGGGTGGTATGTTTCACATAGAGAAAACATAAAGTTAACAGCTGAAATAACTTTTGAAGGGTAGCGGTATAAGAAAGTAGCAGAGTGTGGAAAGTAGTCAATATGTCCTTCAGCAGTCTAAGCCTATAGCAGCATAACTGCAGATATAACAGGATATCCTCAGGATATCCTAGCCTCTTAGAAGGAGGCAGGGCCAGGGAGAACCGTCTTTACTGACTGTATTCCCCACTGGATTTAATCCCATGTGCTGGGCCGCATCTCTCACGGGATCCAAAAAAAACAAGTTTTTTCCTCATTGATATGCAGCAAATTACACACCATCTATGATTTAACATCATGCAAGCAGTTCAGCAATGGTTGAATCCAGATTCCCCTTTTCTCAGAGGGAGATTAATCTGGCAGTCATCACAGATGGATCTCAACATCATGCTTCCTAACAAGCATCCCAAGTAGCAACATGTAGAGTGAGAAAAGCAGGGGGCCAAGAATGGAGCCTGGAGGCACCCCCAAATTAAGATCAACACAGGAGGAAAACTCACTCAGGTGCACACAGAAACTCCTCTCCAACAGATAGGAGCCCACCCACTTGGGAGCTGATCCTGTAATCCCCAATTGTGCTAAATGTACATAATTGTAAAATAAACTACAATCCCTAAGCTTTAAAGAACCTAAAACTTCAGTAATGGTGTGTAAAGAAAAGTAATTATTTTTAACAAATCAAAACTCTAACAAAATTCTAAAACCAAAAGTAAATTAGACTTTTCAAAAGCCAAAGTTGTTAATCATTCAGTTTAGATCTGAGCAATAACAGATGTGAAGAACCTCTAATGCTCACAGTAACACATACAATGTTCCTCTTAACTAGATTACATGACTAGTCATTGGATTTCAGAAGCCACTCCTTTTGCTAACAGGCTAAAGCATAGGGTTAAACATTTAAAAGAAAAGTGTGACATTCGGTAATTTATCGTCAGCTGATGTGCTTTCTTTCTCTGTTTTGCAGAGAGCAGTGGGCCAATGAATAATTGAATCTGTGGTTGTACAGCCACAAAGTGTAGCAGCAAGCTGGCTGTGATAGAGCCTGGCTGAACAAACCGAGAGCAGCAGGAGTGTTTTAGCAGCCTGGCTGAAGCTCTGTGATGCCACCTCTAGTCTGGCAGCGACAGATCGCTGTGTAACGAGCCTCATTAGAACACAACTCCATCGCCACATCAAAGCCTTCTCTTTCTAAACCAGGAGTGGGATCACAATCCTTGGGATATTTCAGCACCTACTCTATCCCCAAACCTTCACATCTGCCTCTGTGGGAGCAGGAGGAGGCAAAGTCAAAGTTTTGGGGTCATTTTCAGATCTGTGCTGCTGCTGAGAAACCGAGGCAGCACTGATTAATACTGAATTATGATAATGATCTGGAAGATGGGGAAAGGGCAGGTGAGGCTTCTTATTACCTCCACCGCTCAGGCAATGATGAATCTGGGCTCCGCTGCTCTCTGACATTGAAAAGGGACAGACTCAGACTTTGTTTTGCCAAGTCAGCGGATCTTAAATCAGAAGGATGTTTTTGTTGTTATTTATTTTTCTCGAGGCCAACACTGTTGAACATTTCCTTGTTAAGGACATTCACAGTAGGTTGTAAATGTCTGAGTGAGGAGGCTGTGACCTCGTTTCCACCTGATCACCCACAAACACACACGTGCTCCTCTCCTCTACTCTACATTACTCTAATTGGAGCTCAGTTTATGCAACTGCTGCCAGACACCGCTCTGCTCTCTTTGTCTGGGTCACTCCTTGTTTCCAAAAGAAAGTTTTATTTTTGACTCTTTGTAGCATCTTTTCTGTGGTAGACTTTTTATAAGCCTAATGCTGCGTTCACACCGGCCATAAAGTATGCGTCGCCAGTGTCAAGTTTCAATGTTAAGTCTATGGTAAGGCGCATCAGAGCTGCGTCAAAGTCCTTGCGTCGCTTTGTGAGCGTTGGGCGCGTCAAAGCTTGATACTTTTCACGCTTTTCAAGCTTCAACGCAAACGTCAAAGCGAGCAACGCTTGCGACGCAAACGTCAATCAAGTTCAGCTAGCTGAACTTGCTTGACGTTTGCGTTGCAAGCTTTGACGCTTGCGTCAAAGCTTGAAAAGCGTGAAAAGTATCAAGCTTTGACACGCCCAACGCTCACAAAGCGACACAAGGACTTTGACGCAGCTCTGACGCGCCTTACCATAGACTTAACATTGAAACTTGATGCTGGCGACGCATACTTTATGGCCGGTGTGAACGCAGCATAACAGTTTCTCCAGGGTTATGCCCCTGATTTGATGTGATTTCATCCTCCGATAATGTGCCTTTTACTGAGCCCACATCAAAATAAGTAATATTGCAAAATTATTACTGGGAACCACAATCTTTCTGAGAACTTCTCTTAACATCTCTTTCATATTTTAAAATGACTTTTTGAGAATTCTTCTGAAGCTTTGCTGGTGAAGGCTCTCAGTCATCCAGGTCATGGTAATCCAAAGGGGTTCAAATGAAGACAACTGGACTTCTTTGGTTTCTTAAAGACGTTTTGCTTCTCATCTGAGGAGCTTTGTCAATTCTGACTGGAACATGTGAGAGTCAAGCTTGTAAACTGTAGCTGTCTGTTGTTGCTCAACAAGCTGAAACTACCTATGAATACCCCCCTCCCTTTCCCCCGATGAGTCGTTGATGTCATTAGGTCCTATGGTGTTGGAATGGTTGTTTTGATTAGATGCAGGAGGGTGTGACCTAGACTGAAACTGTTTTGGTTTAGAGCTGCATTATAGGTACTGGAAAGGTGAAACTTGAGGCCTCCTCCTCTGTTTAGGTCTTTCTCGTTTAACATAGATAGCTTCCTTAACTCCTCTCTCAAACCATCTACTCTGTTCAGAATGTGTACTTTGTCATCTTCAAAGATGTGTACCTTGTCCTTCACGTGTAGGTGGACTGCAGACTCTTCTTTGAGACTCCTGCCACGTATGGGATGATGGTGCTTTTGCGCCTGTTGTCCTTGTCCTTTCTATCTTCTCTTGTCTATTTTCAGCTGTGGATTCTTTTCCAGACTTCTTTGTTGATTTCACAAAGGCCCAGTTCGGGTATCTGCAGTTTTGGAGCTCTTTCTTGATGTGTTTTCCTTCCTTTAGTTTTTCTTCAGTCTTTGTGGGAATATTCTCAGCCCGATGGTGTAAAGTCCTGAAAACTGACATTTTGTGTTCCAGTGGGTGACGTGGGGGTAGGGAGAAGGGGTATTCATAGGTAGTTTTAGCTCGTTATGCAACAACAGACAGGTACAGATTATAAGCTTGACTCTCCCATAGGTCAGTTAGAATTGACAAAGGTCCCTGGGTGAGAAGTGAAACTTCTTCAAGAAACCAAAGAAGTTCAGTTGCCTTCTCCTGAAGCTTTACACAAATTGTCGCAATTAAAGTTAAAGTCCCAAGTCATCATCACACAATGGTGAAATTACATCTCTGCATTTTACCCATCCCCGTGGTGGGGAGCAGTGAGCTGCAGCTGTGGCCGCGCTCGGGAACTTTTTTGGACCTACATCTCCACTGTCAGTAGCCATCAGAAGATGGGTCGTGGCAGGTCCATGTGGTCATAAAGGGATGAATATGGTCAGTAACAACACTCAGCCAGGCTGTGGGGTTTAAACCAGGCTCGGGTGGTGTAAAGGGTCCAAGTTGGGTGAAGACCCCCCATACTCTTTCCGATGTTCAGTTTTTCACTTCAGCAGGAAAAAATCTATTGAGTTGCTGCCCTGTGATTGGCTGATTAGCTGATTTATTAACAGACGTACCTAATAATGTGGCCAGTGAGTGTGTAACATGTAGCATGTTGTGCTCTGTCACAACACAGCTTCAGTTCTCTCATCCAAATCTCAGCTAGGGTCTCCAAAATCATGCACACTTGGTTAGTTGGAGATTGATTTTAGTGTGTGTGTGTGTGTGTGTGTGTGTGTGTGTGTGTGTGTGTGTGTGTGTGTGTGTGTGTGTGTGTGTGTGTGTGTGTGTGTGTGTGTGCGTGTGTGTGTGTGTGTGTGTGCGTGTGTGTGTGGGATTGTGTGTTTCCTGTCCAGGGTGCTCACACCCTTCACTGGGCTCCAGCTTCCACTCCTCTGAACAGAATAAAACAGATTTAAATAAACACATAATCTATATTTAACACCAAACAATTGTGTGCTTTAAAAAAATTCATAATATGATGGCACTGTTCCCCGAGAACAAAACCTCTCTTTTTCTGTGTGTGTTTTTTAATGTTGTAGCAGCTGCTTGGTCCAGATGTACATGTTGGTATTTTTAAGTCCCTTCTGTATCATCTAAATTATCCAACACGAAGCCATCTTGCTTGTCTTGCTCTGATTTGGCCACGTTCCACTGCCAGGAAGCTTTCCAGGAAAAAAGGAAGAGTCAGGTCTGGCCTTCCAAAGCTGGAGACCCAAACAAGCAGCAAAAAAGCTTTGGCTTAGCTTCATTATGAGGGACTCGTATTGATGCAATTACGTTAAAGTGACAATGTGTAGTTTTTACCATTAATCTCTGGAAATATCCATTGAAATGTTGTTGAAAATGAATAAAATGATGCCCAGTTGTTGAAAAATATTGGCGGCTTTGTAACATATAACCATAAAAATCGGGTCTAAAATAGATGAGTGCGGGTCTAAGTCTCTAGGGGACGCCATATTAGATGCCATGTTTCCTTCTACGGGAGCCTATGTGGACAAAACACATTTACTGATCCCCTTGCCCTCTACAGGAAGTTTAAATGATGAGCTCTATGAACACAGGTGTAGCTATAGGAGGATCTTTGACATATTTTTTCATCGTTGTGGCGAGTGGCTGTGTGACAACAACTCACAATATGGCCTGCTATCAATACACGACGTACACTTTCATGAGAGTTCACGGGAGAAATCCCCAAAATATAAACACTTTATTTAAAGCTCGTTTGAGCTCTGGGATGACAAAAAATGATGGTCTGATTCGCCGGTGTTTTCTCCATAACTCTGCTGGGGAGACATTTATTCCTATTTAACAGAAAGTCCTGGACCCTTCACTCATGAAAAATTAACAGCTTTCAAATGTCTGGAGGTCTACGATTATTTTGTTTCAAAGAAAGTTTGGCCGATCTCCCTGGCGAGCAGAGTCACAGCGTGATTCACATCACCTGTGGGTGATTGTCAAAGAAAATGGATTATTTATTGATTTAACCTTTATTTAACCAGGTGAGTCGATTGAGAACCTGTTCTCATTTACAATGACGATCTGGCCAAGAGGCAGCAGCAACAGAGGCTACGTTCACACTGCAGGCAAAAGCGCATCAAATCTGCATTTTGACCTGCCTGTGACCCTTATCTGATTTTTTTGTGACAATCTGAACAGCACAGATCCGATTTTTCCTAATGCGATCCAGGTCATTTCAATATGTAGTACTGATTCCGACACATATGCGCATTTTTTGAAAGGGACTGCAGTCTGAACGGCCATGTCGCATTAAATCCGCCTCCTACGTCACTGCTCAGTGGAGGTGAGCATCGTGTCAGGACTTTCCTGAGGAGGAGCGCTGAAGAGCAGCGCTGACAGAGGGATTCAGGGGTCTGTGGGACATCCTGTCAAGTTTTGGAATTAAAAATACAAGAAAGCATGAGAGCGGGAGGTGCTGCTGGAGCGAAACGCATCTCTGGTCTCGGTCTCAGTGACAGCAGTGGGTTCTCCGTGAAGGAACTTAATACCAAAACATTGTCAGGGAATAAAAACTCGGGAAGACGGCGGGAATAAGTAGTAAAATTGTTTATAGTTTTTAAAATAGTTTCCAGCCCAAAACGAGAGACTCAGGCGTGATCCTGAAATTGTGGCTGAACTGTCATTAGCTACGTTTACATGGGCACAAGTAATCGTATTGAACGCCCTATCGGATCAAATATTCGTCATGTAAACATGTCAATCGGAATATTCTGATCCGATTCGGCCTGATCCGAATGAAAATTCATTCCGATTGAGAGAGGTGGATTTGTCCAATCGTCAATCCGATTGGCGTCCATGTACACAGCCATTCGGATCGTTGGGGTAAAATAATGCCCACTGCGCATGTGTGCAACTTCAGCGTGCCGTCTTTTTGCCTCTGCGCATGCTCAGGACAGATCAAAAACATGGCGGCGGTAAACAGAAGCGATCTGTTCCCGACACTATTTTTTACTGGAAACACTACGAGAGCTCAATATTACTGAACGTCTCGATGGCCGAACGGCTAAAAATGCCGAGTTATACACTCAAGTGCATCTAAAGATGCAGGAAGTGGGAATTCACCGAAGCTAGAGAATAAGCAAATAAAATGCAAGGGAAAAGATGTGCGGACAAGATGGCGTTTGTTTACAATTTCTCTTCCGGGAAAGACAAGTCTGCACATGCGCAAGCTATGGTGCGTGCATCGCGGCATGATCAGATCATTCCAGTTAGTGTCCATGTAAACAGAGATTTGGGATTTGAATCGGATTGGGGAAATTTGGCGCATGTAAACGTAGCTAGTGAAGGTTTTCCCATCACAACTCCACCTCTCCTGGTTCTGACTGTGACTTCTTGTCTTCTGCGCATGCGGGTCGCTTTGGGGCCGTGAAGCGTTCACACTGGAGAGTGTTTGATGTCGCATTTCAGTTATTATGTGAACAGCCACACAAAAAAATCGGATTTACTCAAAAAATTGGAATTGAGCATCAAGACCTGCAGTGTGAACGAAGCCAGAGACACAAGTAGCCTTACACCAAAGAACAACAGACAGACAAGATAAAAACAAACAAGATAAAATAATATAAAAACAGACAAAAGACTGTTCTGGTATACAATATGTGCAAGCAATCAAAACAGACTAAACAATCTTAAAGCACTCAGAAGCAGGCACATTGATCAGAAACTATTGATCATAATGAATTGTTGAAGGTAGATAATGACTGAAGGATGACCTGTTGTGGTACATGAACCCAATTCTTGACTTGACTTTAGACAGTAATGTGTTAATGTGATTAAATCCTCAATGTGGCTGCAAAGCAGGGTAAGTCTAGCCTGGCAAGTTATCCTATATATGTGAATATATAGTCTGGCCACAAACTATTGACGGCCCTCAGTCGTGAGGCGGGATCTATGGTTGTCTTTCAAAATGTCAGCACGCAATTGGATAGCGCTAGGACCAATCAGAGTAATGAACAGCGTGACGTAATCACAACGACGGAAAAGCGGGAGGCATTAATGGCGTCTAACATCAATGATTTCTGTCGTTTTTGTATGAAAACATGTGAATATCAGGTGTACTGGGACATTGCACTACTTTGTTTGATAAAAATAAGAAGCCGCTAAGTATATCAGACAGACTTACGCACGTTGGAGTCTAAATAATCCAATGTTGATGACAAAGCCATTTCAAACAAACGTGTTTCCTGAGTTGCCGCCATGTTGCTTGGGTTCGCGGCCGCAGCACTGACGTCATCGGCTACTCCCGCTCTGTGATTGGCCCAAAATATAGAGCGCTGTGATTGGCTCAACCAAAACTATAGCGAGCTGTGATTAGACAGCCACAGGCTGCGAGGGTTCCTATGAAGCGTGCCTAGACCAAACTCTGCAAAGCAAGAATTTGGTCTAGTTCACTAGGCTAGGGTAAGTCTTCATTAATCAGTCTGCTTATTTCTTTATTTATTATTATAACGATCGCGGGTTGAGACACCTGAATCAGAACGTTAAAACAATATGACTCAATGGATTTATAAATCAACAAAGATGAATATTTTTCAAAACATCTTCTCTTATTAACAAATACTTAATCACGAGGACTTACCATGAACAAATGAGCCTCATAAACTGTCCGTTGCTGCAGGAATCCAGGCTTTCTTCAGACAGTCGGGTCGCCCGCAATCATCTTTCGTATTTCACAATCCTTTACTGAGGAAATTCCAGTAAATTTCCTTTGAAATCAAGTTTAAGATAATTGAGACAGTTGAGTAAATAATCCCATTAATCCCATTTTTACCGCAGTTGGAATTTTTAGTTTGCTTGCTTTGTTTCCTTGATTAATCCACAACTTTTTCCTTCAGATTGCTCGTGAAATAGTCAATTTGGCTTCTTTTTCTACAATGTTAATCATTTTGATAAATAAAAATGCATAAAATATCAGAGTTCAAAATTATTTTCCAAATCATACCAGTTATACCCTATTCACAAATATTTCAATTTGCAGCTCAATTTTGGAAAATGTCATATTTTGTCTTTTCCTAGAAGGTCAGGGATTTTTGTGAGAAAAGAAGTAAAAATATCAAACATTTAACGAAATAATAAAATAAATCATTACATTTGATCTGAAGTTGTTTGAAAGAATTGACTGGAAGGAAATGCTAAAACATTCTTTTATCAGAGAAACATCTTTGGGCCCATGTGTAAAAAGTGTTAATGAACAACGTAGAAGAGATTTAGCTACATTACAACTAAAACATAAATCAGTACCTCAGAATGAACACTTGAATTTAAAAACCTGCTTTTGTTAATGAATACTTGTGATAATGAAGTGCTTTCTACCTAAACAGGATTTTGTGTTTAACATGCCAGCTCTGTAGTTGTTTATGAATTAGCTGCATGTGGACATGATGCCTGTCACAACCAACAGACCTGCTGATTTTAAATGAGGAGGTGGAAAACTCACACGTTGCTTTGGAACCTGTCGTGCTCTGTGCTGACTTCAGAAATAGCGATAACGTACCGTCTGAGGAACGGCAGATGGCATTTTACATGAATCACCTTTCCACCATGTTTCCAACCAGATGGTTCTGTGGCACTGGAAAAAACTCAAAATGACAAAAATATATATTCAAACCATTTCATTTCTTGTGAATTACAATGCATAATATAATGTATTATTTCCCTTCTAGTGATTATCCTCTTGGCTTCCAGCAAAGAAATATGTAAATATTAAAAGGAGGATCAGAGAGAGCCCTGCAGAGGATTTCTATTCAGAAATACCAACACAGTGCATCCAGAGACACAATATCAAAAACCTCAGAACAGTTTGCAAACAAAGCAAGTCAAAAAAGGTCACCAGAGGAAACACTTTCATCCAAGTGATTAAAAACCACAAACTAGATCCGTTTGTGTCCATTAATCAGTCATTTAATGATAGAAGAGGAAGCTAAAACGACTGCATGAACATTACGTAAATGCAGAAAACCTTCCCCTTGTTGTCCTGAAGCTCATAAATCTCCCTGTTGCAGAAAAAATATGACTGTGAGTAAATGACCAGAAGACTTATAGGGATAGTTTGGGTTTTTTGAAGTTGGGTTCTGTTGAGTTTATTAAAAGCTAACAGGAAAATGGTAAATGGCCTGCAGTTGTACTGCACTTCATTAAGTCCCAGGACTCAAAGTGCATTTTACTACACTCAGTCGTTCACAAATTTACATGCTGATGGTGATGAGCTACACTGTAGCCACTGCAGCACGCTGACAGAAGTGCATCTGCTGTGCAGTCAGTGCCACCAGTGCCTCTGACCACCACCAGCTATATTGAGCATGTATGGAGGCTCTGGACCAACATCTTCTGATTTTGAAGACATTACTAAATAGATTTCTGACATCTTATTTTTTTTCATTATTGTAAGATGATGTATTCCAATTTGAATTAGCTTATAAAAGTTAACTTAATGAATGAATGAATATTTAGTTCTGAATATTAACATGGCTAACTAAATGACCTAATTCCGTTTGAACAGCTGTGCATTGATTGCTCCTTTAAAGTGTTGACTTAACCATCATGAAGTATAGAAAATTAGTGGATGGATGGATGGACGTAGAGACAAAAACAAAGTGGTGTAAAGTATTTTAACACCTTGGTTAGAAAATGTTGCATTAATGCAGCTTTAACGTTAAAACTTTCCTGCTCATAATCCTCTTATTATAACTACAGTGACAAAACTGTCTCAACACCCACCTTTTCTTACCTGAAGCCACAAAAAGATAGCCAAGGACATGTCTGTCTGAAACTGCATTAGCTGTCATCCTCTTGTTTCCTGGCAGCTGCTTATACCCACAAGGACTGCTTCAGCACCCAGATAATGTATAGTGGGCAAGCTGAGAGGCTCCTACTTCAGACGGATGGTGTATGTACAGAGGGACGTACAGCCACACTCGTAGAAACATATGCAAATTCGTTTGAAACGGCTGGATTTTAGAACATATTTGAAAAACAAACACACATTAATTTCAGAATCAAAACCGTGTTTTATTGACAAGTGAGAGTCTCACATTACTAGGATTTTGCTTCAGTGGAATGGTGCAAACATACAAGTGATGCAAGTGAAAAATAGGACTCTTAAAAATATATGAACAATAAACACAAGAAACAAAGTGACTATTGTGGATCTGTATGATTATAATGGTTGTTTGGTGTTCTGAAGTCCTACAGCAGAGGGGGAAAAGCCGTTTTTGTGGTGTGAGGTTCTGGTCCAACCTCCTGTCTGAAGGGAGTGGGTTAAACAGCCCATGACCAGGATGGGAGGGGTCAGCTGTGATTTGACCTGCAGAGCCCTGGAGGTGTGCACATCATGGATTGATGGAAGGTTACAGCCAATCACCTTTTCTGCTGAATGCACAAAAGGCTGTAGTCTGTGCTTATCCTGGCCGTGGCCCCCCGTGTACCACACAGTGATGGAAGAAGTGAGGATGTACTCAATGATGGTCATGTAGAACTGGACCATCATCATGATTGGCATACTGAGTTTCGTCAGCTGCCGCAGGAAGAACATCCTCTGCTGGGGCTTTTTGATGAGGTAGCTGATGGACATCTCCCACTTGAGGTTGTGGGTAATGGTGGTACCAAGAAAGCAGGAGTCCACAGTTGAGATGGGGCTGTCCATCAGGGTTAAGGGGGGTAGTGGAACTGACTGTTAACATTTCGGTACTTAATTCTACAGTGAATTAATAATAATTTTTTAGACAAAAGGTAAGTTTTGCTACGCTTCACTCACCTTTGAATCAAATGTTTGGTCTCTCAGACATCACTCGCAATTGGCAGCAACGTGCATCAACAACGGATTCTACAACAAATCACAAACATGACTAATTTGCATCTGTTAGATATCAAATACCTTATATAATTGGTTGAATCAGTTAGAGGTAAGTATTTTGGGTTTCTTACTGCACAGATGGCAAAACATTGAGAGCTAACAATGTCAGTGGATATCATGCCTTGTAAAGACTCACAGGAAGTGACACCGGAAAATGAAACGGGACATAGTCACCGGAGTCTATTCAAGCTCTATTTGTCAAAATTCTCACAAAGGATAGTGGGATTTGTAGTGACATTATGCTCCTAGGAAAATTCTTAACTAACATTCAAATTCTTATGTCTCTTTTCTCTCATTGTTATTATTTATTTTGTTATTATTTCTTTATTTAAAACTTTTATTTTATCAAAAATGGTTTAGAGACAACTCTAACCTGGTTACAATAACCCTTTACCACGCTATATGACACCCATGTTCCATAAAACTAACACTAAAGCTGTTTACAGACTTACATTTACAGCCTCCGGGCAAGAGAAAGATCCCGGACGAGCCCCCATTATGCTATGTTCCCTCTGGCTGAGTCTAGGAGGGGATTGACACAGTGAAAATAATTAAGTAAAATAAAATAAAGGAATGTCTGTAAGAATGGAAATAATCAGGTGCCAAATAACAGGTTAAAAATGTTTATTAAAAGGAGTCATCACCTGAAATTTTCACTTTTCCACCTGAAAAACTGTCTATAATGGCTTCCTAATGATTTTTCACTGGCTGAGAAGCCGATATTTAACATTGACGCATTTGTTTAATCTTGCCTTCTTCAACCAGCTCACATGCACCCCACGAGCACGCGCACTCCAAAACGAGAACTTGAGCTCTGGCCTATATGTCGACACAAAGGTCGAATATAAACAAATATGAACCAGCAGCGAACAAACCAGCACAACAAAGCTCATTTCATAACGTGAAACGCATAAATGATGTCTTACCATTGAGGACTCATGTTATAATCCGTGTTATGGGAGACAAAACTCCACTCGGTTTGTGTATTCCATCTTCACAACAGCATAAGAGCCGATGCCTGGCTGTTAGCTTGCTTTGTCCCAACGCAACAGCAAACGAGGGCGCCATTACGCACGAGGCGAGGCTCGGGTTCGTACATACACGGTTGGATACCGTAGGTCACTTCCAGGTTGGGTTCAGTTATAACTGTTGTTGTTTTGGAGCGAGACGCTGAAGCTGCTTCCTGCATCCTTCCACCAATCAACACTCTCCTCAGTCCCGCGCGCGTCCAAGACAGCCGAAATATCGCGTGTGATCTCGCGAGAAAATATGCCCTTTACAGAAAAGGATTTTAAAAAATCACACTTTTAATTTATTTTTCCAATACAATTTACTTTAATGGTCTAAAAGACTATAATAGGATGTAGATATCCACGGTATTATAAGTGATGACCCCTTTAAACAAGAGTCTTCCCATAAATATGCACAAAAAAGACCAAAAACTACTAACTTAAATCAACTCCCTGTTTCTAATAACAAGGAGGAAAGACCAAGCAATAAAATAACCAAAGTACTCTCTCTCTGAAACAAAACTGCAACAGCTAAGGCAAGATCAAAAATAAACTCTAAACAGGCCCTCAGCTGAGTCTTAGCAGACAAACCAAGGAAGCAAATCTCTAAACTAAAAGTCCTCTGGTGAAACGAAAGCAACTCTAAATTCACTAAATGACTATAACTAAAACCACAAGGACTAGAGATCAACGACAAGAATTCTTAGAATGGAAAAGTTACTTAGCAGAAACCGCAATGCCTGTGAGAACATCAGACTAGTTCTGAGTCTTCTTGAATGTCTGAAGAAGCCAGCCTTAAATATCTTCAGCTGGTGAGTGCTGATTGGGTTCAGCTGTCCATGGTGCTGAAAGGCTTGACTGGGAAAACACAGGGCACAGCAGCAGCAGTCATGAGGAGGGCTGAGGAGCTTGCTTATGGGGATCGTAACACTAACACTCTCCTGAAGTCCACAATCATCTCCACTGTCTTCTGGGCATTCAGCTCCAGTTTGTTGTTGCTGCACCAGGACGCCAGACATTTCAGCTCCCTCCTGTAGGCAGACTTGTTCCCATCTGAGATGAGCCCAATGAGGGTGGTGTTATCTGCGAACTTGACCAGCTTCACACTCTGGTGGCTGGAGGTGCAGCAGTTGGTGTAGAGGGAGAAGAGCAGAGGGGAGAGGATGCAGCCTTGAAGGGTGCCCATGTTAATGTTCTGAGAGTCTAAGACATTCCTTCCCAGCCACACGTGCTGTCTCCTATGCCAGGAAGTCAGTGATCCATTGGCAGATGGAGTCGGGCAAGTTCAGCAGGGACAGTTTGTCCTGAAGGAGAGCTGGGCAGACTGTGCTGAAGGCCGAGCTGAAATCCACAGACAGGATCCTAGCATAGGTTCCTTGGAAGTCCATGTGCTGCAGGATGAAGTGAAGAGCTAAGCTGATTGTGCCGCCTACAGATCTGTTGGCTCTGTGGGCAAACTGCATGGGTCCAGTAGGGGGGCTGTGATGTTTTTGAGCTATAGGTAATTTGCCTAAGCCCGGTAGGATGGTAGGATGTTCTAATACAGGAATTTGGTGAACCAATGTGTGCTACCAATGTACAGTATATTAAACAAGTACAATTTTGTAACTGTTGTAGAAATGTTTTAGATGCTCTATGATAGGAAAATCTGTTGAGGTAGCAGTGGTATTCAGAACACCAGTACACCACCATTTAAACAGTGATATGGCCTTACAGCCAGAAAACATTGAGATTTGCTGCACATGGTTGGGGTTTTACAGGATCAGTCTTCAGTCCTGACATGAAACACGCAATCTTCTGCTCCTGTGCTGTTTGTTTCTGATTCAGTCCTCTGGGCATCATAATTTAGTTTTTGTCAATGTCCTTCAGTTCTTTAAACCTACCTGACACATTGAGTGCAACAGCTGCTCGCTTGCTGTCTAATCCTATACCCTGACATGTGTCAGTGTAATTAGATAATCAATGAGATTCACTTCACCTCTCAGGGTTTTTTCTGGTGGCGATGATTGGTGAATGTTAGCTGTGGGTAAGAAATGGATTCTTCTGGGAAAACTGAAAAAGTTTGAGAAAAAGGTGAATTTGTACAATAATGGGTAGAATGATGCAACGCTCTTATTTCCTGAGAGCCATCAGATGAGTTTAGACTCTTTTGCCACTTCAAGGCACTTCAAACGGTCTCAGCAAGGTTGCCTTGAACCTTTTAAATGCTAGCTTGTATTTTTTTTAACTTTTGTCAGTCAATAAAGGTTTCTCAGAAGGCTGCAATGCACACTGATGCTACAGAATGCTTTTTAGATATCACACACACACGCACGCACGCACGAACACACACACACACACACATACTCCACATGCTAATAAAAACAGGGAGTTAAAAGTTTAAGATAACTTTTTCACCAAATGTTATGTCTGAATGTTTGAACATATGCTCAACAAATAATAAAATAATAAATGTTTTAAATCATATCTAAATTAATATAGATAAATCTGAATATTTAGAATCGACTGTGAAGTTAACTGTAAATATCTAAGTAGAAGTAGAAATACAGTGGTTTTAAGGCTGAATATTTATCTGACATATCAACTTAGACTAACGTAAAATGATAATCACCTTTTAGAATCAAAGCAGGCTGAAGAGATCACCATCTAAATTGTCAAGAGTCAATTTGATGTTAAGACTATGTGAGTCCATTCAACCATGGATCACTCATAACTGTTTCTGTCTGGGTTCTCCATGCACATCGATAACTGATCCAGGATTTAACAGTGTTTTTACCATGTGTGGGTTTACATTTCCCCTACCGCTACAGGATAATAAGGAGTACATGTTCTTGTTTAGGGATGCTTCGGCATGCTGCAGGGTTGGCAGCTGAACATTTATTGTACCACTGAGCCACAGCCACCCACCCATTTGTATTCCTCAAACTTTTTCTTAGTGTGTTTTTTACAAAGTCAAATTGCCAGTCAAGCTGCAGAAGGCAGATTCCAAATGGAGGCACAAGTTCAAATTTGAACAAAAGCTGTCACTTGTGTTGGTTAGTTGTGTTTAAAAAATGACAGCTTCCCACAAAGATACAAATACAGAAACATTTGAGCATGAAGCATTTGAAGAAATAGAAAGTTGGAGGACAAACATTCTTTACATCTAAATAATGTTGAGTACAATGGTGGAGGAGACAACACGGATGTTCACAGAATGAGTCCTGGGCCTCCAGGTGAGTGAGATAAGGGTGGATGACAGCTGACTGTAAACCACTGATGGTTACTAAGGGTTTGATGTGGGCTAAAATCAGCTGTTCTAAGTATTTCATCACTTTCAGGGAGAGTCTATGGACATCAGTCATTCATTCCTGTTGAATGTACTGGGAGTGGGACCATAACTGACCTCTTAAATACAACAGACACCAAAGCTTGGGCCAGAGAGGTGCTGGAAATCACTAATGTTCCTGAGCACACCATCTTAGAACCAGTGCTGGGATGTTGTCTGGACCAGCAGCTCTCCATCTTCTGCAGCCTGTTCCAGACATCTAGTGAAGACACAATAAAGGGCAGAGCCCCCTGGTGGGAACTTGGTGCATTTAAAGGAATCTGATATCTCAAAGTGGGCACAGAAGGAATGGATCATGAGAGCAAAATGACATCCTTTCTTTATACTCTGAGAATAATAGCGATGGGACTTATGGCTCTTTGGAGGGAGCCGTTCATTTGGGAGTCACTCACCTCAAAGAGCCGTTCAAAAGACTGACTTCTCTGAACAGCTTTTGCTCGCCCCCTCATCTTCCGATACTCCTCTCCCACTCCATCTTCTTCTTCTGCTAAATTTTATGCAGACTTCATGCAGGCAGTTGCAAAGCAGGCATGCATACTGTGCGCTGCTGAAACACCTGCCTCCTCGATGACGCTAAGATGAAGCTCCTCTAGTTAATACAAAAATGAACAGATCCTACAAGCACTCAGTTCTCATTGTTCACAGTGAACAGCTGTTTAAAAGATTCGATTCATTCATGAATGTCACATACACGTGATTGATTGTTAATGTGTCCAATAGTTCCTTAACTTTGGCATCATTTGATTGAAAATGGCTCCATAGGGAATCAGCTTGGAGAGACTAGCCAATAAACAGTTCAGATTTAACGTCTAGAATTTAATTGTTTATATCATTTCATGTTCAGGGCTTTAAAGTTAAACAGAATAATTTATAACTCAGTCAGTTTTACATATATTGAGGTAAAACTGGGTGGGCTGGTAGTTGAGGGGCATTCATATATAGAAGTAAAAAAAAGGTCAAAATTATTAGAACTAATCTTCCAAAATAATAAGATCTTAGTTTGAAATTCTGGCATGAAAGTAGGTCAGTGATATACATTCTTTCATGGAATATTTGGCCTTTATTTTTCAAATTTTTACCAGGAAATCCTCATTAATCTAAACTGTCTTTCTTAAGGGAGTCCTGAGGGGAATACGTGATGGCTGAAGCTGTGATTGCACCAGCAACCCTTCGGTAGTCAGTCAGCCACTCTTGTCCTCACGCTGCAGGTTTTCTGAAGGGCTGTTTTTCCTCATAACTGACATCCACACACGTCCTTCAGCCTAAGTAAACCTAAACATAAATGGGTTGATTTGTGATTCAGAGCAGTTCTGAATGCCTTTCATGCTCCGCTGCCAGTATGTAGGTAAAATCTAGCAGTGAGTGACCTATGGCCTATGTATGTGACAAACAGTGTGACTAATACATTCTGATTGCTTTGCTCTCTAAAACTTTGGACTTTGATTGCTTTAATTGCTCCTGCAGTGGCTTTGATCACCATATTTGCAGTCATTGTATACTTACATTAAAAAAACTAAAAAATCTTGTTAGAACATTGTGAAATAGTGCATGACATTATACATGGAGTGAGTTTCAGTAACAGGGTGACACAGTCCATATTTTATGCTTAGATTAAATGTAAGAGACTTTCAATAAGTGAGGAAACATTATTTCCTTCCTAAAAACAATTAACTGAGTCAGAAATCTATTTTTTAATCTGTTTTCCTGTGTTGCAGGGCTCGAGTACATGCAGTAGATCGATCCTGCATCCCTTCACGTCCAGCATCACTTCTACATCCCACCACCTACATAAAGCTGCCTTTAACCTTTCTTATCTGCTGACAAAAAGCACAATAAACCATTTGTTCAAAAGTTTTCCTTTGTATCTTGTGTTTGGATCAAGTATTCTTTAAAGGCTTTTTAATTCTGTTCACAGAGGTCACCAACCACTGGGCCAGAGCCCAGCATGGTCCATGAGCCCAGGCTGCACAGAGAGGACATTTCAGTAAAACAAAGACTTTCATATACATTGGTCTGCAGGGAAGGAAATGACTCCAGTTATTTCAGTGTGACAGTAAGAAATAAAGAACATAATAATTACATCTATATTATACTTATGAGCAGTAACTAATATGTACTTCATTGATTTTTGTGATGTGTGTGATCACCTTCACACCTCACTGCTCTTGGGATGTGAAGGTGATCTGGAAACGTCTCTTGTACAGCACCAGTCAGAGATGTAAAACAGTTTGTGGACCACTACTCCATAAAGTCACTTTTGCTCCTGATAGGTTCATTTAAAGCCTTCACAAGACTCCTGAATTAGATACGGACCTAACTCTAAACTCTCATACTCTCTGAGTGAAGGGAGGTATATATGTGACACGTGTAGCTTTGGTTTTTCATTTATTTCTAGATCCACACGTACTTGATTTGCTGCTAAAGCCAAAATAAAATTTTCTCAATCAAGAAAAAAGAAAGAAAAGGCCAAATTTAACATGTATGTGTTTGGTCTGTGTGGTTTGTGGGCAGTAGCTGTGTAGACTACACTGTTGCAGATGTTGAAACTTTATTATTTAAACCTCCAAATGCTGCTAAAACATCTCTCCTGATACTGAAAGGTTGGACATACTCTGAGAAGGACACAGCTTCAGCAGAAAGGGTTGTACGAAGGAAAGAGCCATCAAAGGGATTCTCCCTATCCAGCTTTTATTTTGGCGAGCTACTTCTGCTTTACAGCAATCCTAACTAGCGTTCGCTAAATGTAAAGTTTAAAATGGACACGTTTATAACATACAGGGAAAATGTTTAACTCTCAGATTTTCCATTTAAGTTTAATTTTGTTTTAATTAGACATTTATAAACTTTACAGCCTGACATTGGGGGTTTTTATCAGCTGTAAGCCATAATCATCACAATTAGAAATATCTGGCTTTCCATGAAATGAGTCTATCGCATGTATTAGTTCCGTCTTTTAAAGCAATACTACACAACTTTTTCATATTTTTAAATCACTTTCTAGAGCCAGTATGTGCTTCAGTGTGGCGGGCCACTCCCTGCTGGACTTTGAAAAACATCAGCTTACATACCTGGTGCTGCAGTCTGCTTCCAGCATGTTTCCTGCATGTTTTAGATCATGAACACAGCTGATTTGTTTGATTTAGTGATGAACCGCTCCTGTAGACACTAATGAAGGCTGAGGAGACATTTCATCAGTTAGATTAAGGTGTTAAAAAGATGAACGCACAGGGAGGAGATCAGTTTCACTTTTGCTTTCACTAACAAACACTAGGGGGTGCTAAAAACAAGCCAAAACTGCCTAATGCTCCTTTAAATTGAATTACTGAAATAAACGCATTTTTGCACCATATTCTAATTTTTTTTTTGCATTTCACCTGTAGATTGTTAAAGATATCTGAGATTTTAGTTCTGAACTCTTTATGGAGGAACGGTTTGACAACCTGAATGTTGGAACAAAGGTGCTGAACTTTGAATCAGAACAAAACCGTTTATGCTTTCAATCACCACGTGTCAGATTAGTGCTTCGCAGTAGGAAGCTGCTGTGGCTCTCTCATGCAGATGTGAAACCACTTTGAGAACTCCAACCATACATCTTTTAGATAAATAGCTTCTCTTAGCAGTTCCACCCGGTGGGTCAGTATTAGCAGCCAAGACGATAACATCCATTTACACAATCTCAGTTTGATCCAAGTAATGACATTTACAAAAGCCAAGCCTTCTGTTTCCTCCTTACACTTATCAGGCTTCCATTAAAGTAGTTATCCAGTGCTTTGCGATGATGGAGCATATTGGAGGTCTCCATGTGTGAGTCAGCAGTGCTGCATGCATTCAGTCCAAGTGGGTCCTACAGAGTTGGCTGCTATACAATCCCTCCTAACATAATAGAAACCAATTAATTGAGTAGGTGGCTTTACCTAAATCTTGATTTTAAATGGTGCTTTAATAAAAAGAGTTGCAATGTGGCAGCATGCTTAACCTGACTGCTGGTATGAGATATGATAAGGAATGTAATCCCTGAGGCGAGAGCTGATTAGCTTATCCAGTCAGAGTCACGGCTACTGCAAAATGAAAATGGCTGCCGTCTCTGGGAGAAAAAAAATACTTATTTCCTTTTCAATCACAGAGAAAAATACAAACAGACCTAAACTGCATGATAATTAATTCATTAATGCCCAGATGGCTTCTACCTGACAGCTCTTCCAAAAGCACCAGACTCAAGTCTGTGCAGTCAGCTTTCCCTGTTTGGTCCCCTCAGTTCCTGTGTAGGTTTACAAACAGCACTCCTCATCCAAGATTTAACCTGCAGTAGGCTGGGCTCCACGTGGATTGTGTTCTGATTTGTATGCACATATGCACTGATTGGATGTGATGGCAGAAACATTTTAACAAGGTATCAGTGTAACCTCTGCTCAAATCTGCATGTGCTTTTCCTTTGATGATCCGTTTGGTGGAGCTTGGAGATAGTTGGCTGATAACTTACGTACAGTAATGCATTATGCATGCGTGTTGCTGAAAAATATGTCCTTGCTGCTCGCACAGAGTGGGCTTGTCTGTTTGACAGAGCCCCTCAATGTCAATCAAACAGTGATTGTAAAATGTAATGTAAATTGAGCTGTGTTGGCAGTCTCCAGCTGGTTTGTTTGACTTGGCCGACCAGCAGTGTCTATTGTAGGTGCAGCCATCTTTTACTCCCGCAGGCTTCCTGTTTGCCGTCTCCTTGTCGGTGTTTATCTACGGATTACACCTTGTCTGCTTGTCTGTGTGTCGCTCTTCAATAGCTGCTCCGTCTACTTGCTGAACAAGCATCTCTCGTGGTGGATGGGCACAGCAGTGCAAATGAGGACACAGCATCTTTTTACACAAAGCAGGAATTATGTCAAAAATAATGTGGATTTAGATGTTAATGTCCATTCCAGATTTATCCCTTCAGCACATTTAAAAACAACAGGACTGATCGATCGATCGATCGATCGATCGATCGATCTATCTATCTATCTATCTATCTATCTATCTATCTATCTATCTATCTATCTATCTATCTATCTATCTATCTATCTATCTATCTATCTATCTATCTATCTATCTATCTATCTATCTATCTATCTATCTATCTATCTATCTATGTTATGTTGTTATGGATAGATCTACCTATCACCACACAGACACCATTATCCTTCTAAAACATAATTAGTCTTTCAACCATGTGATGAATTAAAAAGAAAACATTATTCATTTCCATTGAAACCAGAACAAAACACTTGTATCTGATTACAATTGGCCAATAAACAAGTCTGTCAATTTAATCATAAACTCAATCAAAGTTGATAAATTCTTGTAAACAGATAAATGTGTCTATTCAGACAAATAATAGAGGGCAACATTTCCATTTGAACCTCAGTATATTCTGCATTACTCTGAATGTTTTTATTTATTTAGTTAATTCTTTAAAGTGAGTTTACGTAAATCCTCTCCACAGTCTCTGAGGGAGGATTTCTCTTCTGGATATGACAGAAGGTCACTGTTGCCAAACGTAATGCAGTTCAAGAGTGACTTGGACACATGGTCTATTGATTTTTAATGTCAATGGTAAACAGGGTGCTTTTAGCCACAGCTTTAGTTCCATGGAAATCTGGAGCTCTCAAACTAAATTAAACAGAGAGCGCCGTTCACAAACGTCAGAATGCGCGCGTTCACTTTAAAGTTCATCAGACAAAAAACACGCAAGTTCACGTTCACAAAAGATATGAAGTTCATGAATAATTGCCCAATGAACTCGCTCAGACACAACACTGTTCATTCTTTCCACCAAACCATAAAAGTAAATATCCCTCTCCTGTCTGAGAACTGAGGCAGAATCAGAGCGTGATGTGTCCCCCTCCTATTTACTTGGTAGGAAAAATGAGGCCAACTAATTGAGTTAACTGGACGAGCTGAGTTGTGCTCAGATTGCAGAGACAGAGATGGACCTTTAGTGTAGCTGGCCACACAATAGAGGAGAGGTGGGCACGCCTTAAACCAGACATCGTGGACACATTATCATTCCTCCATGGTGGGCTAAAAAAACGTGGGTTCAGTCAGGCTCAGTGTCTTCCATATCTGCTCTCTTCCCAGGCACAATGGACATTAGGAGATAATAACAGTCAAAATGTCCCCACAGGACAGGCTATCGGACAGGTTTGAAATTTAATTTATCTCAATTTGGGGCTTAATTTGGTTACAGGGTTGGCACTTAATCTCTCTGCCACCATCACCTCCCTTTGTGATGATGGGTGCCATATGGTTGTGTATATGTTTACTGATGAGAAGACAGGCTGCAGCGTTTAGCTGCAGATCAAGGATTAATACCTGATCAATGCCAAAGCACAAAGAAGAGCAGAATTCCATGTGTGAGCATTTAAAAGCGTCAACCACTCTGTCCAAGGGGGATATAACCTTTGACCTCGCCAATGATTCTCAACTGGTAAAAAGTGGAGTTCACAGCAGAAGTTACTTGTTTGTCAAATTTAAAAGCACTGTTGAAAATCACACCTGGGTTTTTAACCCATGAGCAGAGACATGGGGTGTGAAACCGAGACCAGAGGGACTCTGTGTGTCCAAAACCAAATAAAATAGTCTCCGTCTTTTTGTTGCTGAGATGTAAAGGCTGAATATAATCCATGCTGTCATCAGTAGCATGTCAGTGGAAAACAAGTCAAAAGTTTCCATCAGAAAATGAAAATTCATGCCATAGATGGTTTTGAACAATTCTACTGGGAAAGGTGGAACCAAAAACCTTGACAGCGATGTTAGCGACTCATATTACACGATTCTCCAATCTATTCACTGGTCGCCGGTTCAATTTAGGATACATTTTAAAAATTGTCAAGCCCCCTCCTATCTGAGTGTGTTGCTCCACCGCTGCCACCCTCCTCATGCCCTCAGGTCTGGGGATCAGCTCCTCCTCACTGTTCCTAGGGCCGCGGTGAAAGGGCCTGTTCTATATGTGCACCAAAACTCTCTGCCTCTCCTAGTTAGGCAAGCGCCTTCAATCGCTGCTTTTAAATCTTGTCTGAAAACACACTTCTTCTCCTTGGTATTTAACTCCTGAACCTGGTTTTATTATTAAGTTGATACGTTTTCCTCCTTTCCATCTTGATTGCTTAATTTTACATTTGTGTATTTTATGGTTTTAATTGCCTGTTTGGCTTTTATTCCTTTCTTTATACCTGTACTATTTATGTGATTATTTAGCTTGTTGTCTTTTTTATTGTGTAGTGCTTTAGTCGGCTGTAATGCTGTGTTAAAAGCGCTTAACAAATAAAGTGGTATGGTTAGGGGTCAGTCACTTTTTGACATAGGGCCAGGCTGGATAGCTTTCATCTCATAAAAATGAAAAGTACATTTTGTATAGACTCAGATTGTTTTAGTCTGATACAAAAATGAGCAAAAACATAGAAAACCTGTGAGGAGGCGAAGGGCTTTCCACTAGCGTCAATTAGCCTTTCGCCGGCCCCGCCCCCCAAAACGGCTATTGTCCAATCACACATCATAGCAACCGTTACTATCCGACAACTCCAAACAACATGATGAAGCTAAGCCTGATTTATACTACTAAGCATTAGCCTCGATAGTAGCCCTGTCCCCTTCGTTTCCCTTCAGAACCTCCTCATCGAGCTCAACCAGCAACAGCCAAGCATGAGTGCTCCCCCCGCCCGCGGCTGGGCGGAGGTCCGCCTCCCAGACTATCCAAGACCCTTTATAAGACATACCGTGCCGGCAAATCAGCGTAATATTACCTCAACCGTGTGTCTTATAAACGCACATTAAGCCTTGGCGCAACAGCGGGTGGTGTCATGATCACGTGATGAATTAATGCCCAGCTTCGGCCGGGAACTAAAAATGAAAGTAAACACGGGCATAAGTTTCGTTTTGTAAACAGACTCAGCTGAGATGATAAACTGGAGTGATGCAGAACACCTGGAGCTTTTCCCCGTTAGAGCTGCCTGCAGCTCAGATCATCTGACAGCTCACAGGGACGCATTGCCGGCACCGCTCCTCGGATCCACGCGCCCCCGGACGCCGCCTTCTTCCGTTCTCCTAACTCCTTGTTCCTTGCTACGCTTCGCTCAGCGGAGCCGACACTAATGTATCACTCCACTGCATACTGTAACCCTTTTGCCTCGATCTGGATGATATTGAGGAGGAATTGCTCAAAAAAATGTCGCTGACACGCATCTGTCTACTTCTTTCCATCGCAGCAATCTGCCGAGCTGCAGTATTTGATCCACTTATTGTCGGACTTAGCAACAGTAACTAAGGGGGGCGGGGCTCGGTGAAAGGTCAATTACCTGCAAATAATCTTCCCTCATCTTTACATGTTCATGAATCCATTTCAATGTTTGAATCTGTGGGAATTTATTTTATAAATTAATTACGGAAAGTGTCAATTGTCTGAAAAAAATGTAATCTGTGTAAGATTAGATAAACTAAATATGAAATGGTCAAACTGGTAGTGACAATGTTTAGCTTTTATTGTGAAAACAATGATGGTTGGCCATGTTGATTCTAATGAATATCTACTGATTACTTTTGCTCAAAGGAAAAATAACTTTAGTTTTAAAAAATGGAGACTTTTATTTCTTTTTTTTTACAAATCTGACTTTCCACTCAAAATCTTCATGAATGAATTCCCACCCTTGACATTTTGGAAGAAGTCAAAAACTCCCTTGCAGAGCTGCAATGTTTTTTAAAGATAGAAACTAAAACATTTCCTTACTGAGGTATGAAGATTTATTTGAACCTTTGTGTAATCTTTGCTGCTCTCCTTTCACCATTTAAATTACCTCGAATTCGCCTGTTAACAACTCTTGGTGCTGGCTCAAAACTGTATGGCTGTGCACCTTCAGAATTTAAAATAAAAGTGTTTTCTTGTTCATGATTTGGCGAATTCTGCTGCTCCTGTAAATCCATGTTTACACCAATGGCTGTTTACAGTTGTGTTGTTACCGACTTAATCCTGCGAATGAATGTCCCATGTGTTGCCCTCTGATTGCATCACTTCCGGTTTCGCGGTAGAGGCGCTATTTTTAGACAGAAACACTAGGAGAGCTCAGTTTGAGCAGTAATATCACCTTTTATGTTCATATATCTTCATTTTTTTCTGTTAAGGGCTTCAACATGTGTTTAATGTGGAAGTTGGCCTTTAAGGAATTGTGAGAACGTTTCAGTATGTCATTGACCTTACTTTCACCAAATCTTCCTCACTTTGCACACAACGATCACCATCTCATACCAACAGGGTATGAAATGGTTAACTCTGTCCATCCACTTCAGGTCTTATGATTGTGCTTTATTTTAGAATCAACATTATGAAATATGCACTGTATTTTTGAGTCAGCATCATTGCATCTTATGGTGATGATAATAATTTGCAATACTACATGTTGGATGGATATCCCTGATACCACTGAACAAACATGCTGTGACATCAAGTACCTGCAAGGTGTGATGAGTAATCGCTTACTTACGGTGCATAAAATCAGGCAATGACTGTCCATATATTTTGTTTATTGTTGCTGGCAGCTAAAAAAAGATCCATCTTCTTTACCAACCTGATTTGAATGAAGCAGCACAGCTCTGCTGCTGCAGCAAAAGGAGAAACGTATCCAACTCCTGCAGCACCTGATGGTGCAAGGATAAACCCAACATTTCAAGAGTGCCAAGAAGAAACAAGGCCAAGGTGGGAACAAAATGGTGAGGTGAGTATGAAGCAGATCAAGGTGATTGAAGGTAAGTGGGTTTATTTTCTTATTAGCAAATGTATGGGTACACGGTTACTAGAAGTAACAGGATGGAAGTGCAAATTGACCTGGAACCCTAAAAAGGAAGCTCCCACCACTGAGCCACTGTGAGCTTTGAGTGTGACTCAAAACTGAAACAAAATCAACACTAAATCTTATCCCTCCATTAACATGAGTGGAAAACTGAGCTCTCTTGGGCTGATTACCAAATGGATCAACTGGACATTCGACTTTTAATCACAGAAAGACTGAGTTATTTGTTCCAGAGATGACCTCTCCTTTGTACAACTCAATGTGTTAACAGTCAAGATGAACAAAATATCTGTTTCTATTGTTTTCAGAAAAGCCAAAATATCTGATTTTCTGTACTGGAACTACCACATTCCTGAACAAGGCCTTGCTGAAGGTCAACCAGCTTGGAGGTGTTAGACACTTTAGCACAGACAACATGACCAAGCAGTCAGTCAAGAGTCAACCAGGTACTAATCATACACCTCTGACTGGAACACACCTGGCAGCACCTGAAGCTCAGAACAAACATGAACACCAACAGACAAAAGTTTCCGGTGGATTTTGGCACCTTTTAGGGGCTCTATGAACACCTAGTTGTGTTGCTCATTACATGAATATATATTAGGATGGATGTTTCCAGTGATATAAGAGTTTTTCTACCAAGACGTATTGTTACATCAAAGAAATGATCCAACATGGGGGAGCTGTGGTGGATGGTGGCCAATCAGAAGAGTGGTGGCTATCCTGGCCTTTCCACCACAGATCAGAGTACATGATACTGGTGGCATGCGTGTGTGTTTCTGTGTGTGTGTGTGTGTGTGTGTGTGTGTGTGTGTGTGTGTGTGTGTGTGTGTGTGTGTGTCATTTTGACTTGTAATCGATATGATGCAGTCCTTTTACCAAATTCTTTTCGAACTCAAGTGGGACGGATTGAGGAATGAAACTTCTGCTCGACACTATCAGTAACTCAGCACTGAGCAGCAAAATGAATTTCTATATAATGAACATTAAAACATCAATTAGCATTACGCAAAGGGCCTCCATAACGGCTTTTAAATAGGAAAGATGCAACCTCCTACTGACATTCACGTGCTGCTGTAAACAGTCTCATACCTTTATTAATGATAACAGTGAAAATGTTTGGCTGTGGTGAGAATTTAAAAACAGAGAGACAGGACCTGTTTCTTCACCAGACAGAGGCAGTGTAGGAAACAGAGGAGACAAACAGCAGAGCATGGGTTCAGACTTCAATTAACCTCAGATGTTGCAATAAAATCTTTGATACTTGTTTTACTCTCAAGCATCAGTGAACTAGTGAGGCAAACAAAAATGTGAACACAAACAAGTCACAGCCTACTAGTGAGAGCAGCACAGACTACAGACTGTACATACATTAAATGTATTAAAGTGTATGTGAGTAGATGATCACAGAGTAGGGAGACAGTTTATCTACACTGAACACATTGTTTTTCCTCGTTTCTGCAAACGAGTATCTAAATATAAACAGTTGAGTTTATAAATGTAGTTTTAAACGACAGCTAGTTTCCAGTTGGCATGATGTGTTAAAGGTAATGCATACGATGTTTCTGAATTTCAGGAAAGAACCACCCTCTCCACATTTTGAAAAATGCACATGCGCAACACTGGAAAGTTAGAATATAGTCGTAGATAACGTCTTCTAGCAGAAATCTGAAATGCATTTCTCCAAATAGCATGCCGAACTTTAGCATACCTGTTGAGCAGAAAACCGGCGACAGTGGCGTCTGTGGGGAGCCCAACCTTCTCTTTCAGTGCACGCCATCATGCGCATGCTCAGGAAGTGAAACCTAACAGGAGCAAGCATGTATGACAGCCTTGTGTTAGTTTCACCAGAATGATTGACAGTTATGCGGACCAATGGTTTACGTAGATGATCCACCTGGAAGTAAATGTTCACAATACCTTTAAACACCATTGAGTGTTAAACCCAAACAGGGTTTAGAAACACATTAAAAGGGCTGACAATAAATATAAACAGTGTTTTAAACAAACAGGCTTAATGACACAGTCTTTAAAAACACATACAGCTGATGAAAGATGAGAGACAATAAACACAGGTATTATTCCTTTAAATATAACTCCTCATTCATGTTGGTGGTGAATATTTTCTCTTATATTAAGGAGAGTAAAAGTGATTTTGAACATGAACTTACATTTGTTTGGTTGTTGGTCTGACTTGAACTTGCCTCCTGCATCAAAGCTGGTGCTGTAATTTGGCATGGCTGACACTGATTCATAGAGAGTAGGTAGGTAATAACAGAGATCCACACACAATACCAAAAAATGAAAAAGGCTTTGTTCAGGACTCTGATGATTTGATTTGATTGGAACATCCAGGATTTTAACGCTATGTTCCTTCAGCCCCATTAACTGTAACGGCTGATGAGTGTGAAAGGAAGAGAAAGTGACAGAACTGAGTAAAGTCTCAGCCTCAAACTTGGGTCATCAGCCTAAAGGTTGGTTGATGCATGCATCTGTTCACCTGGTTCTGCTCACCTGTGGGTGTATTTTCGGCTAAAATCATATGTATCAAATGTTTTCACATCATAATTGTTGTGATGTTTGTCCCACAGGGACATAAGTCCCAAACACAAGAACCCAGGCAGTCAGACTAAAGAGAGAAAACTACTTTCTGTAATAACACAACAAACACGCGCCACAACCACAGACAGTGTAATATAACAGCACACACAAGGATCTGAAAACTCTGGTCTAACACACAGAGGTGAAGAATACCAGGGAGCAGGAGGGTTTGGAAATGAGACCAGCTGTGGAGACAAAGCAGAAGGTGGGTTCAGTTTTCTGCTCAAGATCCTACTAAAAAATAATACAAACAAGTATAAGCCCAAATAAAACCAAAATCATAACAATAATAATTTATAGATATAGGGGGGGGGTGCATTAATTTAATTTATTTCTAAAGCCACTTCAACGATCTTATCGGACACTCAAGGTGCTACACAACAATACATCACAATGTGAAATCTATTGATTAATGACAGTTTATTGAATGATACTGACTGTTTTAAAACTCCTTTTGACCAATTTACTCATGAACATAAGAGACAAATTAGCCTAAACAAATAATTTTCCTCCAAACATAAAAATCAACGTTTTTATTTTATTTCATTTTACAACAGTTTGGAATTTGTTTTTGTACAGGATTCAATGTTGGTCATCAAAATAAAGACGAGAACGTTAAAAGAGCCCATATGACAAAAAGAAATCCAATCAAGCTCTCATTATGAAATTAAATATTGTTCTGATCAGCCGTCAAAATCAAATGAAAATGATCCAAATCAGGGTTAATTCTGCCATGGGTGTAGCGTATGTTCTATATGTGAAGTTATCTGATTTAAATGTTGTTCATGTAGCTACACACATGATCGATACAACAAACAACATGAAAAATGGAGAAAAAGTAAAAGGAATGCTTTAGGTTCCATAAAGTTAACACAACCACACATGGAGTGTTAATTAACCACACATGGATCCAGATTCTTATATTAATGTTTCCCCAAACATTTATTTATAGAGTGCATTTAGCAGCTTTAGCAGCCTGTGGGTTTCCTTGTCAGATGTTCACCGAGCTTGTGCTGCCGTGGTGGAACAAAGAAACCTCACAGAAGGAACAAACTAACTGTTAATGTCAGCTAGCTTGAAGCACTATCAGACTTTACACTCTTGGTTATTGAAAATGTTTGTTAGTCAGCTGCTACTAGATCAGGGGTTCTCAATCCTGGTTCTGGAGGACCGTTATCCAGCATGTCTTTGTTGTTTCCCTGCTCTAACACACTTGATTCAGAGGTTGAATCACCTGTTCAGCATCTCATCAGGTTCTGCAGAAGCCTGTTAATGACCTGCTGATTGATATCAGATCTGTTGGAGCAGGGAAACGATGAAAACATGCTGGATACCGGCCCTCCAGGACCAGGATTGAGAACCCCTGTTCTAGATCACAGCAGTCACACACTCAGCTTTATCCACCAGGACAATTCTGAAACTGCAGCTTTGTTTTTAGTGACTCTTCTTTCCTTACATTTAGGTGGATCAGTCAGTAATAATTATCCAGTTTTTATTTTCAGATAGCTCCTCCGGCACGTGTATCTTAGTTGTTTGTTGAGTTTTATCTGAATGCACCATGACATGAATCCATTCGACTCTAATTTCAGATATGGCAGAACTCCTGTCACCCAGAATGAATAAGGTCACGGCTGCCTCAATCCCGCCTTGTAATTTCTGTTTTTCTTCTAAAGTCATCTGGCTCCAGTCAGACATGTTCTGTAATCGTTATTAGACAGGTAAACTGACCTGGAAAAGACCGACTTTCTCATGAGAATCATTCAGATTTGTAGTTATCCTGTGTTCATTTTTGTTGTTGATAGTGATAAAGTTGTCAAAGGAAAAGTGAAAAGGGCAACATGTATTCAAAAACACAAATATCACAGTGGTTTAAATAATTGTTCACATTTTTAGACTGACTCGGGCTGCATATTGCACCTCCGTGCACAGGGGGGGCTAATTGCAGGGAAAGGTGGTGGAACGTTGTGTGCCGCCACCTGCTGCGATCCAAGTACACAGAAGTGTCAGATACACACTCCTAAAGATAGCTCAGAGGGAACCAGGTCACTGCATTATTTTTCAAACTGCAAATCCTCCTCAGACAGCCCTCCATTTCTAGAAGTGCATTCTTTGTTTACTCACAAACTGGCATGAGGCATGTGCACGAATATCAGCATGATAGAAGCACTAACAGCATGGGACTCGCTGTAAAATTACAGGCCTGCAGATTTAGCTGAAAAGACCCAAATATTTGCTTCATAAATGATCACCAACTGTCAAAAAGAATAATATGTGTTGTTCTTACTGATCCATCTCAAAGTTCATAAAAGCATCACAAAAGATATTTATTCACCCTCAAGCATTACCTCTATTTGTAGCGTGAGGTAAAGTATCGAGTGATGTGCTAGCCCGGGGGTGTGTGCAACATCATCAACCTGGAAGTCCCTGTGGAGCTTTACGTTAGCTACAATGCTAACTGGAGCTGGAAGACAAGTTATTTCATGGCTTTGTTTACTTTTATTTATTTGTTTGTTTGTTTGTTTATTACAAATTTTCCATATAAATAAAACAAATCCACATTCATGTAAAAGTAGGCAATAGATCCTTATTTTAGTTCAGTAAAGTTTAAACTCTTTACGATCATTTACTTCTAAATAAACTGGTGTAAAGTCTCCATCAAATGATAGAAAAGTAAACAATAAACTATGTTCTGAATCAAATGAAGTGATATCCTGAGCTGGATGAGTTCTTAAAAAGTTTTTAAAAAGTAAGTAAAGGAAAAAAAAAATAGGATGATACAGGTCCTTTAAAAATCATCTGAGGATGACGTCTGCATTCAACATATATATATGTATATATATATAAATATATATATATATATATATATATATATATATATATATATATATATATATATATATATATATATATATATATATATATAATGTTACAGTCAAAATAACCATTTCAGTGCTAGAGCAGCATTGTGTAACTCTTCTCTACACAACATCTGCAGGCTGTGATCTTACTCAGGCTCATGCTAAATGATAATTAATGCTTACTGATGGTAAAAGACAAACTAAGTGAACAAACTAGTTTTCAAAAACATTAGCTGAGTGTTTAAATCGAGCCTGAGTTCTCTGTCAGTGATGAGATTTATCTTCTGGCCGTCTGCAGACAGCAGCAGCTGACTGTCTGGGCCGAGTTCCATATTTAGTCTAAAATTATGAACCAGCCTCATCAAATTTTGAAGACCACTGCATCATATTTTATGTAGTTTATGTTTTAGTTCTTTTGCATAAGCAAACTTTTACATTTCAGTATTTCCTGCAGGTAAATGACGGATGGAGAGAACACAAGTCCACCACCCACTATATGCTAAATACTTCAGAGATCTGGTTCTCTACTTGCACTCATTGATTTGTGAAATCTGTCTGTTCTCAGGGATGTAAACAACACAGCGTTTGGCTGAAAACAGTTATTTTGATTTTGACCATTTAAAACTAATTTACTTAATGAACTGTCCAATTATTCACAAAAACATTACATCAAACCTACTAGAACAATGAGTCTTTAAGGTTTAAAGGGTCCATTTCTTCATCAGCTGGAGCGCCTACATATACATGTGGTTCACTCACATTGGTTGGGCACAACCTGTGTGTTGTGATATGGTTGCCATGGTTACACAGCATGTTTATGGTCATTAAGGACTTTATCCACCCATGATGTTTCGTGTGAATTATGGGTGTAACTTCCAGAAATTGAGTAGGAAATTAATTTGAGCTTTAGGCTTGAACTGAGACCCTCTGGTCACAGCAGGCACTTTTTGCCGCTGTCACCCACGGTGATTGTTAACCCACTCGGTCTGTCAGAAAGATGACAGACCAAAATGTGAGAAGATTACCCATCAGTCCTTTACTGTTGGGTGCTGAGAGGACTCCCTGAACAAACGGCCTCCGATAACCTTCTCTTACATATTTGGCTCCTCCATTACCTCGGTTGCTGTGGATAACAAAGCCATGAATAATCTAAAAAGGCGTATTAGGGCTTCCTTTTCTGATTCATCCCAGTGTTTGAACACCACCATTAGGTGAACGAAAGATGTTACCCACAGAGCTAACTTAGCTTTCTTAAGAAAAAATGTATGTCACAATTTTTGTTATATGTATTTGTCCAGGTCAGGTTGACAATGACACACTCAGACCTGCAGAGCTGCTGGTTTTATGGAAATCCCGTTTGACGCGTGAGTGTTTATTCTGCACTCAGAACCAGCAGACACACTTAATAAACCAAACGCAGGCTCTGCCCCTGGTACTTTGGGCTTTTATAAACTAGACTGCAGAAAACAAATTAGCCTACAAAGACCATGAGATAATAGTTCAAACTACTGAGAGCAAGAAAAAGAGGCTATTGTTTTTCTTTTATTTTTGGTTTCATTAAAAATATAAAGCCTTAAATATTCCATGTGTTTACGTGAGTAGGCCCAAGTGAACCTGTTAACATAAGTTAGCAGGAATTCTTCCACTGTCCCTCCTGACTGATGGATGCATGGATGGAAAAGATTGATTTTTTGACTCTTCAAGGCTAATTGTTTTCACACTAAAGTGGTCTCCTGACAGCAAGAAGATCTTTAGTTCAGATCTTGGTCAAGGCCTTTAGAAGAAGTAGATTAATATTATTTTTGTTTAGGGATTGTAATTATAATGAACTAATGAGGATTAAAAACAATACAGGGATTTAATTAATGATGTGACCCTAACTGACTGAGAAGAAAACAGAAAGAATAACAAATACAGGCAGAATCATTTTAATTGACTGAATATTTTCAGCTGTTGTATTTTTGAGACTGTAGTTTGCAGGTTTTTCTCCTGGTCACTGTCAATCTGACCTCTGTGAGAGGTGACATCATCTTTACCTCCAGTCTGACTCCGAAGGACAAAGTAGACTTCAAATTAATTAACAGGGCTTCCAGGCTTCTCCAGGTGAATTTGAGCTCAGTGTAGGAGGTAGATGATGGCATCGTCCACCCCGATGACAGGCTGGTAGGCAAACTGCAGCGGATCCAATGAAGACCTCTCCAGGGCACAAACATGGTTAAGAACTGTAGCCTCTGGAGGTTCTTCATCAGATTCGAGGTCAGTGCTACCAACCTGTAGCTGCTGAGGTCCTTTGGGTGTGAGGTCTTTGGCACTGCTACCACACAGGAAGACCCTGGTCCTGCAGCTTTATGCACCTGGATTTTGTGTAGCTCATTCCTAACTTGGAGTGCAAGAAAGGAACAAGGGGGACGTGGGGGGAGGGGTGTAGGATGAAGTTCTCTGATGCTGGGGGGGAAGGTGATGCAAAGTAGCCTGTTTTTTTAATTATTATTGTTTAGCCATATAACATTAAGGTATTCGCAAATGATTAATTAATTAATTTTCAGGATAGATAGCAGATTTTAGGTATAATACAAGAAAATATTTACAAAGAAATAGATTAAAATGAGAGAGTGAAGAAAATGTAATGCTTTACATTAAAGGTGTGGGTCACTCTCATTTAATCAATACATCTGCAGTGGTCTCTAGTAGGAATGAATGCCTTGTAAGTTGTTGTCTGGGGAAACAAAGCTCCAGTGCATAATTTTCAGGAAGTAGAAGTGAGCTGCATCAGAGTTTAGCTGAACACAGCAGGATCGGGAGTCTTATTTCCTGATATGTGGATATTTGGACATCTCTCCTCTGATTGGCTAACAGCAACATGACTCTACCACTGACTCTGTTTGCTCTGCAACGTTGATGTTTTATCTCCACAAATAACACAAGCCTGGAGGAGTTCTGCTGTGTGGTGGAGTTGCTAATGCTAACGGTTAGCTTCTACTAGCTGAGACGTTCTCTGTTGTTTCCTGGACGCTAAACCAACAACAGCCTTCCCCGTCGTGAGTCAAGATGGGTGAGTCCAAGAATGTTAAGTGACAGTGTGACATAGATCTGTCAGGATTTTCTAATCATAAAGTTTCACCGTCTATTTTCTATCAGAAGCTAATGCAGGAGATAGGTGTAGGAGAATATTTTCATGTTCAGCCTGCATGAAAAACTCAGAGTGACTGATTATAATCAGAAATAATACTTAAACAAATGTTTTTTAGTGTTCCAAACCTTTAAATGGTGCTCCTGTATGAGGGTGGAATGGTTCTGTATTAAGGGTCTTCCTTCCAAATTTTAAAATCAAACAAAAAACAATTATCACAAGATTATAAAATACATTAATTATGAACACAGTTTAACCCCTAAAATCAAGATCTGTTTTTAAAACTATTATTACTGAGGATTCAAGGTGAACTTTTCCTTGGTAAATTACAAAACAATGCAAAGAATGTTTTTTTCTGACTACAAGAAAACAGCAACAATATGACATAACACACTTTTTAAATGTTTAGCAGATTACTGAGATTTTAACACAAAATCAGACCCCCATCACTGAGGAGATGATGAGGTGACATGGCTACCTTCTTCTGTGTGATGATACAACTGCAGCAGGTTCCTTCTCTACTTTTGTCTTTTCTCCAGGGATGTAAATACCACCAGCTCTCAGGGGAGGGTAAATACTTCACACTAAATGTGCAGGGCTTTGAAAATCATACGCATTTAGCTCTGGCAATAATTTACATAAATATGGGTCGTTTTTCTTCTAAGTGCATGTATGAAACCTTACTGAGCTGTAGGTAAGCTCCTCTAATACTGAGATGCCATTTAGTATAGTCATAACCCATTCGCCAAAACACAGGTTAGTAGGTTTGTATCATGAGTTTGTATTTGTTGGCTAAATATCTCATGAAACACTGGAACCTAAGAACAGAGCTGCTGGTATAACACCCAAATTCAGCGAATAAATAATTAATTAAGAAGAGGAGATGTGGCTCAGCTGCTGTCCGTAACAGAAGGGGGTGCTACAGCCAATCAGCTCTGGAAGGAGAGAAATTTTAATACAGGTAGAGATTTGTTCTAAACTGACACAAGAATTACAATAAGGGATATTATACATAGTAGTACACACAGATCCATTTTAGAGCAGATTAGTCAGAAAGAAATAGTCAAGGTTTTACCAGCTGAAAGGCCTCTGTTCAGAGAAATAGCTTTGATATTCTACAGGACTGATGACTCCATAGCTGCAGTCTTCAAACAATTCCAGTCTCCTCAGTTTCATAGCTGCTTATCAGTGTTTGTGGGTTCGGACAGTCGGACATTACCGACGTGTTTTAATATTGTCCGACAAAAAAACTTTAAATCGTCGAACATTAGGACCGACGTGCCTCTAGTCTTAACTTGCCAAAATAAAAACTTCCTAAAAACCACAAACTGCAGACCGTTTGTTGATCATTTGCTCTGATTCCGTGACACAGACATTTTTTTCAATAATCCATCAGAGATCGTCTCTGTTCTCAGCAGCAGCTTCATGCAGGAGCGCTACTTCTGAGCATTTTAATTGATCTGCGCACGGTCGGTGTGCATTGCACCGGGAGCTTTAAGCAGCTGTGTTACAAACGCGAGGTAGCTTAAGATCATTTCTTATTATTGTGATATTTGTGCTGAACTAAAACGCCAGACAGAATGACATTTTGTCCTTAACAGTGGTTTATTAGAGTAGTTTAACAAACAGCTGAGATAAAACCCGCATCTCCTGTTTCATTTTCACTCTTCAGTCAGCCACCCGTCTCTTAAAGGAACAGTAACATTAGGCTACATCACTCACAGTAACCCCACACTTAGAAATAGTTTCATATGTATTCTGATGTTTCATAATAATTCCTAAAAAAATCTAATAATTGTTTTTTATAAATTCTGTTGGTTTATTTTCTGAGCAGAGGGACTGTCTAATCCTTGTTTTCTTTGAATTTTGCAGAAAATCACATTTATGGTTCTTTTTAAAAATTATTTCAACAGATTATTGTCACAATAAAAACATGTCTATATGTAAAGGTCAGAGGTCACTACAAAATCCAATTTTAAATAGATACAAATCTGAAGCCCATGAGGACATTGATCTACGTGATTCAATAATGTCGTGCGTGAGACGCTCTCACGTGGTTCAAAAGTTTTCACACACTGCTGCGTATGCATTGCTATTCCATAAACTTTTACACCTCCCTTAGTTTTGCTGTTTTTACAATTATTTACATGGATTTTTGAGGTTATTCAAAAGATAATTGACAGCAGATAAATGTAGCACTTCATCGATCAAGCATGTCCAGATGAAATTTCATCCTAAATAACAATAACAGTAATAATAATAAATGATATTTATATAGCTCTTTAGATAATGTGTAACTGGTAAATATATCTAGGATTATAAAATAAAATCTGCATAAAACATGGTGAAAATGAAAAGATTGGGTTGCTGTTTTCAGCGGTCACTTCCTGGAGTTAGAAATATTTGAGTTTGGAGGAGTTATTACATCTGTTTAATCTCATAGCTGATGGTGTTCTTTGTTTCCTATTAAATCTACATTTTACAGTGTAATTGTTAAGAGTTTTTTTCAACAAGTAAGTTTTTTAATTGCAAAAGTAATGTTTTGTGACATGTCCTACAACCTCAGACTATTTCGAGAGGTAATTTGTAACCCTCATGCTGACTCATGTACATTGATAATAAATATACACCAGCAGACACTTCCACAGCCGCCCCACACAGCCAGTTTTCTTCCCCGCTGAAAGAGAGAGAAGCTTGTTCCGAGTCTCTGGCCTTTTCTAAAGCTCCCTTCTCCTGACTCGACAGTGCTGTTTGTCCTCACAGCTGCCTCCCCACCAACCAGTACTGCCTCTTCCACTCCCCACTTCTCGTGCTATTCTGGCAAGCTAGGCCCCAACTGTCCCGCATGCCATGTCTCCTGGATGTGTGAACAAAGCTCGAGGGAGTGAGGCGAAAACGGAGCTCTTAAGTGAGTCAGACCCAGTCAGGCAGGACGGCTGGAAATGTCTTCCCCTTTGATTCCCCGGGGAACAGAGACAGAAAACAAATGGAGTCTGACTTCTTTATTTTCTCAAGGTCCTGGAGGTGACCTGCCGCTGCCGCCGAGCACAGGCAGCAGAGCCGATGTTCGCTGCCTTGCTGCTGAGATATCCCTTGGTGTGTCAGCCTGACACAATGGCAGAGGACCACCCTGACCCTCCGCCGGTCCCGCACCCCCATTTGAATCCACCACACCACAGCATGCTCAGTGGCACTGCTGACAACTCAGTTGGCCTGTTCACACTGCGATGACCCAGTGAGTAATTGGTCAATAGAAGTCGGCAGGCATCGACTTGTGAGGCTTTGCAGGCGAAGATGAGTCATTGTGTGCTCGCGCTCACTCGTCATGCCGTGGACATACGCGCCTGCTGTAAGAAAAACACCAAATCCAGAGGGATAAAATGATTATTGCCAGAGAAGTAAAAATATCCAGTGAATAATTACTGCAACTATAACACATGCGTGCACATTTATCTTTCCGCAGAGGGAATGTGCACACAACAACAAAATTATCTGTGTGCAGTGTGGCTGCCAGCTTGCTCAGCCTATTTGGCTGCAAGCAAACAGACGAGTTTGGCTACTGGTTATCATGGTGCTGCATCTCAGCAACTGGATGGCTGATCATGGCACACGAATAAAGGATTTCCATTTTATCACATCAGAGCGATACGTCTAAGTTCTGGATTTTTTTAGTGATCCAGATACCGAGCAGGACACATGGTGAGAGAGTGAATGAGCTACAGGTAGTTCCGATACACACATCCAAAAAGCACATTGTATAGGTACGTGTGCAGCAACACATTCAGTACACACCTAGATTTACCACATCATCCCTGCAGTGAGATGCAACACACCTGCTGCTCCCCAGTTTCTTCATTGATTAATGCAAACAGGGTTAGAGAGTGCGACGCAGTATGAGGTGCATTGTAAATGCAGAAGGTTCTGACATCTAAACACACACACACACACACACACATGCACACACACACACACACACACACACACACACACACACACACACACACACACACACACAAACATCATCAAAGCACTATCATCATTTGCATGACGGAGCCTCAGTATCTCATTCAAGGGTGCTTCAACGTTTTGCTTGAATGAAAACTGCCACAAACTGGATGTTGAAAGGAATGCACGCACATGTTACCCGGGAAGGAGAGGGGGTAACGTATGTGCAGGAATGTTTGGATATCTAGTTTGCAAAATTTAGTTTTGCTGATGCTCAGCCTACAGATTTTGAGAATACTGGACCGAAATGATTTGTCAAAAATGTTTTATGCTAAAAACTCTCTAGGAAAATGATCCACTTTAAGGCTTCACTTGAACCATGTAACTACACATACATGACTGCACATGCTGAGACATGTTCTTATTGAAAGTCATTGATTGTAGGACTTGTGATGGATGGCTCAAATTGTGTGGGCCCTTGTACCTCCAGAGGACTAGGACTTCCCAGCTCTGAAAACCTCTGTTCTCAATCACAGCAACGGGTCGATTATCCAAATAGAAAACACTCCTCTTACCTGTAGCTGAGACATGCTAACTTTAGCAGCTAGCTAGGTGGACTTAGTATAGCATGCTACAGCACATTATTTTACAGCAGACGTATTGTGACATGGTTGCTGTTAAAGCAGAGAGAGTAGGTCAACAATAGAGATCAGGAGCTGAGTCAGATACTCTGAAACTCATCAATGAAAAATGATCTAATCAGAACTCAGATCTGGACATCCCTGGGGCTTCATGACTTCTCAGTCTTTTACTCCTGACTCTGTTTCATGATGTGAGTAGGGATGCACCGATACCGGTATCGGTATCGGGTATCGGCCTCGATACCACATTTTCTAAAGTACTCATACTCGTTAAAAGTCCCTCGATACCGGGGACCGATACCACGGTCTGAGAAATGTCTGTTTGAGCGGCGTGTAAGGGGTTAATCACAGGCGCCAAGTGCCCACCCCCAAGGCCCCAGCCGCAGCTCAGAGCAGGGAGAAGTTTTCATTTTAAATAAATGTTCTTAATTCCAAACGAGTGCCTTGTTTTATGTTAAAGTATACAACTAAAGCTGTTATCTGTAAATTAAAATCATGTTTTTATTAAGTACTCAGTATCGGTATCGGTGAGTACTGAAATGCAAGTACTCGTACTCGTTTTCCAAAAAAGTGGTATCGGTGCATCCCTAGATGTGAGTTTTACAGGTGCATCACAGCTCAGTGTTTCACTTCCTGACCTTGGGTCATCTGCACTGACTTGCAGAGGACCAACAACCTTAACTCGTTTAGCTGACCTAACCTACCTTGGTTTCTAAATACATAAAAATGTACTCTAACATTTTCAGCTGCTGTTTAATCTGTGATCACGTCACTGAAGCAACTTTGTTTTGATATTCTAAAACCATTCAGTTGTTTTATGTCCACTGTCCTACTGCACATCAGTCTTCATTTACGTTATTTATTCATGCAGCTGTGACATTTCCTCTTAGTCTACCAGCCTTTTAGAGAATCAAGACTTTTTTGCCTGCATGCTCTTATTTAAGAACAATGATAAACCAGCCACAGCGAGCTCTTAATTGGTATGGAAACCATAACACTGCTGGTTTCATGTCTATCATTTAGATAAGGATCACTTTCACAAATAATGTTTTTCACAATGACACTGATTTATATTCACACACAGCTGTCACATTGACACAAAGTGATACATGAGTAGCACTTGCATTGTGTGTGATAAAGGACATAAAATGAGGCGTAATTTAGAAGAGCTTTCACATCATGTTGACATGAAGATTTATTTTTGCATAACAAGTGTGAGAAACAGGTGAAATGACTTATTTGTACAATAAAAGCTTTTTGAATCAGTTAAAATTCAAACTCAGAGGCTTCCAAATCATTCATTTCTCACTCCTCCTTTCCACCGGACGCAAAAGCAGCGTGAAATGTTTTAGCAGTGTTTTACCCGCAAGCTCCCTTCCAACCGGGAGCGATTCTGACGTGAAACAGGAGCGAAAGCGTTCCACACAGCTGATCCTGAGAGGTCACAAAATCACGGGAGAATTGCAACACCATGTGTGATTTCAGAAGTCCACACAATAACAAGCGAAGAGAAAGATGGCTGCATGTATCCAAGAAGGTCTGTGGTTTACTTTCTGTTCCATTTACATCAGGGTTTCACAGGATATGACGTAGCTACTGCACGTGTCTTTTATTTTGAAAGTTTCCGGATGTTTACAGTGATTAAGTGTTTGACTTTCTGGCTGTCCCGATCTGAACTGCGGAGTTTGACGTGTTTTGGAAGTGTAGCGTGTAAAATATTGACTCGAAACCTATAATGTTAGCGTCCCTTCGCTTCTGGGACGCGTCCAAAATGTTACACATAGCTGCCGGTGGAAAGGACCCTGTCCATTATAACGGCAGCTAATTGCTACGTTTTGTGGTCGTTTCACGATGCTTTCACGTCTGGTGGAAAGAAGGGGTTATTCTTCAAAATGAGTTGATGTCTAGAGAACACATCTACTCACTTTTGACTACCACCAACCCTAAATTAAGGCCTGTTTTGGGTGGTTATTTTACAATTTACCAGTCATCCATTTATAGTCACCCAGATAAAATCATCAAAACACAAAATTCTCTCGTTATGGGCAACATCGCTCCTATTGAGGCCTACAGATGTTGCAAAATGTAGAAGACAGGAAGAATCAGCATTCTACGTCACCAAATATCAACTTGAAAGGATTCTCAGATCCCTGATGAGCCCATCTTTGTTACCATCCCGGCTCACGATAGTAAAAGAGAGCTAGTCCATAGTAGAACTTCAAAAATCAAACACTTTATTAACCAAACTTTGTGGAGTTTCATGGGTGTAGACGTCAGTGTCATGCATGCAGGCAACGCTATACCCATGCAAAAGATTTCAGCCCAGAGAGAGAGCAACCTGCTATAACTGGGTTTAATAAACTCAGCCACACACACCAGCACAAGATTCTTCCTGATATTTCAGACCTTTTTCACAGCTAAATTAGAGCTTGATGGAAACAAGATGGTTGGTCAGAGAAGAAATACATGTGAAATTAGACCAAAACATGACAGCTTTGCATTTGATCTATCTCTTGCAACGGTGGGGAACATTTCCAGCAACAAGAGTTCTGGAGGGAAAAATGGGAAGTAGGAGGGTTAGGACTGTGGAACGTCATCCAACAGGACACAACATGAAACATAAACAGTGAGAAGACCCACAGCCACTGTAAGGACCTGCAGATAGTTTCCCCTCCTCACTCTCATTGTGTGTCAACACCAGCACATTAAACAGACACAATGATATTCCAGCAAGAGACTGGTGTTTGCCTTTAAAAATGCTATTATGAAATCAATGAACCGCTGCTTAAATGTCATGCATGGTTGCTTTAAGTCACCTGATTGCTTATCAGCTGTATTATTTTATTACTTTTTGCAGATCAGTTCTATGATTGTTCGCCCGGCTCTGCGTAACGTTTAAAGACTACAATCACTGGTAGCTGATCGTTGGGTCGTTTACATCTTAATCACACGCGTTACATAACAGCACCTTCACAGGCGACAAGTGCACGATGAGGGCAGTTTCTCTCATCTTTCCAATGTTAATTATCTCAGCAGGTCACAGATTGGGAAAATATAATCTCTTGTAGACAGATTTTCTCTGCAATCAAACAGCCAGCGAGCTAATTGTGAGCAATCTAAAAGTGGCAGGTTTTCAGGGGTTAATTTATGATTTGCTAGGTTTGGTGGACTCAGAGGTGTCAGGATTACGGAGGCTGCTCAGTGTTTGTTGGCAAAGACATCTTATGACAAAATGTAAACAAAGAAACAAAAGTCCCTCAGGTCTGAACTATAATCACTTTCTTGTGAGATAAAGTTAGCAGGATGCAAAGCTGACAACTGTATAATCTTGCAGCAATTAGACTGTTGTACCAAACATAACAACAGTGTTATTTTCACAAAAGAAGAGCAGTCTTGTTTCTATAGGCGGAAACATTACGGTTAGTTCTACCCTGGTCAAGTTAGCCTACATTAATGGAACATCGTAAAAGCTGACAGGTTTGGCTATAGCTTACTTTATTTTGAACCTGAGCTAACCAGGCATTTGGGATTCAGCTCGTGCTGTGAGGCCTGAAGCCGTAGTACTTGAACACCGCCGCTGGCTAAGTCAGAAGGGAGGGGTCGAGTTTGACTTGCAGGAAAAAATTGTGACTGCATGTTTTGAGTCAGAGAAAAGAGTTCATGTAAATAGTTGTTGAGGAACAGGCAGGGTTAAGCATTTCACTCAGACAAAATAGATATTAGGGCTAAGCCCCAGAGGCCTGACTTCTATTTTACGTCTTTATTTCACCGTAGCGGTTCGTGAGTAACATCTGGTGAAGGTGTATAACATAAACCAGCTGTTATGAATCTATCCTTGTATGATTTTGGGAAAGCAAACAAAACAATTGCTCCAAAAACGCTTTTTATCATTACAGAACATGATGTATAGCAGAACAAGGTGAGTTGTGACAATAAGCCTATCCATCCATCTATTTTCTTTGACTTCTCCAAGGTCAGTCCATGTTAATACAGGAACAGAAGTAAAGCCCGGAGATTCCTCTCACCAGTAACATTCTCCAGCTCCTCTTAAGAAGGTTCCAAGGTATTCCCGGTACAAAGAGGATATATAATTCATTCAGCAATTTCAGGGTCTTTCAGTGGAATGTGCCCCAAACACCTCCAGAAGGAACCACCAAACCACCTCAGCTGACTACTACTGATGGGAAGGAGTAGCTCTACTCCAAGCTCCCCCTACATGTTGAAACTGCCCACTTTTGTTCTCAGATTACAGAAGAAGCTAGTTTCAGCTGCTTGCATCTGGAATCTTGTTCTGTCCATCACAACCCCAATCTCATGATCATAAGGGAAGGTTAGAACATAGCCTGATGAATAAACCAAGACTTCTGATCATGATTTTCCCCATGACAGACCAAAACAACGCGCCTGCTGATCAAACCCTGATCCGTCGGTCCGACTGTCTCGCCATTTTACCCCCACTCATGAACCAGACATGACGATACTGGAACTCCTCCTCCTCAGGCAGGCACTCACCCCCACCTCGACAAAGCATTCCACATTTTTTTCTGATCAAGACAGACAAAATGGATTTAGATGGAAATCTAAACCTTATTTTCCCCATGAACATGGTTTGATTTCTCAAAATAGTGTTTGGTTTTTCAGATAATCCACTGAATTTCTTTAAAACAATGAGAAATAAGCCTTAAATCTTGGAGACGTCTCTTTAAAAGTAAAGGAAACAGTAGCTACTTACATGGGCACAGAAGTTGATTGAGAGCATGCCCAGTCGAACTGCAGAGGTCCTGAAAAAGAAGGGCCAACACTGTGTCACATCCAAGCCCTGACTCCCATCATGCCTGGCACATCCACGTCATCCATAAACGCCGGAAGTACACGCCACCACACCACTCAGTCATCATTTCTACATGTCAGAGTTTCGAGCTATCCAGCTCTACTTCGAGCTTCACCGCTCTCTCCTTATTCGAGCCGACCAGCTCTTCATCCGAGCCACCCGGCTCCTCACTCGAGCCTTCCGGCTCTCCTCCGGAGCGTCTCCTGTTCCAACCGGAGCGTCCCGCCTCATCAGGCTTCCCGCCTCATCAGGCTTCCCGCCTCATCATGCTTCCCGCCTACCAACAAGTAAGTTCCTCTCTTACTTTCCGGAACAACGCCGCGCTCCCGCTGTCACTCGGGTTCGGCGCGGTTGTTCCTAGATCAAACTGTGTGCTAGTAGCTCCCAACGCTCGATTTCCACGCGTCTCGGTTTCTAAACATGCTACACTCTCACGCCTCTCACGTGAGAGATACTGACACACAGCAAATACTGACTCTTTGCATAAATGTCATGTAATTGTTGATAAAAGCCTTTGAAACATATGAAGTGCTTGTAATTATATTTCAGTACATCACAGAAACAACTGAAACACAGATGTAAAAGCAGTTTAGCAGCAAATTTTGTGAAAACTAATATTTGTGTCATTCTCAAAACTTTTGGCCATGACTGTAGACGTAGCTATTGTTCCACAGACAGACTACCATTACCTTTTTGGTTAATTCTCACTAAGATCGATGGAGTTTTCCAAGTATTTCGCCTTTGGAAACTTGCAATCCCTTTCTGTGCCTCTCAGCCTGTCAGCCTGGAGTCCTAGCACAGACCTTCCTGCTGTCACCAGCCTTTAACAAAGCAAATGAAGCTGCAGTGTTGGGGCTCAGCTAATTTGAAACATCTAAAAACCTTTGTTCCTCATTCAAATCTATCAACGCCTGTGATGTAATTACATTTTAAATAGGTTGGGGTGATAAATTGGATCTCTATACTGTTTCGGCCCTTACTAAACTTGATTAATCAATTTTTAATCAGATGGTGGCAGAGAGGTGCCTTGATGTTTCATTTAGCCATGTCTGATGACTTGAAGACAGTCCTGCCTTTGTCAGATGAGTATTCCTGAACTCTAAGATCACAGGAGATAAAGAACAAGGCCATCATTTATAATAATCTATATCACTGTAGTTTCACTTTGTGTCACTAACCGTGTGCGTGAATGCTGCAGCATTCCGAGCCTGCTTTTCCTTGTATTGTTGTATTGACGACCTTAAAGGCTGCCTGCTAAAACTCAGCCGACTCCCTGCGGTTGCTGTGCAGTAGGTGGGTGAGATAACAGTCCAGCAACGAAGAATTATTTCTAATTATAGATGACAGACTCATTTCCCTTGTGTCCTCCTTCTCCCTTTGGCCATACTGGGAACGGAGGCATTCTCAACAAAAGGAACCTTTGCCCTGTTGTGTTATAAAAGAAGCTAAATGAAGCACGCTAATTAGTGACACTGGGCTAATTATAGCTGCATTGTTTTCTGAAGCAGGCATGATAATTTATGATGGTGATATAGAGCTACATTTACAGACTGACCAGCTCTCACGCTTCAAGCTGATGATGACTGATCACCTGCTGAAGATTGCTATTAGTGTTTTAATAGATAGCAAACAGTATTTACTGAAACTAATGAAAAAGTGTCCCGATTCTGTGTAACAGCATAAAGGTAGGGTTGTCACTCATCCCTTACAATAATGAGTTGTTCTGTGTTTAAAATGAATAATTATTAAATCACTCAGGAACGCAGTTTGATTTGTGTTTTCAGAGTGACTGTAAAAGAAAAAAACTATGATATTATAAAGGTTTTAAGGTGTCTGAACATTTCACTTCAATCCAAACAAAAACTCCGACCAGACAAATGAGCTAGCAGTTAATAAGTGGAGTTCTATCATCTGTTCTATCAAATGTCTCTGAAGGTCGGTCTACGCTCCATTGTAGCCTCAGCAGGTCTACCATTGGTCCAGAACAATCTAAGTTGGAGCCAATCACAGTGCTCAATGTTTGTAGATAGATATTGGGCAGGCTTATAGGGTGTTCGATTTGTCCTCGGAACTCAGAAATCCTGACTTCTGAGTTGGAAAAATCAACTGAAACGGCCCCCAAAGTTGGACCTCCCAGTAGGAAAAGATTTTAGAACCTTGACCTTGACATCCAATATGGCAGCTCTCTGTATCAGCCACAGTAAGGTTTGGCTGAAATATGTTGATTTTACAAGACATACTTATAAGAGTGCATTTAAAATCAATGTTGCACATAGCACTTGCACCTCTAAGCTGCTGATGAGCTGCATATGTGTTTAGTATTCATTTATTTTGGTAGAGTACTGACAAAAGGGGCATCGCCATTTTGGAATCCCAACTTCTCATACGAAGGTAACCAAAACGCTATTAACTCAAGTGTGACGGGATTCACAGTTCCGAGTTCGGACTTCCGAGGTGAAGTGGACGCACCATTAACACCAGCAACTACAAAGATGGCGTCGGCTCAGGAAAGGCGCTCCTTTGAAATGGCTTTGGCATCAACAATGAATGATTTAGACCTGAGGTTTTTTTTTGACACATGAGCAGATAAAGGCACTCTCTCCCCCTCAGCCTGAGATCAGTGGACTCAGTGGTTTCTTTTAAGGATGGGAATTTAACGCGTTAAATTTGGGCCCAACGGCCCCCCAATTGGGGGATGTTGAAGTTTAGCAGCAAAATACATGCCTTAATATCAATAAATATTGTCAAGCTGCACCTCTAAAAAAAACCTTCAGAATCTTGGCTAAAAAAACATGCAATAATAATGTCCATATCTATTGTTTTATTTTCTGTTTCATTATTTTTAATAAAAAATTGCTTTGGGGCAAATTTTCTTGAACGTTTAAAATGCGATTAATCAAGATTAATTAATTACAAAGTCACTATTTAATTAGATAATTTTTTATAGAGTCCTACCCCTAGTGTTTTTTAAAAAGCACATGTTCACCAGTTCAGGCAGGCTTTTGCGTGACCTCATGCTGCCATTTACACATATATACATATATTTATATATATATACATATATACATATATATATATATTTATACACACACACACACACACACACACACACACACACACACACACACACACACACACACACACACACACACACACACACACACATATATATATACCTCTCACAAAAATTAAAGGAACACTTTAAAGAAACACATTAGATACATCAGATCTCAATATGTAGTTGGATATCTATACAAATAACGACAGGGCAATGTCTTAGGAACAAAAGGATGCCAAGTCTTTTAATGGAAATAAAAGTTTTCAGCCTACAGAGGGCTCAATTGTGTAGACACCCTAAAATCAGAGTGAAATGAAGATGTGGCAGGCTAGTCCATTATTTCAAAAACTTAATTTCTGCAACTCAAAATGCTTTTCAGTATCTTGTGTGGCCCCCACGAGCTTGTGTGCATGCTTGACAACGTCGGGGCATGCTCCTAATGAGACAACGGATGGTGTCTTGTGGCATTTCCTCCCAGATCTGTGTGAGGGCATCCCTGAGCTCTTGTACAGTCTGACGAGCAACCTGGCGCCGCCTAATGGACCGAAACATAATGTCCCACAGATGTTCTATTGGGTTTAAGTCAGGGGATCGTGAAGGCCATTCAATTGTTTCAATTCCTTCATCCTCCAGGTACTGCCTGTATACTCTTGCCACATGAGGTCAGGCATTGTCGTGCATTAGGAGAAGACCAGGACCTACTGCATCAGCATAGGGTCTGACAAAGGGTTCAAGGATTTCATCTGGATACCTTATGGCAGTCAGAGCACCATTTCCTAGGCAGTAGAGGTCTGTGCGTCCCTCCATGGATATGCCTCCCCAGACCATCACTGACCCACCACCAAACCTGTCATGTTGAACGACGTTGCAGGCAGCATAACGTTCTCCTTGTCTTCTCCAGACTCTTTCACGTCTATCACAGGTGCTCAGGGTGAACCTGCTCTCGTCTGTAAAAAGTACAGGGCGCCAGTGGCAGACTTGCCAATTCTGGTGTTCTTGAGCAAATGCCAGTCGAGCTCTACGGTGCTGGGCAGTGAGCACAGGGCCCACTACAGGACGTCGGGCCCTCAGGCCAGTAGCGGTTTTAGGCACGGGCAGACCGGGCGGCTGCCCGGGGCGGCATTTTTTAGGGGGCGCACAATCGCTGAGTAAAAAAAAAAAAGAAGAAAAAAACCTGCGCGCCGCAACATGGTTTTCTATTAGCTGTCATATCTGTGTCTGGACTGGAACCAGCACGTTGGCGCCCCCTGCAGCTGCAGGCGCTCCTGCTGACTGAGAGGGTTCAGGCGAGCGCCGTGTGTGTGAGGAAGAGAATAGGGAGGGGCGCGGGGGATTTCACCNAGTGCCAAACGAGATGGACAGAAAAAGGCCTAAACCATCAGGTGCCCAATTCAGGAAAAGAAGAAGAGGAGAAACAGGCTAAAGATAAAGGTAGGTAGGCTAGTACGTTCTCATGCTAGGATGCACGTTTTTGATTTTTTAAAAACCGGTTAACTGGGGATTTTAACGGTTAAATTCGGTCAACTAATTGCTAACAGAGCTAATAGGGCTGAAAGTTTGAAACGAATGGTTGGAATAAATTCCTTGAATCCTTTTTTAATGATTCAAGCGCGCCGCGAGGACTCGTTAAATGCGCACTGCAGCCTGCCTCCTGAACAACAACAAAAACACGTTGGTCATGATTCATGTTCACATAGCCTAATAATGAATAAACTCTACAAGCAGAAAAACAGTCCCCAGTCCTCACTAACTATCCTGTTATTAGCATCTCCAGCACTACTGAACATGTTAATGAAATACATACTGATCTACTGGTCATAGTGTAACTGGATATATTTAGATGTGTTATTTTGACTAGGATGATGAGTGATATTAATACCACCTAAAATGTTACTGAAATATAGGTGAATATTGTTCTATAAAATATTAATTAACTATAAATATCAAATGGGAAAGAGGGACGTAGACAACACCCACTGATTTAATACATATTATTTAGGCTTTTATAAGAAGAGTCTGACATCACAGCTTCATCATTTAGTTGTTTTATTGCACATCTTTAGCAGCAGACCACAGCCTTGTTTGGACAGATTTGTCAGAAGTGTGGCTCCTTCATTGCATTTGTTACACTGATTATTTTTCACATGCTTTGTTCAGTAATAAAAGGTGGCCTTTCTGGTAGTCTACAGTTTGTTTATGTCAGTTTAAATTGCAATTTCAGGGGCAATTCTAAAATATTTTTGATCATCATCTGCCACTGGTCAGGATGAGCCACCCACCTCCCCTGGACAATACCTGCCATCTATCTTATCGGCCACATCAGTCACAGCCTTGACCCTTGAGGAAGAGTTACTATGTGTGTGTGTGTGTGGGGGGGGGGCGCTCAAGGGATGTCTCGCCCGGGGAGTAATTACATGTAGAACCGCCACTGCCTCAGGCCATCTTCATGAAGTCTGTTCCTGATTGTTTGGGTAGAGACATTCACACCAGTGGCCCTCTGGAGGTCATTCTGTAGGGCACGAGCAGTGCTCAGCCTGTTCCGCCTTGCACAAAGGAGCAGGTATCGGTCCTGCTGATGGGTTATGGACCTTCTACGGCCCTGTCCAGCTCTCCGAGAATGACCGCCAGTCTCCTGAAATCTCCTCCATGTTCTGGAGATTGTGCTGGGAGACACATTAAACCTTCTTGCTACAGCACGTGTGGATGTGCCATCCTGGAGAAGTTGGACAACCTGTGCAACTTCTGTAAGGTTAAGGAATCGCCTCATGCTGCCAGTAGAGATAATTACTCAAGCCAAAACTAGCACGAGTGGAAAACCAGCCAAAAAAGATCAAGAGGGAGAAACTTGAAATGACCTCCACATGTTAAACCAGTCCTGTTTTGAGGGTTTTGTAATTGTTGCCACTTTAGTGCACCTGTTGTTAAGTCCATGACCACCAATACAGCTGAAAGTGATTAACAATGCCCTCAGCTGCTTAATCAACCAGAAAATTATCAGACAGGTTTAATTGATTTCATGCCAGGCCCAATAAAAAAAGTGTCCCTTTAATTTTTGCGAGCAGTAGGATGGTTTGTCAGGCTAGAACCTTTCAACTGAACTGAACAACTAAACATTTTAAAGGTTTTCTCAAAATATTGTGACTCCAGCTGTTCACCAACAGTCACAGCCCAGTGAGATGTGCTCCTTCTCATATAAGCTAGTTTATACTTTGCTGTGGCTTAATATCACTGTAGCTAGCTAGTTAACAAGTGTCCTTTGTTTACTGCAGTCATGTTGATTTAACAGAAACTAAGATTTACTTTTTATTAATCAGTTTCATCCATTTGTTCTGCAGGTGTAGATCAGAAAATCAACCATGGTTCAGAATATTTTCATTAGTTCTAGGTTGAACTGGAAAGTGGATTTTTTTCCTTTGGAAAAAAAAAACTTTTTGTTTCATTGTGCACTCACCTGAAGAACAGTGTGGCTGATTGACATGAGATTATTCTAATGGCACTCAATGATACACCCTGACATTCAAAAGAAAAATATCATAAAATCCACCATCTCTGTAATGGCACAGGAACTGTCATCCCTCGGAGGAAATTACACCCCTCGTCTGCAGCAAAATCAAGGCTCTGAGGGTGTAAATTTGAGGTCAGGATGACAGTGTGTAATGCACCTTGACTAATTAACTGAAACATTTTTGAATGGCAGGAGCCTGTGGATAAGACAGCAAAGGAACTGTAGGAGTAGAGGCGTTGAGTTTGTTTACTGAAGCTGGTGGACTGGTGGGAAGATTAAACTTCCAGATGATGCATGTGATGCAGCTGCAAAGGAGCCCGACTGTTCTGCCAAGCCAATTGATCTTTGTTCAAAAGTAAATACTGCTGAAAAAATTAAAGGAAGTGATCAGCCAACAGAGGTCTTAATTCAAAGTCAACAAGAAACTAAGAAATTGATGCAGCAGTCAAATTTGCTGAAATGTCACTGCAGGAATTCAAATGGAGTTTGCATGGCTGCCATGTGCTTATATGCATCCCTGACAATGTCAGGGCAATCTCCCTATAAGCTGATGAATGCCGTCCGAGTTTTTCCTCTCAGATACTGACCAGGGCATCACTGAGCGTCTGGACAGTCTGAGGTGCAACCTGATTGTGTCAGATGAATCTAAACATGATGTCTCAGAGACGTTCTGTTGAATTGAAGTCAGGCAACCTTGGAAGCCAGACAATGGGATCAATTCATCTTAAAGTGTCTTCATCAGACAAGTAAACTGACAAAAACACTTTGTATCAAAGCGTTAGTATGCAACTCTGAATAAACTTCCTCAACTGTTATTCGGTTTATCTAGTACTCTGTACTATTTAAACTACTTGGACCATAGCTTTTCTGCACTCATCAATCTGAAGACCTTCTTTAAAATTTTTGGGTGACTGAGCTCTCAAACTCAGACCTGAATAACCTGTCTTCACCATCCACCCAGTGGACTAAGTCCTGCCAACAATGGTTGACCTTTCGGTGACCACATAGTGACCTCATTGTCTCAGAAAAGGATCTGAAAAGGATCTTTCTCTCTGAAGCCTTGATCCAAAAGGGGGCCGGTTCTGTCCTACTGGTGGCAAAATGATCTGGTTAGCTACACATGAGCTTTGTTATTAGCACATGTACAATATCAGGCTGGGCCATATGACGAAACTCTCCTTTTAATAGATATCAGAATTATTGGATTTGCAAGGCTTCTGTTTGTCCAGCAGGATTGAACTCAAGATCTCTCCACCACACAATGGATAAAAATCAGAGCTCCTTTTCTGATCAGCTGCAACAGTGTCTGCAACAATTCCTGCAGGAGAACTCTTCCCCTCATCTCACGGTAATATGCCTCCTCACATCTCTTCCTGCACACTCCACCTGTCTCATCCATAACATCACAGATTACATGTCAGGCTGCAGTGGCCAAAGTACGGTGTCTCCTTTATTTTAAATGTTAAGTAAAGTGTAAAAAACATGGAGACTGTTAACAAATAAGAATGAAAGGAAGTGTCATGCATATAAATTCAGTGTGTATACAACAGACAATTTGTACAATCTCTCACATAAAAGAGAGGAGTTTGGTTTGAGAGGTTCTGAGTTTCCTTGCATGAGTTGTGGGGTATTTGCTCTTGTGTTGCTTGAATTTCCAACAATTTGCAACACAAGCATTTTCTCAAATTAGTTGCCAAGTTGTCCCATGTGTCTCAAACCAGTCTCGAGCCACTCTCAATTGCAAGGTTTCATGAAATGTATTTATAAATTTGTATATATTTGTTGGCCAGTAGCTATGTCAAAAGCAATCTCCACAGTTCTCTAGCATTGGATAACCTGTAGTTGAAGCCCTGCTGGAGTTCAACCTGCACTGGCAAAAGGAGAAAACATAGTTGGGGCCCTCATCCAGCAGCTTCAGCACTTCATCTATGAGCTCATTATTGCTTGATGTTTGATGACAAAGTGAATGATGGACTGGGGGAAATTCCTTATTTGTACAGTCCAGATTTCTCAATAGTCACCCATTAAAATTAATAGTTCCCATTGGAACCCAAGTTTTTTTCTCATTTTTTTATTTGTGTTTTGGTGATCGAAGGTTACAATACTAGATTTACTGCATATGTGTATATACATGTATCCTTGTTTTTATTTTTCTTCTAATTATTCTCTTGAGTGCTGGTGCTGCTGTCACACGTTTATTTTATTTTTATTACAAGTGAATTTCCCCACTGTGGGATCAATAAATTCTATTCTATTCTATTCTATTCTATTTTCTATTTTATTCTATTCTATTATTGTCCTTCTAGTGTGGTGCTCAATAACATCAGAGAAGGAGAAACAGCCGGCTGCTACCGCTTCAACTTTAGGACAAACTTCTATTGTCCCAAAATGAAAAACACCATTTTTAGTTGCGGAAAACAAAAGACGTTTGTGTTTAAAAGCTTGCTTGTTTTGCAGATTGGGTAAAGCAGCTTTAAATCATGAAGGCAAACAAAAGATATTCAGCATTTGAAACCACCACTGATGGAACTAACAAATGATTTGTTCAAGAAGATGGTGACCATTAGCCTGGTAAGCCATCCTATATATGTGAATATATAGTCGGGCCACGGCCCATTGATGGCTCTCAGTCGTGGGGCGGGATCTACGGTTGTGTTTCAAAGTGTCTCTTGCATGCTATTGGATAACAAACAGTGTGACGTTCTCACCGCAACGGATGTCAGTCAACGGGGCAGTCCGCCATACCCCGTCAAAGAAGATGCAAATACATCCTTTTTCTAAATAAACTTAACTACCTCTATCTGCTCTTGACTCAAAGAAAAGCCCAAGTTAAAAAAGTCCAAAGTTAATGCCAAAGCAGTTTTAAACGATCTGTCACCATCTTTGTTTTTTCAGTAACATCCAGCCCACCAACAGAGTGCTGTGATTGGACCGCTACGGAGCTGTTGCCATCTTAGTTTCGCTCAGTCGCACTAACATCCCGCCCACCTGGCTGATAGAGTGCTGTGATTAGCCAGCCACAATACTGGCTGGGGTTGCAGAGGTTCCAGTGGAGCATTGCTAGACCGACATGCAGAGCAAAATCATTTTGCTTCTGCATGTTGGTCTAGACTCTAGGTTAGGTGACCATTATGTTTGCAGCTTAGTACATTTCTAAACCAACCACATAAACACCAGGTCTTTTCCTAAGCCAACAATAAATACTATAAAAATTATGTTTGTGCATCATTCAGTTGCTGAAAAGTCATTCAGTTGCTGACACAATACCCACACCAGCATGGGCCCAGACTTCAAGGGGTTAAACTTTTATCATCTCAGTGTTATTATGGCTGCTTCTCATCCAGGTCATTCAATTCAAAAAGGAACCTTCAAAAGCCGTAAAGGCTATTTGAGGGTACCTTTAATCTACGATAATCTGTGAGTTTTAACCAGATCAAATCTTACCTACATGCAAAAAAATCTAAATAAATAACCAACTTCACAAAGTTTTTGGCTGGTTTCGGCTTCTGTCTTTAATCACGTATCTCTGCAACTTTTCTGTTGGTTAGGTCTCATTTGTTCTATTATTAACAGCTGAATAACAAGTGCTTCAGCATTAACCCTGATCTGTAGCGATGCTGCTAGTGATAACTGAAACAAGGTGATATCATTTAATGAATGCTGTAATATCAATGCGTTTTTTATTTCCAACATCTCTCTCCCTCTATTATTATTGGGCATGTGTGGGCATGGGTGAATGACTGTGTTGTAAAGCGCCTTGGGGGGTTCTAGAACCCTAGAAGGCACTATATCAAATACAGGCCGTTTACAATCTTGTTGGTCCTTTTTAATGTCTTCTGTTTTCTCAAAGACATTTGAGATTCTCTCAGATTTAGAGAATGACTGTTGTCATTCTCTAAATTTACTTTTACTACCTCTATTCCCCCTGAAAATCTTTTAACATTAGTCATTACAGCAATTTACATCAACTGTATTATACACATCTGTCACACTCACGCACGTCCATGCTCCTTTGTAGAGTTGATACAGTGAATACTCATCATGAATAACTTCTCGTTTTATGAAGGAAGGCAGGTTGGAGATGTTTTAAACAAAACTTTCAGGCAATTTGTTTTTCAGCAAATTCAGGATTAAAATAACAAGGACTAAAATTGAGATGTTGAAGTTTGAGACCTCTGATGAGAGCAGCCTGTTTTGAAGAACACACATAAGTGCTCTGTGTCTCTGTATGCTTAACTTTCCTCAGCTTTTAAAGAACTTCTTCACAGAGCCCCTTTGCCTCGTGTTTGAGTGTCTCTATAAATCTTAACTCACCTAGGAAAATTGATCTCTTAATCTCTTGAGTCTGTATAATGTGTTGGAGAAAAGGAAGCTTGTTTAGCATCTGATAAACATCTTTTTTTCTTTTTTCTCTTCAAAGCAGAGAAACCTTTTGAGGCAGAGCTGTGTGCAACACTTGAGTTCAGTCCTGACGCCTTTCCTGCTAGACAGACACAACAGTATGTACCCGCTGACAGAGTGAGTGCTTTTCAGGTCACACTGTCACCAGGCATTTTCCTGCATTTTAATTTTGCAAGCATACACAGGAATACTGTATTGATCCAAGAATGGTAAAACTTCAGTTTTAACGACAGCTAATTTGACTGTAATGACCGATCCACTTGACCAAAATCTCTTCAGTTATGTGAGAAATAAAAAAGGGGTTCTTTTTGCCACAAAAACAACAGGTAGGTTTGAGTTCATCTGCAGCACGCTGAGGGAAGGACTTATGGAGGATGGTGTATAGGCTCAGGCAGTATTATGGTAATACCGTATACAGCTGGTGTTTAATAATAACAACAGTATCAGTGTCAATACATCATGAAAAAAATGCAGTGCACCTAGAAGATAAGGATTAGATATAAAAAAAGTAATTCCATGAGTAAAATTGATGTGTGGTTGAATTTTTCTTTTTACTTAAATGATTCTGTATGTTTTGGCTGACTTTTGTAGACGTGCCATAAAGTTTATGAACATGATGTCATCGTGTGACAACGCGGAGGAGAGACGCACGTAGAGAGAGACAGAGAGAAAGGTGGCAGGTCGTGCACCAACTGACTTGGTGTCAAAAAAGAACACAACTTCTGCAGTTTGGGGAGTATTTTGGGTTTCAAGCAAACAATAAAGGAGAGCCGGTAAACACTGAGGAGGCAATTTGTAAATTGCGTAATTAAAAGGTGACGGCAAGAGATGCAGGTCCCGTTGGTACCGCAGAGGAAGTGTCGGACCTGAAATGACAGTCTGTTGAAACCTGTTATTAAAGGTGTCCTAGAATGCAATTAATCAACAATCTAAAACAGAGCTTTGAGCCTCCAAAAAGCATAAGAACATATTTTTTTTGGCTTTCATCTGTCCCAGGAGCCCTGATACAGTCCATTCTAACCCCCTTACTCAGGCCTTCAGTGAAAAGAGCTGTTTACCCCTCCCACTCGGCCAGGACATGCTGATTGGTTGGTTTCCCCAGAAGGCCTCAGACACATGCAGGTTTGAGGAGGCGTGGCTCCCCCTTATGACGTGTTAAGGAAGGCTTTCTCAGAACAGGAGGTTTTCTCTCGCCTTTTTCAACTTTCTAATTTACATAAAATAGTAGGTCAAACACGGCTTTGACTTTTTGGCATGCTACTGTTGACCACCCAAGCTGTCTTATTCAACAACAACAAGGAACATGTTGGTTTACATTCTAGGTCCCCTTTAAAGGAGACAGCAAATAACTTATCTGGGGGAAATATGCTACTCATCGTCTTCCCCATGTTGCAACTGGCCAGAAAGCCTGTGTGTCTGTGCCACAAGCTCACCATCGGAGCGGGTTTTCAGCACCGCAGGCAAAGTAGTTGGTCCATAACATGCAATGTTGAAGCCAGAAAAGTAATGTCCAATAGTGAATGTGAGGGTCCACAGACCTGCCCCCAAAACCCATGGAGGATGGAGGAGATCCAAGCCCCAGTGATCCCGAGGTCTCCCCCAGAGTGTGGGGACCCCAGAGAGACCGCCACCAGAGCAGCCCCAACCCCTCTCCCGATAGGTGTAAAGGCTCTCCCCGGAGGCCAACCAGCAGCCATGCCAGAGGCCCAGGAGATAACAACAGAAAGCCCCCAGGCCCACCTGAAGCCGCCCACTCGAAGGTAGATCAAGCTCAGAACCCAGTGGCCTGGGACCCAAGGGTGCCTAACCCCGGCGGAGAGGAGGAGGTTTGAGGGTATAAAAATGTAGATACCGTCCAACCCTAATGGTGTAGTGTCAAGAAGGGCAGCAAAGAAGCCACTTCTCTCCAATAAGACCATCAGAGACACAATTATACTCTCCTAATGGCCCAGGGATCAGATTGCTGAAAGCTGAAGGAGCAACAGATATTAAATTATTAAAACCTAGAACAGAGTAAGGTTCAGAATATTCATAAATGGTTAAATAAAATGTTGAGTTAAGTTGTGTGTGTGTTCTTTGTACAAACTTTGCAAAAAGAGGCAACATTCATTATAGCTTGAGGTGACAGATGTTGAAAATGATGTTGGAGGAAGGATTTTTAGAACCAGTTGCAAAGTCAGCAGAGTTTTAGCTGCTAATAAAAGAGCTCTGATTTCTATCCAGTAGAGGAGAGAACTTGTGATCAATCCTAAATATGCAGGTGGTCAACCCAAAACCCAGAGCACTGATTATGAAGAACGACCCATCTGTGAGGATCTGGACCAGAACATGATTGATTCTGATGAAGTGAAAGCATGTACTCTACAGTTATTCAAAATGTTATTAAGGGAAAATAAATTTATTTGCAAAGGTGTGAGGAATAAACTGGTCAAAGTCAGAGTTTTTATTGTTATTGTGAGAAATCCGTGAACAGAAATGCAGCAGTATGGGTTCCTGTTTAGGATTTTTTAAGACTTCAAATGTAAATGGACTTTTAGGACCACATGGGAACCCTGGGCTTGTTAATACAGTCTGAGTTAACTTTAAAGGGGGCAGCTGCTCTCCCAAAAAACAGCGCCAGTCCCCCAAATTCCTGTAGTTCATGTTTTGAGTGAAAAATCAGACAGGGCTGGAAATCAGTATGGTAACACAGTGTGATAAAAAATATAGAGAAAATTTGCCTGAAACTCACGATGAGCAGCACGTTTGTTAGTAAATAAAGAAGAGGAATCAGGATATCCAAAAAATGGGTTCTGTTGAAGTCTGTCTCTAATTTCTTGTATTAAGAACAATTATCTAAGTTATTAGATTGATAAAGATGAGTGTGCAAAACAGGGCTGTGTGGAGACACAAGTGTTAGCACTGTAGCCTCACAGGGAGAGGGTCACAGGTTTGAATCCCGTCTGTGGCTGTTCTGAGTGGCGTTAGCATGTTCTCCCTAAACATGTGTGGTTTTTTTCCCAGGTACTCCGGTTTATTCCCACAGACCAAAAGCATGCATGTCAGGTTAACTGGTGACTCTTAATTGTCCCAGGTGTGAGTGAGTGTTTGGTTGTTTGTGTACCTGTGACTGACTCTCCTGATGACTGCAGCAGTTAGACACCAACTTCCTGACACTACTGAGGAATAATCAGTGAAGAGGGAGGGTAAAAAATGTTTGGACTCCCATCACCGGGGTTTCATTTTTGATGCTCTTTCAGGTTCATGATGCTGTGAATTGTAATCAGTAATTTCATATTAAGCTACTTTGTCTTCTTTTATTTCCACTTTGACTCTTCATGAGCTGCTCAAAGCTGATATTAAAAGAAAACACAGCTCAATTCCTTAAATGTGTGTCTTTTAGTCTGTTGAATCTTCCTCTCATTTACCAAAAGACTCTTTACTTAATCAGAAGTGGTTTTATACTCAGTCCAAAATATTATCTTCAAATATAGTGAGGCATCATGAATTCCTCTAATTGTGTCTGAGTATGGATGAGCGACAGCTGGTCCTAATCATCTAGTAGACTCCAAACTGAAACTAGAGCTGTGTTTTTTATCGTATCTGTGTCTAGTCATTTTACTTTTATGGTGCCTATTTGTCCCCTTCTTGTGCAGCACTTTGGTCTGCTGTCATGCTGTAAATGTGATCTCTATATAAAGCTGTTAGGGTATGGTAGGGTATGGTGTGGTGTGGTGTGGTATAAAGCTCTGGTAGGTGATGTCACGCAATACCATCATGCATCATGGCATACACCATACTGTCAGGAGACAAATGTAAACAAGCCAACCAGCCGACCAGTTTTCCACTTTTCTACAGTTTTCCAGCTTTCAGAAAATGCTTGACTCGCGTTGTGCTCCTGGATGCACAAACCACCGAGATCAGGTTATAGACAGAGCCTTTTATCACATTCCGAAAGACCCAGCTCGGAGGGAAAGATGGATTTCTGTGATTTAATGAGCTCGGAGCAGGATGAAGTAAACAGAGCACTGGAACCCGTTGCTCAATGGATTTCGCTTGTGCAGTGATCATTTCATTTCTGGTAACTTCACCTGAACACCTAATTTAAAGTTTAGTTTTAGTTTAGTTTCCTCTCTTTCTTGGTATGCTACCATAATCTGAACATTTGACACATGAGAGAACCACTCGCCCTATCCAGCTGTGCAGTTACAACGAGCAACTAGCACTACACCATCTCTTCTAACCACTGCCCATGGTTATAGGGGGGAGTTCATTTAATCTTCGTGAATTATTCACCTGTAACAAAAAACAGCCATAAAATAACTTTCTGCTTTGGAGTGATACGTTAGCCAGCTTCCTGGCTAAATATGGATCACTAATCTGTAGTCTCTGAAGTTTTGTGTTGTATCGATCTTCATTGCTTTCCTAAAATCTGGATTACAGATGGCTAGGGGAAATGTCCAGTCTCTAATAAATCTGCTTCTTGACTCTTTGAAGCATCTAGAGATGGATTGCTTTGAGAAGAAAAATGTGTGCTTCCATCAGTCCTGTGTTCTGCCAAGAAATAAAATATCCTAACACAATTAATGTGAGTGGGGAGGTGCTTCTTAGCCAAGGGAGTAGATTCACTCATGTTTAGCCTTAGAACAGTCATGAATAAAAAATGTACCTAAACATCCTCCCAGAGGAACTCCTTTAACCATTCAACAGCAGTTTGGTGATGAACATGTCTTCTCCAGCATGATGAAGCACTGGGCCAGAAGGATAAAGTCAGAACTAAGTGGATCAAGACATGTAGGGTCCACGTCCAGGAAACTCCTCCTCAGACCTTAATTCTACTGAGAACCTGTGGTCCATCTCTAGAGGCAAGAAGACAAACAAACCCCTACAAATCCTGACAAACTCTAAATACTGAACTATGAAGCATGGGCTACTGCCATTCAGGATATGGACCAGAAACTGATTTGATGGCATGTTAGGGTGAACAACAGAGCTCTATGACCCACAGTGTTACTCGTTGCCTCAAATTAATGTAATTATCAAAAAAATGTTCCTTTGACCTACAAATTGGACCTTTTGAACACCTGGTAGTCAGATATCATTGAAACCATGTTTGTTGAAGCCATAAATTACACAGTTACAGCCATGTGTTCATAGCTGTACACATGGCAGTAACTGTGTAATTTATGGCACTGAATAACAGAGCTTCACAAGGACAGCCCAGCAGAGGACAACTTCACCTATACCTTCAAAATATAAAACATTTTAGTTGTTTAGCTCTTCCTACCAAACAGCGTCTCTCTGTGCCGATGCAGTTTGCCCACATTGAGATGAAGTTTAATGCGTGTGTTTAAAGGAAAAAAAACTCATATTTATGTAAACTCCAGTAGCGGCAAAGAATGTTTGACCTGCATATTTAGTGTGAAATATTTACCATCTCCTGAGAGCCGGTGGCATTTACATCCCAGGAGAAGGAACAAAGACAGAGAGGCAACCTGCTGTAGCTTTCCCAAAGAGAAGGCAGACATGTTACAGGTGGTAGAGTGTATTTTTCTTTCGTTGTTGCAAATTATTCATAATTTTCTATAAACATATAGGGAGCTGGTGTACATCTCCAGCAGTCACTGTGCTGGAGGTGGGGGACACCCTGAACAAGTCGCCAGTCCATCACAGGGACACATAGAAACAAACAAGGTAAAACTGTCAGAAAACCAGCATACCTTCTCAGCAGGGCAAGAGGTGGTAATTGTTAAATTTAGATTGTAGAACAACAACAACTGTGATCTGATGCAGAACAAGTGGAAATTGTTCACACCTGCTGACTCTGATGAACGGCATTCTGCTGGAATATCATTAGTGCCGTTTCCTTTTGTTTCTAGAGCATGAAGGAACAGATAGTAGAGGCACATTTTATGTGAAGGTCCAGTAAGTTGAGAACCTAATTACTATATTATCAAGAGTGTTATTCAGGGTCTGAAGAAATCTGTTTAGTGCCTCTGTAGCGTTTCTTTTTTTGGTGCTGACACTCGGAGCTAAATAAAACGGTCTTTGCCAGATAATTTGTGAGTTTTAAATGTGTTTCATCTGTAATTGAAGGACAAAGTTTTGATGGCTTAAACTACTGAAAAACTGCTTCTTCCATAGATACAGTCCTAAAAAAAGAGATGTTCCTCACACACACACACACACGCGCGCGCACACGCACACACACACACACACACACACACGCACGCACGCACGCACGCACGCACGCACGCACGCACGCACGCACACACACACACACACACACACACACACACACACACACACACCTGTTTTAGTGTGAAAGGTTACTGTGTGTTAAGAATAGCACAGTTCCTGACCACTTACTGTCAAACTTCAGCTATTATAAATACAAGACACAATAATGGAGCCTTTGGAGAGTCCCAGGGTCAAATCAGCCCTTTGATTATTCTGATACGCTGTATAAATGTGGTGCAGAGGAAGAAACTGATGCCTTAATGTTAAAAATAATATTTCAAATGATTTTTATCAAATCTAACAATAATAAAATGTGTTTCATTGTGTTTATTGTGATGGTAGAACTGAAGCCATGACACTGAAACACCTTTAAGAAATAACATTGAAATGTATTTTTGCTGGATTTTAGATTGGAAAATTATTGGTACAAAGCAGTAGAAGCAGTATTTTTGTTCTGGTAGTCCTGGGTTCAGTTGTGCCAGCAGAGGTACAGAACTGATTTACTAAAAGTACCAATGGTTGAGGATACATGAGCTTAAAAAGAACAACTGAATACCTTTCCTGAAACTGGAGACATTTTAAATGTAGGAAACTGGAATTCTGAATAAAAAAAACATAAATAAGGGGAAAAAAAGAAGAAAAAAATGTGTTGCTTTTGTTGATATAGCAAAGTGAGACAAAAGTGTCTACCAATATTATATTATGTTATATTATATTAAGAGCAAATGTGTTTTTCCTAGAAACACATCACAACTCAAACATCTTTTCTAAAGCAGTGGTTTATAAGAGTTTTCTATGCTGCACTGAGACCATGATGCCATTCGAGTGTCTGGATTTGCTTAATAAAGCTACAATGGCATATTTGGAAAGCAATATAGCTTAAACCATTTCTTCATGCCTCTTCACAACGTTCTAACATAGTATATCTTCGCTCACATTTGTCTAAAAACCTCCACCAATAACACGTTTTGGATCAAAAGCAACTATTGGACCATCCAGTTGTTGGTCTCGCCGAACCACCGCGTTTCCACACTTATCTGCAACCTCCATTCATTACGCATTATTTATCAACAGAACACCACTGGTCTGAGAGGTTCTCTGCTCAATAATATCAGAGAAGGAGAAACAGCCGGCTGCTACCACTTCAACTTTAGGACAAACTACCAGAGTCCCAAAAAGAAAAACACCATTTGAAGTCACGGACAACAAAAGACGATTGGACCTAGAAAACAACGACTGGTGTTTAGCGCTATCTCGTTTCCTCCGGCATCGCGAGCTTCTGGTTCCGGCAGAAGCGTCTCAGGAAAGATACCCGAGTGGAGGCGTGATAGTTCCGTGACCATGTTTGCATTCATAACCTAGCTTGTTTGCAGAGTCGCTAAAGCAGCTTTAACTTAATTCAGGTAAATATCTGTTCTGAACCAGGAAAAATTGTAAAACATTCACAGTATTTTGAACCAACTCCAGCAAAGAGTTAACCGATTATTTCGAGTCATTTGCATGTATGGACATCATCACATTTAGACCCAGGCTGTCTGTTGGACACAGCTGTACAAACCATTAAGAAGAGGCACATATGATTTTAGATGAGGCTGCTGCTGCTTTTTCTGGTTTACAAGAGATCTGAGAGCACGTTGTCTTTTAAGTTGCTGGGTTTGGAGACAGACAGAGCTCACTCTCTCAATATAATTAATCCTCAACAACTCTGCTCTGCTCTTGCAGTCCTTCATCTTCAGCTGCCCGCTTTGAAGGTTGAACAGTTAAATCTCGTGTTTGGGTTGAGTTGCTGAAGATATGCAGAAGGATGTCAGCTTCTTCAGACATTTTGAGCTTGGTGACTGATGAGGAATAATTGATCATTCTTGAATATTTTTGTTGGATAACTGTTGATGGTTTTCTGAATAACTGAAGTACCATCGGACGGCTGCTCATTTTGAAAAGGAGCAAAAAGTTTTGTGGGAGGTGGCCTGGTGTATCCAGTAGAAAAGTTACGAGGAGAAAGTGTCTTGGCTCAGCTCATTCTAATTTAACTGGAGGTGAAAAAAACATCCATGTGCACAACTGAGGTACTTTATGAGATTTTTTTCAGACTTAATTATTAGAAAAATTGCAAAGAAGGACAGAAAGTCCAGAATGGGTTGAAGTCATCTGGAGGCTTGTCAGGAACAAGTGAAAATTAGATTTTTCTCTGAAAGACAGATGAAAAGACTTTTAATTCAAGGGGTTTCATAATAATTTAGCCATAATTTATTTTATTTAATTTAGGCTGGATTAGATCAGAAAAACGACGCACTCGCTATTATTTTGAAGAATTTCTCAGCTTGCATGACAAGTTCTACCAATCATTGAGAAGATTTATGTTGAAAAAACCCAAAGGGAATAGCCGTGGATGCAATAAAAAGGAACTTACACATTTCATTCATTTAATTTATTTATTTGTATTGCCCTTTATTGCCACCAATCAAGGCCGCCCAAAGTGCCGAACACCATCAATGTACATAAAATCATAACTAAACAATAAATAAGCTGACAACTAAAACAAAGTCAAAACACAGATAGTATGGAGTGGACAAAATACAGGCAGACCAAAAAATAAACAAATAAGACGGATAAGACAATTGCAAAACATAAAGCAAATGAGACACATCAGGCTAATGGAACAGATAAGACCCTTCTGTATACAAGAAGATCAAGATACTCGTGAAAAATTTCAACTTTTCATTGGTATCGCTCGGACAAGGAGCAATCAGCAGAGGTTTCATTGACTAATGAGCGAACAGGATGCTTCTCAGTACATCTCTGGGCAAATATGGAGGAAAAGTTAATACTTTTTTTATATATATAGTAGAGTCAGAAGTAAGACTTCACTTAACTCTAGTAAAACCTTGTGAGACGTCATATCTAGTACTTTTTTAACTGTGAACAGCTTTAACAACCCAAAATTTCCTTCAATCTGACGGCCAATCAAAACAGCGAAAGACTCGCTATTCGCCCTGGACCAGAGACCATCGCTGGTTTTTGCTGCAGGCCGCTGCCGCACGTTTCCTCCCGTGTGTCAGGTTATCAAAGCGACAACGATGAGTTTCACTGATCGCGGTCGTTTTTCGCTTCCCGTGTGTCGAGCCCATAAAGCCTGGGACACACAGAAGACAGACGCGCCGCGTCACGCCCGCACCGCGTCACGCCCGCACCGCGTCACGCCCGCACCGCGTCACGCCCGCACCGCATCACACCATCATTTTAAAAAGAAGCCATGAGAGTGGCTACACGGGGAGCGCAGCGTCGCGTCCCAGAAGCGCCGGTCCGCGCAGAGGCGCTGAAGATAGGCGCCAGTTCTATTTCAAGCGCCGCGGCGTGCCGTGGAGCGGCTGTTCCTGTTCTCAAGATGTTGTGACTATCACGTGACTTTCCAAGAAGCGTTCAGTGCTACAGTCTTTGGTTCAGCTGCGTGGCGCTTCCTGTGTGACCATTAAACTGCGGCGCTTCCGTGGCGCAGCGCGTCTGTCTTCTGTGTGTCCCAGGCTTAAGTCTTAGTCAGATGAACAGAGGGACCATGTGGGAACATAGTGTGTTAACAGCTCAGCAATATAAGTCAGGGCCATTCCCGCAAGAGCCTGAAAGACATAGACCAATACCTTGACTGCAACACGGTGTTTAATGGGAAACCACTGCAGTTCGTTCAGAATTGGGTATATATGCTCCCACTTCCATAGTCCATAAACAAATCTAGCCGCGGCATTATGCACCATCAGCAGTTTATGGATTGCAGACTGTGTAAGGCCAGCATAGGGAATTACAATGATCAAGGTGAGAGAGAACAAAAGCATGCGTCACAATTTCCAAGTGTCTCCGTGAGAGCATCGGCTTAATTCTAGACAATTGACGAAGTTGAAAAAAGCAGGATCTGGTTACTGCATTTATCTGATCTTAAAATGACAAGGCAGAGTCCAATTTCAGCCCTATGTCAGAAATCACGTTTTTTTCAAAGGGGGCAAGTGACTAAGGTCCACACCAGGTCGGTGATCATTATGAGTGAAAACTACAATCTCCGTCTTGTTGTCATTAAAACACAAAAAGTTAGCCGACATCCAAGAGCGCACATCATCTAAACAGTCCAGTGACTGCAACCTTTGACAAAGAGGAAAATATATCTGGCAGTCGTTGGCATTAAGGTGGACATTAATACCATGCTTTTAAAACAACATTCCAAGGGGGAGCAGGTATATAAAAAACAGTAACGGGCCCAGCACAAACCCCTGCGGGACCCCTCATTTCAAAGGAGCATCCCCTGAGGAGTAAGTACTCATGGACACAGAAAAGGACACAAACTAAACTAAAACAAAATAAAATAAATTACTTTTGTTCAATTTAACAAACATCTAAATGGAATGTAAGTTTTTAAATGATCAGTTTTAAATTAAATGTATTGAATTTAATTTAGATATAGAAATAGAAATCTATTGACATAATTTATTTTTTGGCCTTTTATTGTAACAAATCTACTAGGTCTTGTATCTCCACTGTAGCCACGACTAATCATCTGATTCATTAAAGATGCATGAGCAGTTAAAACAAATTCAAAGCGATACAATTCAATAGGATCACAGCTACTGAACTGCAGCTGTAGTTCCTAACTGGTTGGCTCAGAATCAGGGGTCCCCAATCCTGGTCCTGAAGGGCCGATATCCAGCAGGTTTTAGTTGTAACTCTGCTTCAACACACCTGATTTCAATTAGCAAGTGATTAGCAGGCTTCAGCAGAGCTTGATGAGCTGCTGCACAGGTGATTCAACCACTGAATAAAGTGTGTTTGAGCAGAGAAACCACAAAACCTGCTGGATAGCGGCCCTCCAGGACCAGGATTGGGCACCCCTGGCTCAGATCATCTGGACATCCAACTGGAACTTAAACCGAAGCGAACCACCGTCCTCCAGTGGCTCCACCCCTAAACTAATGGGACACCGTGTTAACACCAGATGTTAAAATATACTTCAGATCCTTATTTTGATCTGCTATATCTTTGAATGTTCTTTATTTTACATGTTTATACTCTTTAAACAGCACAAGAAGGCAGAGACTTTTGATTTTTGTATATACATTTCTTCCAACTCAGATATACTTGACTGAGTGCCATGCTGCTGATAATATTAATCGTATGAAGTGGTTACCTGTAGTTACATATTATTAATCATTTTTTCAACAGAATATTAGTGGAATTTCCTGAACAGTGTATAGTGGCTTTTTCCAGTAGCCATTACAAGTGAAATTACACACAGACAGCAGGAGGGCAAATACTAAAGCCTTGAAATGTACGAGATGCAAACATACACTTAAAACTGGACTATTTTACATGAAGCCGATCTATTCCACAAAACCCACATTTCAAGCTGTTTATTTCAAATAAATGATTGTAAAATAGTGTGGATAATTTTAGTATTGAGACTGTTGTCAAGATGAACAACAGATGTGTAAATGTGTTTGTTATGCATAGGTGTTTTTTCAGCTTAAAAAAAGGAAATCAACACAGGGATGAACAGCCATAATTTGTCACTAAACTGGTTTGACCTTTGCTGTTTGCCCATCAGCTCACTTCCATCCAGCCTACTTTGAAACTGAAACGTCTCCACTGATCAAACAGAGCCAAACACCGTTACACAGACATCCCGTTTTAGTGAGCCTTCTATTTATGAGTGATTAGGTTATGATCTAAAACTGCTGTGGAAAGTACCCGGTTTTTAAAGCACTGGTACTTTCCTGGAGCATTTCAACACTTTCAACACTGTACACACAAAGGCTATCTGACATGAGAATAAGAATCAGTCCTTTAGTACCTGCGAGGTACTGTGGTTTCCACCTGGACACATATTAATTATGCTTATCTCCTTCAATTACTTTTTATTAAAGAATAATAATTTGAATGAAGAATTAAGGTAAATGCTACCCCTTTTAGGTACAATTCTGCTAGGTCGAGTTAACCATAACCAAAACCTTTATGATTTCAAATATGTTTATTGATAATAGTAATAATTTATACTGTGTTGTTTCCCTTAGGGAAATTTCTGCATTTTATCCATCACTGAGGAATACAGGTGAAACCGGAAAAATTAGAATATGATGCAAAAGTTAATTTGTCAGTAATTCAACTTAAAAGGTGAAACTAATATATGAGATAGACTCATAACATGCAAAGCCAGATATTTCAAGCCTTTATATGTTATAATTGTGATGATTACAGCTGATGACAACCCACATTGAAAATCTTAGACAATTAGAATATTGTGAAAGTTAAAGCCCCATTAGTCATCATCACACTCTGGTGAAATTACATCTCTGCATTCGACCCATCTGTGTGGGGAGCGGTGAGCTGCAGCAGTGGCTGCTCTCAGAAACTATTTGATGGTTAACCCCCCAATCCAACCCCTTAATGCTGAGTGTCAAGAAGGAAGGCATTGGGTCCCATTTTTAAAGTTTGTGGTGTCACCTGACCTTGGATTTGAACCCACAACCTCCCAGTCTCAGGGTGGACACTCATACCACTAGGCCACTGAGAAGGTAAAAGATTAAATAGTCTCAAAGTGTCACACTCTAATCAGCTCATTAATCCAAAACACCTGCAAAGGGTTCCTGAGCATTTAAATGGTCTCAGTTTAGGTTGAATTATTGCCATAAATGGACGTTTGCATTATATTCTCATTTTCTGAGTTTCACCTGTTTCACCATTGATATTGCAGCAGTGGGGGGAAAGCACAACTTTCAGGGTGCATCATCTTGCCCCAGGTTACTTTAACACATGACCAACCAGGGCTCGAGATCAATCCACTCACCTTCTGATCAGTAAACAAATCTTACCTCCTTTGTCACGGCCCCCAATTCAATTTGCTTGTTTTATATAGCGCCAGATTACAACAAAAGTCATTATTTAAAAAAACAAAAAAAGTCTAGTTCAATTAGTTTCAAGCCAATCAGTAAAAAATATCCTAAGAAACATAAGGTTGCATAAAATCTTCATTTCATGACACTCCTGCATTCTGGAGCAACCATGATATGATGGCCTTCAGCTGAAAGACAGCCAGGCTCATATAGGATGGCCTTCTGTCTGAAATTGCTGGGAAAAAATGGACAGTGAAGAAGGTTTGGACCTGATGCCATTTCTATGGAAGAGACAAAGAGAGAACAAAATTAATGGCAGTAACAACAGTGAATACAAACATGGAGAGTAAATCCTGCAGCGTGAGGAGATGTGGTCAGGATGTCCTCCAGCAGTCTAAGTTTACAGTAGCATAACTAAAGGGATGAGCCAGGGAAACTTGGTATGTCCTCCAGCAGGCTAAGGCCCTGTACACATGTAGACAGGTAGCCCACGAAACAAAGATATTTTCTACGGTTCGGCCTGTCATCCACATGAAAGTAGAGATAAACGACACCAAAAACTATGCTTTCAAAAACTCTTACTAAAGTGGAGATTTGCGAATTATCCATTGTCAGTATTTGCTCATGGACTGGGGTTTTAGGTTTCGCAAAATCACTGCCTGCAACAAAAATGCTCTGACCTGTGTTTACTCTACCTTTCTTGGTTTTACAAGCTCAATAACTGCTGTGGAAGACCACAGGCACAGGGCGACATTTAAGACAGTTACTGCCCGCCACCACCTAGTTATTCCAAGGAATGTTTTTTTGGCAAAGATTTGGGGAACTACTGCCACCTACTGGCTTGGCATGGCTATGAATGTGCTTTATAATATACTGGAGTTTTTTGCTGAAAACAAGGTGGTGTGGACCAAAGCTTTTCCTTAGATGGGCGAGAGAAGATATTCGGTTTTACAAAAGTCCGGCTATGTTTGTTCATAGCCCAAGTTTATAGCATCATAACTAAAGGGGTGCGCCAAGATAACCCAGGATAACCCAATCTTTAGTGTTGAAACAACAGGTTTACATCTTTCATTTATACAAATGACAACTCCAAACTCACCTTGATAAGGGAATAAATAGACTGTACTGCTACTGATCTGATACTGAAGGTTTGCTCTGTCTGTTTGGTGCATCTAGTAACTGATTTACCTGCAACTCTCCCTGTTGTCTGTTTTCTAAATAGATATTGGCATTATTTTATACAACATTGTATAGAAATTGGGAAGCAAAACATCTTCAAAAACCAAAGAAGTCCAGTTGCCTTCATTTGAACCCCTTTGGATTACCATGACCTGGATGACTGAGAACCTTCACCAGCATATAGAAATTGTCTATTATACATACATTTACATGAAATATGACACTCCTATCTTATTATTTTGAAATTCATCTTGATGTTAGAGAAGTACAAAAGAAAACTGATTATCACAAACAAAATTGCTTCAATTGAAATAGTTTTGTCATGGGGTGTTGTGGTATTTTAAGGCTGTGCCTCACTTGCTTACAGAAGAATTAAAAAGCGACAGAAATTATTAATTAACCAAGTTTACACATACACCAGTCAGGCTGATTATACAGCCGACACAGTGCAACGCTGATTAAAAACTCTTAGCCTTTGTTGTATCTGTATTTGCTTTACAACAAGCGGTGTTGTTTCTGCTGAAAAGGAGATGAATAACACAAGAAACATGGAGAGAAGAGAGTTTCATAAATTACTTTAAAATGAATAATTTGTTTGTCAAAATGTCGTAGGAGGCAGGTGGGTGTGAAGCCAACTGATGCTGCTCTGACTGTAAATCCAGGAAACCAAAAGACAGGGCAGAATGTAAAACACCAGTCATTTATATATAGAGAGGAATCAGCAGGTGCATGGGTTTTTATCTGAGACTAGATTTGTGGGTAGAATATAAAGTAGATCTCACAGAAACCAGAGAAAAGACAAAGGAAATTAAACAAAGTGTCTACCTGTCAGCTTTCTGGCTCTCAGATGTGTAAAAATGACCAGAATCTGAGGGTGTCACTCTGTGAAGCCAGTGACAAAAAGGACCGTGTGGAGGGCTGAAGGTATGTGTTGTAGTCAGTAATTACTGTAAATAAACACAGAAGTAGGACTTTGAATAGTGTTTGTGACTCTTGTAGGGGGAAAGTCACCTGGACTGAGGATTGTGTTCACAAGCTACATATGTACATACAAAAGTCCCATCCCACCCTCCATGGGTGTTCTCATCCTTCCAAGCTCGGGTCCTCTACCAGAGGCCTGGGAGCTTGAGGGTTCTGCTCCGTATCTTAGCTGTTCCTAGAACTGCACTTTTCTGGACTGAGATGTCTGATGTTTTTCCTGAGATCTGCTTTAGCCACTCGTCCAGTTTGGGGGTCACTGCTCTGAGTGCCCCAATGACCACCGATCTGTTGTGCGTTCATTCTGTGTGTCCTTTCATATCACTTGTTTCTTTTTCTAACACAGAAAAAAGATAGTTTTACATTTCTTTGCTGACATTTCGACCACCAGCTGTGGTGATCCTCAGAGCTAAGTCGCTGTCGGCGACTTCACTTCCTTCTCCGTTTATCCATGGGCAGAGGACGGTGTTGAAGAACCAAGAACCAAAACCATTGATAACCCTTCAATACATCAAAGGCATAACAGAAAAAATAATAGCAACAATGAAAAAACATAACATAAACACACCAACAAAACCATACACAACAGTTAGGAAAAGACTAGTACACCCAAAAGACAAGATACCAACAGGACATAAGTGTGGAGTCATATATGAAATTCCATGAAAACTATGCAAAAAAACATACATAGGAGAAACCGGATGCCAACTCAACACACGAACAATAGAACATAGAAAAGCGTGTGAGAAGGAGACGAGAAGAAGACACACAAGAGCAGCAAAACAGGAAGCAGAAAGTACAATAAGAAAATCAGCCGTAACAGATCACTGCACAAGAGAAAATCATTTAATGGACTGGGACAGAACAAAGAACACCGAACAACAAAAATACAAAAGATGGATCAAGGAAGCGATAGAAATAAGGAGACGTGGACACAACCATGAACATAGACGATGGGGTTTACACATTGGATCGTGCATGGGACTGTGTCATCGGCGAGGGGGGCACGAGCAGCAGAGGGCGACACCGTCCCATGCTGCCCGCGGATAAACGGAGAAGGAAGTGAAGTTGCCGGCAGCGACTTATTAGCTCCAGTGGCGGCTGGTGAATTTTTTTTTGGGTGGGGTGCATTTTTTTTAATTTTTTTTTTTATGTTAGTTCTTGTGAATGGTTTTTATCTTGAGAGGCGCTATATAAACGATTGTTATTTTTTTTATTTGTAGGTCAGTTTTTCAGACGCACTAACCACATATCACCACTAGGGAATGCCAAATTACCATTCTTATGCTTCACACAACTTGAAATCGACAGACTTTGTTGCTAAGTTAGCAACAAAGTTGTTCCAAAAACATGCTTCATATTGAACAATATATGCAAACTCACACACACTAAACAGGAAGAGGCTCTTTTAAACGATAGAATCCACGTTTTCTACCTCAACACCACCCAATGACTGCTAAATGAAAAGCAAAACAAAGCTATTTTCATGAAGTCAAAAGCTAAATTCTGTCTTACCTTGCTGGTCAAAATAATCCATCTTATAGTAAAAAATCCACTTGGTTCGTAGAATCCAATGATAAAAAGATGAAACTACTAGTTTTCTCCATAGTCAACGTTAGCAGCAGCCCCACAACAACAAAGGACGGTGAACTAGCCTATGGAGAAATTTCCAGTTCTGTCTGGGCTGGGTGAGCTGACCAATCAGCATCCTCCTCCTGATCTGAGCAGACTCCCCCGTTTGCTTGCGATCGCAACCATATGCGCCCAACAGCTCTCCTATTCCTTGTCGTTGGGGATCCAGCGCGCATGCGCCAGTTAGCCCGTATTAAGTCAATGGTAAAGATTGCTGCGACCGCGAGAGGACACGTGACAGGAAGTACGTCAACGTTTCGGCCGTGTTAAAAGTATTAACTTTATTAAACTACAATTAAATGCAGATTACACACAGCACTTACAGCCCATAAGGTGTATAGATCGTTTAGTTTAAATTTGATGTTGTCTTAAATACATTTTGTGATTCCTCTCTTCTTCTTCCTTTTCCTGTGAGACTGGTGGGGCGGCGCCCTAGCGCCCCCTATGGACGAGCCGCCACTGATTAGCTCCGAGGATGACCACAGCTGGTGGTCAAAAAGAAAGGTAAAACTATCACCACCGATGTCTTCACTCTCCAGGCTTTCTCAAGTCCTTCTTTGAGGCCCTGGTACTTCTCTAGTTTGTCGTGTTCCTTTTTCCTGATGTTACCATCACTTGGTTATTGTTACATCAACCACAATGGCTGTCCTCTATTGCTTGTCCACCACAATAGTTCCCCATCACCATTTTGTCAGTCTGGATCTGAATGTCCCACAGGATCTTGACCCCCCCCCCAGCATGATGCTTGCAATCATAACAACTTAAGCTTCATAAAAAACAGTAACATCATGGACAAATGCTGCAACTCATAAAATGTTGAATCTAAACTTACTAATTGATAATAAACTATCATTTATTTATTTATTGTCAAACAATAAATGTATTGACACCCATTCATATTGCTCTTTCTTTTGTTTTTCTTATGATTAACCGCCAACATACACCAGAAGCGTCTGCTGTGTGTCACGGCAGTGGCATGTCTCAGCTTCAAATAAAATCCATTATAGTTTATGGATTGATTCAGAACGGCCACCATGTGGAACATTTCAGGCACGTTCCAGAAGCGTCTTGCTGTGCCTCTAAACATAGGATTGGGTTCTATTTTTGCCACGACACGGTTCTGGAATGCATCAATCTCCACAGTTAACATAGGGTGAGACAGGAAACCAAACACAGAATCAGTGTAAAGCATCAGGAAATTTTCTAAATAAAAGACAATTGCAGAGTTACGATTCTTTAACTAAACTAAACATTACATCTTTACCAGTGACCAAATGGCTAATCTGCTTCCTGCATATTTTGAGGTGAGCAACGATGTGTTTTTCAGCCTGAACAAGGGTTTTATCCTGACAGGAGAATCACATTATATATAATAACACGTCCTTCACCAAAATGGAGAATGTATGGACCAACATATCAACAACTATAGGAAGGAAGGTGAGTTTAAAATACTTATATATAAAAAAGTTGATTTAAAACATTAGACGTGAATTCTCCTATGATTTTGTGATCTCATGAAAAGTACATGGACCACAGCTGAGCCGCTCTGCGTCTGACATGCTCCTGGTGTGGATTGACGGGCCGTGCAGCTTGTAAGTAAACCATTCTGCTGCCGTAACACGCCACAGATGCTCCCGGTGTCGATTGGGGGTAAGTTTAATATCGCTGCATTCAGAAAAACAACCATATAATTTAGGCCATCTGGAAATGTTATCACATTGTAAATAAGAGTCATCCTTTGGCTGGGAGAATCTTCAAACCCTTCGTGACGTCACCCATAGATTTCTAAGGCTTCGGCTTGAAGCCTAGTGGGGAGCTCCAATCATCTCCATATTGTGTCACAAGTCTCGCCATGCCCGGACAATCCAAAAATGGGCAAACAGGTGGAGCTGAAAGCAAGGCTCTGAGGATCTGAGTCAGCCATTAATTTCCCAGCTCTGAGCTAACTGAGCTAACCGACGCTAACAGAGGTTTTTGGGCACTTTTAGCCAATAAAAGAGACTCAAAAGTGAAGCATGCATGCATCAACTCAAAGATCTGTGGTGTTTCTGTGGTCTCCCTCAGAGAGCTCCACAGGCAGCCAGGATGACTACAGCCTGGCATGGGAGCCCAGCGATCGCATCACGAAAATAAAAACAAAAGAAAATGAGTAGAGAGCAGGTTTAGCCTTCTTCTGTAGCAGCATCCACAGTGAACTACAAGAACTTCCTTCAGTCCTTCACAATAAGAGTGTCAAAACCACAAACACAGCCCACCTGAAAATGTGAAACTGTTACAATAGTTCTCTGGTAAAACTCAAACTGCAGCCTAAACCTTTCTGGGATTCTGAGAACTAGGCAACTCCAGATGTGTGTTGTGGTGTATAATGTACTAATATAATTTACTTTTTAATAAACCTATTCTGATAGACAAAATCACAATGCATTGTGGGTATTGTAGGTTCTTGCATCAGTGCTTGTTAAATTATTTATCCCTTCCTTTAATTGCAGAAATACAAGTTGATTGTATTTCTTATTTTCTAAGTGACCATCGGACGTTACAGTAATGAATGACTATAAAATCATGTTAGAAATCCTCGTGTTGCTGCGTGCTGAAGCTCAACCAGGCTCTGTGGATCGCTGCTGATTGCATGCAGCTTCTGCAGGTGTCAGTATGACTGTAGCCAGTAGGAGGGACTTGATGCTCTAACTTCTCATTTTGCGTCTCTGCTCTCCATCCAGTCGTCCTGGTCCTGCTCGGAGAGGCGACGGGCATCAGCAGCAGCATCAGCACCGCATTCTGAGGAGCGCCATGAATCTGACGCTGAAACCACGAGCGGAGGCTCACATTATCGCGCTTTTCCATTTTTGATTTGCATTTATCTCTCTTTCTTTCTTTCTGTTTATTTTATTGCGTCTTGGCTTTCTTCCCCCCTCACCCCCCTCCCTCTTTTTCCCACCCAATCTCTGACGCGCAAGGACACTACAGCATCCATCCACGGCAGAGCCGCGCACACAGAGCCTCCTCTGTACAGGCGCACCAGCCATCCTCCTTCCTTCCTTTCTACCTTCCTTCTTCCCACTCTCCTCCTCTCCTCTTCTCTTGTTCTGCTCGAACCCAGAGGACATCGGGAGCCCTTCTACTTCTCCCCCACCCCTCCACCCCACTTTGCCCGGAGACATGGATCTATGGTTTCATTCGATCCGGATTTGCTGGTGGAGGGTTTTGTTTCTGATGAGTGTTTTCCAGGACTACCTGAGCTCCATGCTGGACTGCCCGCCGATCTGCAGCTGCTCTCAAACAGAGATCTATTGCAATAACTCCGACAATGAACGTTTTTTCCCTTTACTCGCCTTGCAAGATAGCAACGGGACCAGCGTGGATATCGCGGACTTATTCAAAAACATCACCACCATGTAAGTAGCTGCGGATTATGCTGCGCGTTTCTGAATCATTCATTGATCAGAGCCGCCGTCTGCTGTGATTTGACTTGTTGGTTGTGTGTGTGTGTGCGTGTGTGTGTTGGTTCTGAGACTTTTCTCACTTCCAGCAGCCTCCCGAGTTGTCATCCAGTCGGTGCTGGTGGCTGGAGCAGAAACGTGCGCGTTCTTGTGCAAAACGAGAGAAATTGCGCCCACTCCATCTGGTGTATTTCGGTCTCCTTGTGCGATCCATAAAGTTGGGTCTCTCCGCAGCAGCCCCGCAGGCCTGATGATGGCCAGCACACGGGGATGATGCAGATCAACTCATCCACTTGATTCCCGACCTGCTGGTTCGGTTCCGACTCGCTAAGCCCGATAGAGCAGAAATAAATGGTGCAGTGAGGAGGATGCGTCCGTCTCAAACTTTATCACATCCGGATGATGCAAATGGGGGAGAAATGGGGGTCACTTGTGGCTTGTAGGCATACCTGCAGATTATTATTCTGAGATGGATTAGGATTTTAGAAATGACGGAAGACTATCCACCCCCCACCCCCTTCCCTCCCTCTCTCCCTCCGCCGCACACCCACACACCCCTGAAGTAGCTACATTTTCATTCTGCATCCCCCCCCCCCCCCCCCCCCCCCCCCCCCCCCCCCTTTCCCTGGCATCGATCCCTCCTCCCAACATCAAAGCTTTCTTTCTTGAAAAGTCAGGGGAGGAAGAGGAGGAAGAAGAAAAAAAGAGGGGGGAATTAAAGAGATCGTGCCTTAAAATCCGAGAGATGGAGGCTGATTTGCATATAAAGTAAACACCTCCCGTTCCAACGCAGCGGAATTCCCCGCACGGCTTCCCGGGACTTCTCCATCCCGTTTTACCCTTCCATCAGAAAACAACTTATTTGGTGCCACGGTTCAGCGCCCGCCCGGGCCACTAGAGGGTACCCTGGTACCCTGAATGTGCTGCTGGAGCCTCAAACACACACGCAGGAGTCATTTACGTACTGTTTTATCAGAATGCCGCCTGTTTGTTAGAATGAGTTTAACTCAGCTGCATTAAGCAAAAACCATCAGAGGTAATCACTGTTAGTGATTAGTGTGACCGCAGGATGACCCGGTGCATACAGATTACCTCCAACCTGCACCATCCATCCCTCCATCCTCTCATCCCTTTTCACCAAAACCACCCCCCACCATCCCTTTTCTAACAAAGTCACGCACTCATCGCCTTGTTTGCCTTTGAGAGAACCCAATGCAACTGATCCAGGACTAATTGTGCATTCCCAGCCAGCCACCCCCCACCCCCTTTTGCTACTCAGCATGGACAGCATCATCCTCCCAGCACCACCAGCAGCTCAATGACAGCCTCTCAGAGACCACACCACCCAATGTCACACAGGCTCACACATCCGATTTACATTCAACACGCAATCACCTATCGAATCTCTGCTAATTATCATCAGAACGAACCAATTTCATGCTCCGTGCTAATTTATTACTGTCCAGATAGGCTTTGAAAATGGTATCCATAGTAATAGGAGGCAGGCAGAGGCTGAGCCCACGTACACCACAAGTGGTCCTCCATCCTCGCTCTTTTTAAGGAGGAAGATCCATAACAGGAAATCTGTTTTCTTCCATTTATCTGAAACAAAATAGCAACAGATTGGGGGAAAAAAGTCTTAGCTAAAGCAAAGTGAGACGATACCAACCAGCAGGAACTGGAAAAGAGAGACAAAGAGAGATTGGTGTGCGGGGTGTGTGTGGGTGTGGGGGGGTGTACTGGTCAGCCATAGAAAACTGCCAAGTCCTGATAATAGTTTTCCAGTTCTTCACATTAGAGATTTATCACAAGAAGCATCGCTGCATGAAGCGGATAAGATAAGGCCTTGCTGTGATGCTAGTGTGTGTGTGTGTGTTGGTAGGGGTGTGTATGATTTTCTGAGAGCAGCTGAAGCATTTTACTGGTTTGTGGAAGTGTGGCTGTGCGCTGAGCACAGGAATCCACTCAGCATTTCCACCTCTGGAGACAACGCTTTAGCTCCAGGTTTTTTTGCTTTCCTAATTGTTTTGTGATTTTTTTTATCATCACTTTGTTTTTGCAAAATCTGCTTTAAAAGAAGAGTCTGAAACTTAGGGTCAAATGGTGTTGTTTTTCTGTTTTGTCAGAATACAGTATAATCACTAATCAAACATGTCACACAGTGCTTTACTCATGCTGCATATTTCCTATTACCTTTTTTAGCCTTTATTGTTTAATGTTGTACTGGCATACTGGCAAAGTCAGGTGTGGTCCCCACCTTCTTAATCTGAACTGATTTAATCTGTTTTCCGTTGGTGAACTGACCCTTGGATGACTGAGAACTGCTCAGGCCAATTACACATCATGGTCCTGTTGTGTGAGTTCTTCACTAATTATGAGCTTTTCTCCAAAATGTCACATATAAATATCTGTAGATAGCATTTGTGTGTTTTTGAACATATCAGGGCCTATCAACCAGGTTATGTATGTAAATGAGAACATTACAGCTGGTAAAGTAAAAGAGAAATTATGGGATACCGATTGTAAAGAAATAATTCAAGAATTAAGTAGGGATGCACCAATATGAAAATGTGGGTCAATATCGATATCTGATATTAATATCGCTGTTATACCCGATAACCGATATTTACTGATATTACATTATTATATGAAGGAATGTAAGAAAATATCAATACACTGAAATATTGTGATGTTTTGTGTAATGATACTGAATCAATATTTAAAAGCAGTGTATCATTTTTTTATTGAGAATTTACACGCAAACGTTTACTATATTTCTTATGTGTGGTGCAATTCAAACCCCAACTGCTAGGTGGCAGCAGTTTTTACCGCCGTCACTCTAACAGAGCAGCAAAATCTTGTGATAACACTTGACACACTTGGAGGCATTTGGCCTGAGTTTTTCAATTAAGTTCAGTCAAAAAGTCATAAATATCGTCTGACTTTTAGTATCGCAAGATATTGTATTGTCTCCCCAGTATTGTGATATATATCATATTGCAGATTCTTGCCAATAAACACCCCAAATATGAGAATTCTATATAAATATAAAAAATATTATTATAATAAACTCACACCACACACATTTACACTTCTGAGATGATTACTATCACTATCATACGACCAAACAAGTACACATCACCCCCATCCCCTTCTAAAACTGATACAAAATGGCTACTGGAGGGAAAAATAGTTTGATAATATCGGCCCAGTTTCACATATCAGACCGATACCGATACGTTAAAAAATGACTAACATTGGCCGATACCGATATTGATGCCAATATATCATGCATTCCCAGAATAAAGTTACACTTTACACATTCAGCTTCACATAATTGTATCATCAATTAATATTTAGAAGCATGTTTAAATATACAATACAAAGATTTAAAATATAGTTAAATCTTAACATTTCAGAAAAAATCTCAGAATAAACAAAGGTACATGTAAATATTGACATTTTAATGTAAATGTGGCAATTTTAAATTAAACATGACGGTAACATGCAAGTTTATGTGGGAAATGGGAAGTAGCTCATCAAAATAAAATTGGAACGAAGAGATCCTCTATATAAGGCCCTTTATTGGTAAGACTGTGTCAATCCATTCAACCAATTATCATCATCACCATCATCATCACCATCACGACCATCACCATCATCATCATGACCATCATCATCACCATCACATCATCATCATGACCATCATCATCACCATCACATCATCATCACGACCATCACCATCATCATCATGATCATCATCATCATCATCATCATCATCATCATCATCATCATCACCACCACCACCACCACCACCATCATCATCATCATGACTATCACCATCATCATCATCATCATCATCATCATCATCATCATCACCACCACCACCACCACCATCACCATCATCATCATCATGACCATCATCATCACCATCACATCATCATCACGACCATCACCATCATCATGATCATCATCACCATCATCATAATCATCATCATCATCATCATCACCACCACCACCACCACCACCACCATCATCATCATCATGACTATCACCATGATCATCATCACCATCATCATAATCATCATCATCATCATCATCACCACCACCACCACCATCATCATCATCATGACTATCACCATGATCATCATCATCACCATCATCATCATCACCATCATCATCATAATCATCATCATCATCATCACCACCACCACCATCATCATCATCATGACTATCACCATGATCATCATCATCACCATCATCATCATCACCATCATCATCATAATCATCATCATCATCATCACCACCACCACCATCATCATCATCATGACTATCACCATGATCATCATCATCATCACCATCATCACCACCACCACCACCATCATCATCATCATCCCTGTTTGGTCCCCCTACACATGAATAAATTAGGTTAAATGTTCTCTCAGACCTTAGATAGGGAATCTCTTTACAAGGCTTTTATTTTGGTAAACTTATTTGTGTTTATTGGCTAAATATTTAATTTAATCTCTAACATTTATATAAGTAGAACGATTTAACACATATTTTTGGTATTTTTTGTGTTTGGTTTAAACATTTAGACATAATGACATTTAAAAGTTAAATACCCCGTTTTTAATGTTATGAAAAGCTAAATGCTACAAATGATAGCTGTTAGTTTTTTAATGAACTATCTGCATTGCACATTTAGTCAGATTATAGTTCTTGCTTTCAGTAAACATTTAAACTCGGCATGATGCGTGCATCCTCAAGGTGCTGTGAAGAAAAATGCTTTTAAAGTGACGGTAGAGCAGTCAGCTGCTGCACAGCCTGCAGTGCTTACTGTAAGAAAGATTTTCTATTACTGTAGATTGTGAAAAGGGTCTATGATTTAAAAAAAAGAGTTAACACGGAGTACGCCCTCAGACTCCACTAGGTTTCACACGATCACAATTTCACGCTGTAATCTGCTTCAGCCACTGGTCTGTGCGGTTATTAACGAGCCTTTCTTTTTTCTCCATCTCCTGGGATCTGAATTTGATCCTTTTATTCAACAACATGCAGTCGCTGCCAATTCTTGAATTCACGGCCAACATTTTGACGTAGTGATGCAGGAAAAACACAGGTGTCAGTCAGGTGAATAATGGCTGCAATCCACTCAGAGAAGGTCCTCGTGTTGCGCCTGCTGGTTCACTGAAACGACTTGATGCTGCTGTTCGCCTCCTGTTATGACACGGCTCCATATCTGCTGTGAAAAGGGTCTGGAGAGAAAATCAATCTGTGACTGCTGGTTAAAGATAAAGTGTGAATGGTACATCTCTCATCTTTTTATGTTATAATAGTCAACCTGTAACTTTGCCATAAATCCTGCAGAAGCATAACAATAAATGGTGATTTATTCGTGAAATAATCCTGTAGCTGCAGACACGTTATTAACATAAACATTCAAGCTGCTGAGCCAGGAGGCACAGAAATATGTTTTCTAGAATAAAAATATATATTTAATAACTTTATATAAACCAGGTTTACCCAGGTGAGTATAGGAGCTTATTTAATTTTGACTTATGTTGTATGGGGGTGGAGTGGTGCCAGTGGGTCTGCTGACGGGGACCAGAACCGGGCCAATGAGCTTAACCTGTTTTTTAACAGATTCGACTCCACTCCCCCCACTGCTGCAACAGGCACCACCAACACCACCACCCCCCAACCACCTCCACTCAGCCAGCCAACCCCCCACCTCCCAACTTCACACCATTCATCAGCTTCTCACCCCTCCACTAACTCTCATCAGCAACAACCCCCCCCCTCCCTCACTCCCCCCTCTCAGTTACACCGGACCAGGTGAGGAGAGAACTGAGGCGGCTTAAGAGCAGAAAATCAGCAGGTCCTGATGGAATCAGCCCCAGACTGCTCAAAGACTGTGCTGACCAGCTGTGTGAAGTGGTCACACACATGTTCAACCTGAGCCTTCGACTGGAGCAGGTCCCCATCCTGTAGAAGGCCTCCTGTGTGGTTCCAGTCCCCAAAACATCACATCCCAGGGATCCAGACCACTACAGACCAGTCGCCTTGACGTCCCACCTGATGAAGACTATGGAGACTCATCCTCACCCATCTACGTTCAGTGGTGAGCCCAGAAATAGACCCACTTCAATTTGCATATAAACCAAACATGGGGGTGGAGGACGCCCTCATCTACCTGCAGCACCGGGCTCTGAATCACCTCGACATGCAAAAAAGCACTGTGAGGATCATGTTCTTCGACTTCTCCAGTGCCTTCAACACCATCCAGCCGTGTCTACTGCTGCAGAAGATGAGGGGTGCAGGAGTGGACGAACATCTGACCTCATGGATCATCAACTACCTCACCAACAGGCCACAGTACGTGAGGCTGCACAACTGTACGTCTGAGGTGGTTGTGTGCAGTACTGGAGCTCCACAGGGTACAGTGCTCTCACCCTTTCTCTTCACCTTCTACACCTCGGACTTCACCTACAACACCAGCAGCTGTCACCTCCACAAGTTCTCTGATGACTCGGCCATCGTCGGCTGTGTGTCTGAGGGGGACGACCAGGAGTACAGGTCAGTCATCATGGACTTTGTGGACTGGTGTGAGCGTAACCACCTTTGCTTGAACACCAGTAAAACAAAGGAAATGGTGATTGACTTCCAGAGAAACACTCCTCCTCACTCACCAGTAAACATCCAGGGAGCAGACATTGAGGTGGTGGACACCTTTAAGTACCTGGGTGTTCACCTCAACAGTAAACTGAACTGGTCCCACAACACAGATGCTCTGTATAAGAAGGGCCAAAGCCGCCTCCATCTCATGAGGAGGCTGAGGTCCTTCGGAGTTAAATCCCAGCTGCTGAAATCCTTTTATCACTCTGTTGTTGGCTCTGTTATTCGGTCTGCTGGGGTGTAGGCAGCTCTGACCGAGACAGAAAGAGACCGAAAAAGCTAGCTACCAAAGCTAGCTTGGTTCTGGGCTGCCCGCTGGATTCTGTTGAGGAGACGTGTGAAAGGAGAATGCTGGGGAAGATGACCTCCATCTTAAGAAACCCCTCCCACCCACTGCACTCCACTGTGGAGATCATGGACAGCTCCTCCAGAGGTAGACTGAGACATCCCAGATGTAAAACTGAGCGCTATCGTAGATCTTTCATCCCCTCTGCTGTAAGAGTGTATAACTCCTCAGTTTAAGCTGTACTGGTATCATCCTGGTACACAATAACACCAATGCAACATTCAGTATGTGTTCTATACTTGTGCAATACCGGATTCTCATTGTTGTCTGTGTCTCTTACAGTATGCTGCATAGTGTTGGTACCAAGTTTGTTTTCATCTTTTATTTGTGGTTTTTTAGTGATCTAGGATTACAATACTAGATTACTGCCTATGTATATAGATGTATCCTTGTTTTTATCTTTCTTCTAATTACCCTTTGAGTGATGGTGCTGCTGTGACAAGTGAATTTCCCCACTGTGGGATCAATAAAGTCTATTCTATTCTATTCTATTCTATTCTATTCTATTCTATTCTATTCTATTCTATTCTATTCTATTCTATGCACAGGAACACAAACTCCTACATCAGCTGTTAATTCACAAAAACTGACTGTTAAAATAATGGACAAACCTTCCATGACCCATTAGTTTGAGGTTTCCTCTTGAAGCATAGCGGCCAGTTATGATCACCGCCATCTTGGCCGTGTCACATGTCTTGACACATACAAAAATGGACAAAGAGGTGGAGCCGAGAGCAGAATTTTGAGGATCTCATTCCCATCCAATCGCTTCCAGCTACAAGCTAACTGAAGCTAAAGGAGATTTGCGGGTGCTTTTAGCCAGAAAAATGCAATTGAGGGACTCTTAACTTGAAGCACGCATCAACTCACCGATTTGCGGAGATTCTGTGGTATCCTTTAGAGAGCCCCACAGGCAAAAAGCACAGCCTCAGACTGCAGTGATCGGAGCGGGATACCAGGACCACACGAGCCCACGCCTCACTCAACTGCAGTGGTCGGAGATCCGCGGTACCGCTGCTATCTCCCTCAGAGAGCTCCACAGGCAACAAACACAACACAGCCTCAGACCACAGTGATCGAAGACAGGCGCCTGGGCCGCATTAGCCCACACTTTGCTCCTCCACAGTGGTTAGGGATGCACAGGGCTCTGACCGCAACAAAGCTGGACAGCGGCGAAGCTCCGTTGTGGTCAGAGCCCTGCTGCAGCAGTGGCTCCACAACCCAGGAAGATGGTGCCAAGTATCGGCACCTAGCCCTACCAACACGTCATATTTCAGCCCATTTTGACCAAGCAGCATCATGCATTTTCCCCCATTCAAAAAGCGAAATAAAGAACAGAAATATAATTTTACTTACTGATAAAAATGAAGCAGAGACTTTTTGGATGGTCTCTTGGTGCAAACAATTCCACAGCTTTCCCTCTTTGTCCAAATAATTCCATGATTAACATCCAAACACGAACACGCAGAGGACACAACTAAAGTTCAGAGAGTTGAAATGGCCGAACATCTATTAACGCGAGGCTGAGGCCTTCTCCGGAGCTAGCCATTATTGCTAGCTCTGACGCTCATGCTACCTGTCAATCAAACTTTATTATTCATAATTTCAAGCATTTAATTACACCTAAACAGAAGAGTTACAAAAAATTTGTTGTCATGACTGTAAACAAAACCTATTAAACCTAAAGTGTTTTTTGAACCAGACTGTTCTCATGTTTATTTCTGCTGTGAAGTTGGCATTTTTAACATGGGAGTGAATGAGGCTTTGCTCACTTCTGGTGTCAGCCCCTAGTGGATGGAGTGTGGAACTGCATTTTTGTCACTTCCGGGTTGGCTTCATTTCTGGGAGCCTCGGGTTCCCCCTTGGTCACAACCAAACACAAGTGTGCTTTAAGAAATATATTTTAACTTCAGTTATGCAAAAAAATAAAACTTGATGACACGTTTGGTTGCAGAATATTAATATTTGACTGGTTATATTACACATATAATCAGAACAATTTTTAAAATGTATATTTTATGTACATTTCGTGCGAATGAACCCACAGGCCCAAAGCCACATTTTCAAAATAATCCAACCATTTGATTCAAATGCTTATCTCTGTTTTATTTTACGTGATGTTCATGTTCTTTAAAATTTGAGCATAAAAGAAGAAAATGTCCGCTGTTTGCCTTTGAGATGAGGAGTCACTGAAGTACCCATGCTCCAACTTTCTTCAGAGAGATTTATGTGGATTGTAAAATTGCCATCTGTTTATCTGCAAACAAAATGAGAATCCCACACTCTTAAACGGTTTACTGTTTATCTCTGTTGCCAAACGCAGCTTGAAGTTTGTCGTTTAACATCTTTAAAATCTCGATCATCCTGTCTGTAAAAGAGTGTCTCCTCTTTTGAAGAGCTCTCGTTTCAAACGTTTCATGAGTCGTACTTACCTCGATTAACGCGCTACTTGGAGAAAGTGTCACCTTGACATGTTAAAGGTTATTTTTTGGACAAAGTCTAAAGCATTTTGACAGCTTTTTCCTTCAATATTTACCTAACTTTTGACATTCTTTTTCAAATACGAGACTGTTGAAACTGCACCTGAAATTATAGAGCTCTGAAGAACACTGTTTATTTCAAAAAGACTTGTTGATTTTGACAAATATATGTGTTTCATACAAGAATGTGTCCAGGCTCTGCTTAGGTGACTTGTGTGGGCTGAAAACGTCCCTCGGTTCAGACACTCAGCATTACTAGATTACATAATTCCAGTGTTTTCTCTGCCTCTATAACTCATGTGCAGCCCACTAACTGTATGTGACTTGAGATTTAAATGTAGAAATGGTGCAAAATGTCTCTGAATAGAATATGTTATAAAAAGTTATACAATTTAGCTGGATTGTTGGATTTACAGATTACAGCTTAAGGTTGTGAGCAGCACTTTATTACAGTAAAAACACTGTGCACATGTGGTCGTCGAGCACTTTAGAGTTTTCCTTTGTTGGAAGTGTCAACAATTTAAAAGGTGGTAGCAGAAAAAACAACCTTCTTCTATGTTTGAGAACCTTTTTAAGCTTTCTGATCAAGATGACCAAGAATTCAAAACTCTTATGTTCCAAAGCACTCAGACGTTATCCAATCATTTAATTGACTGAGTGTTGGCAGACTCCCATTCATTGCAATCCTTGGAGTAAGAAAGTTAAAAACTGGACTTCTTTACACCAACATACTCCTCTTGTTGGTTGAAGAGATTTCACCAGTCATTCAAAAGGCTTCTTCAACTCCGATCATGGGCTCATAAGCCGTTCAAACCTAAAAACCAACATTAAACAAGTGGCCTCCATTTTTTAATAATATATCGCTATGCTTTTCTCCCCAGAGGGTTTTAACCAGTCACACATTGGAGCATGTGCATGTTTATATGTTGTCATTGTTCAGAGTGATTCATCAGGTGATGAAGACTCACTTGAAAGAAGGGTGTGTCAAGCAATAGATTTGTGTTTTTTGACTTGTTTATTGGCATTGACTGAGCCAAAGTAACAGAACAGTGTCCTGCCAATCTAAATGGCTCACTAATTCAAATATTCAACCTTAATTGAGGAAAACATCACCATATTCAATTATTGTCTACAGAAATTGCCTGATGCTTTATATTCCTCTTGATTAGTCTTTGCAAACATTTTTATTGATGTTTGTGTGCTAGTGTGAGCTGAGTTTGCAGTGAGTGTGCTAGCGTAGGCTCCTCTTGCTGTGTAGGCTGGTATAAGCTGAATTTGTCATTTGTGCTATCATGTGAGCTGAAATTGCTGTGTAAACTAGAATTAACCAGACTTGTGTGTGCTATTGTTAGCTCAACCAGTGTGAGCATAACCTGTTGTGTAGGCGAGGGTATGCTCAACTTGGTGTATGTGTTACTATGAGCTCAACTCGCATAATCTAGTTACTTCAACTTGCGGTGTGTTCTGTTCTGAGGTCAGCTTGCTGTGTAGTCTAGTTTCAACTCAGATTGCTCTGTGTGCTAATATGAGCTCGGGTTGAGCATGATAGTGTGAGTGCATCATGCTGTGTGTTGACTAGTGTGAGCTTAAAATGCTGTTTAGGTTATTCTAAGCTCAACTTGTTCTGCGCTAGTATGATCATAAACTGGTTTATACACCAGTATTGGTTCAACTTCCTGTTTGTGCTAGAGTGAGTTCACTAGCTGTGTGCACGTCTGAGCTAAACTTGATGTGCTATCTAATATATATATATATATATATATATATATATATATATATATATATATATATGTGTGTGTGTGTGTGTGTGTGTGTGTGTCTGGATCATTAATATACAATATCTAATCTTATTTATTGTAATATGGTTTATTTATTAAAATTTTTTTTTCACTCTGATGAACACGCACGCACACACTCACGCACGCATGCACGCACGCACACACACACACACACACACACACACGTTTATTCTGAATAAGCGGCTCTTTGCTTCCTGTCTGCAGATCTATTTATTTATGACCCTGCCACCTGTTTTGTGTTCTTTATCCCGGTTTCTGTCTTTGTTCTCAGCTGCATGTTTGGAGGTTGTGAGGTCTGGGTTTCTGATGTCTCGCTAACCTGAATCTATTTGTCAGCTTTATTTAGTTTCTTTATCATCTTGATACCTCGCTTTGTGGTTTCTAAAACATTGATTTTTTTCTTTTCTTTTACTCTTCGGAGGAGAGATTTTTTTCTGGTCTGCTGGGACTCTTTTATGTGATGTGCAGGCTATGGTGCATTAGTGTCATTTCAAGCAAAAAATAAAGTAGACTGAAATGTTACTCACCCTCTCCTAGCTGCACACAGACTGTAGCTCATAACTTGACACTTGTCTGACGTCAGCCTTTGTTTTGTCTTGTATCTAAGCATTAATCTCCCTTTTGTTATAGTGTTCTGCATAGTCTGTCCTAGTTTAATGGAGATTTTTAAAAGTATATTGAATGGTTTCTGTGTGAACAGGTAACCTTGGATTTTTTTTATCTGTATTGAGAGCGAACTTACCTTTTGTTATATTTAAAGGTACAATTTGTAAGAATTTTATGGTGAAATAATCACATAACAGTCTAACATCTCAATCATGTTGGAAGGAAGGTTACATTGCAAAAATTGGTTTCTCAGCCGGCTGGGGGCCTGTCAGTTTTTCTCTTTTTAAGAAAGGTAAAGAGGGACATAGTCTTTGTTTTCAATCTGCCGAGAATGTGCCAGCTAACACTGCAGCGCTGGAATTTGCACTTCATCGTTTTGTTTTACTCTAACATTGGGTAAAGAATGGTAGAGGTTAACATTGGGCTAACAATGCTAACGGTGAGTCAGAAGCAAATTGTCATTTCTAAAATCATCTCAAGTTACATTTTCAATGACCAACAACTCGATTTTACAGTGAAATGTATTTACCTACTCATCAACTTACTGTTTGACTCGTCTTCGCTCATCATCTAATCTTCTGGTGCTGATCTGTAACTGGCAACAACCACGAACGTCACGGAGAGTGTCTTGTGTGTTTGGAAAATGGGCTGCAGTACCCAAATTTGACCACTGGACGGCATTCTTACTTCATTCTTACATAATGCACCTTTAAGCTACTAATCAGAATTAATCCAATTACAAAGCTTTACAGCAAGCTCCAAATTTATGTGCTAGAGTTTTGCTTTGTTCTACATTAAAAGCTGCACTTTTATATGATTTAGCTTTAACTTTTTACATTTTTTTATTTATTTTTTCCACACGGTAATAAATCCTAGTGCATATTGTGCTTTTTTACATTTTAAAAGAGCGAATCATTTTTTATACATAGTCTCTGGATATTTCAGAGTTTTTGAAGTGTGTTTCTGCGTTTGGAACTAACTTACTCATTATAGATAGCTTCCTGAAAGGCCTCTGGTCAGATAAGTAGAGTTTACGACCTACACGACTGATGAGCTAACAGCTAGTCCAAACCAGCTGAACTTTCATTCTTGTTTATGCAACTTAATTTTGCAAACCTTAGTGCCTTTTGCACATAAGATGGTATTCATATGTAATTTTACAGCTCTTTACAAATGTAAATATCACCAGCAGCAATAAAATGCGTCACTTCCTGTTAGGGGTGTCAGTGTGTGCCCATACGTCAAGGTCTGGTACATTCCTTTGTTTTTGGGTTCACATTTCAGAAGAAGAAAAAGGAGAAAAAGAATATGTCAAATGCTTTTTCTTTTCTTAGTTTATCCTCCTGTTGTTTACAGAAAATGCATAATGCAGTATTTGCCACAATTTATTAGTCAGCATTGATACGGGCTGTTAGGTCCCTGTACGACCAGTGTCAGAGCTTGGTCCACATTGCCGGCAGTAAGTCGGACTCGTTTCCGGTGAGAGTTGGACTCCGCCAAGGCTGCCCTTTGTCACCGATTCTGTTCATAACTTTTATGGACAGAATTTCTAGGTGCAGCCAAGGTGGTGAGGGGATCCGTTTTGGTGGCCTAAGGATCAGGTCTCTGCTTTTTGCAGATGATGTGGTCCTGTTGGCTTCGTCAGAACGTGATCTCCGGCTTTCGCTGGAGCAGTTCGCAGCCGGGTGTGAAGCAGCTGGGATGAGAATCAGCTCCTCTAAATCCGAGACCATGGTCTTGAGTCGGAAAAGGGTAGAATGCATTATCCAGGTCAGAAAATGGATAAATGGATATTAGTCAGCACAATGTGTTGCACAAATTGTGATCTAATTTACTTTCCATATGACTAGTTCTTTGAGTGGGTCACCGTGACTCTAAAATGTTCTCTCACTGTTGATTTGGAAGAACCGGCAGGTCTAAGCTCCTGTGTGTCTCGTGAAGTCATTTATTCTTTGCTTTGATGTCGAGCACTTTAGATTATATCTTTCTTGTATTTTCTTTAACAATAATAGGTAAACAGCAGTTAAATAAAAAGTGTGCATACCTTTAGATTAAAGTGGTGATTACCTGTGATTAATGTGTTCAGCTGGTTCTTTGAGCCCTTCCCTGAGATCTGAAGGTTTGGTCACTCTTCTACTTCCATTGCATTCAAAGGTCAGGTCCAACAGGGATTTCTGTCAAATAACCACGTATGTAACTTGTCATGAGGCTGTTCAGAAAGCTAAATACTGAACACAGTAGTCGTTTATATGATTTACTCAAAAACACACATGAAAATGTCCAAAATGTGACTTTAAGGGCTGCTGGTATCTTAAACCCAGTGGATGACTTGTATCTGCCGAGTCAGTCCAACAGCGACAACATTTTGTACGGCTGTCACAGCAGTTCCATAGGAGACCTACTCAGATCCATTAATAAATAATTGCTGTGTCTTGAAATTTCATGTCATGAAATGTCTTTGAGTAAAGAAAAAGAAAACCTTGTCGCATCTTTAGTCCCATGCTGCTTTAGCATCATCATCACTAATGTTGTTTAACTACCAAGGACCGAGTAGCAAACACACTGCCAGTTGGTCCTCGCCACAGAGACCCCCTGCTGGTTGCACATTGCGAGGCTTACCTCGGGCAATGCACGATGGGTTCCTCTGTTTGAGGGTATCATCAAGTTTGCATGAGCCCGTCTTTGTGGAAAGTAGGTCACGGCTGCCATCTGAGAATTAGGAGGAAAGAGCGGCGCCTTCGTTCAGATCTTCTGCATGCAGGGATGCAGCTAAAAGTCCCAGCCATGTGACTGACCCAGCTTCTCCCACGCCCCTACCGCCTCCGCTGCTGCATCGGCAGGCGGCCCTCACACCATGGAAGACGCATACTAATGAAACACCTTCTCCAACTTAACAATCAAAAGATGCATTAATGATCAGGGGCTGAAAACTACTGAAGCCTCTGCTGCTTCAGCCAGAACTTTAAAAAAGAAGCCCTTTAAAGTTTGGCAGCGTTTCCAGAGGCTCGTTGTTAACAATCAGCTGAGCTTGTGCTTTAACACACCGGTTTGTGTGCAACAGTTTATCATGTCAAATTTAAGACATTAAAACAAGCAGGGAAAATTCATAAATCTACCAATTTTAAGTGCCGTTTGATGCAAGCAGAAGCTAAACCAAACTGAAATACTCCTCTGTGCATTCATTTTCAATTTACATGCTCTGGTTTCTGCTCAATTTAAAAATAAAGTCTGTTTTCACATATCAACTTGTGAACACAAGACTTGCCAGTTTCATGTCTAATCAGGTAAAATAAGCTTTACTGAAGCTTTATTACAATTAGGCATGTTTAAACATGGAATCTACAGGCTTAGCAGAGACGCACTGAAAGCAGCATTATAGCTAATTCCTTCTTCTCCATGATGCTGATGGATGATTCATAAAGCCAGTAAGATGGTGGAGGCTTGGAAATGCTCTGTTCTAGTCATAATGTCTCTCTCTCTTTTTGCATTTTTCTCTGTGCTCTAATTTCTCTCTATCGCACTCTCTCTCTCTCTCTCTCACACGCACGCACACACACACACACACACACACACACACACACACACACACACACACACACACACACACACACACCATGCATTTCCTCACAGATAACCTCCTCCCACGTGAGGGTGTATGTCTGACCCTCACAGCGTCCATCACCGTGTGTCTACTCACACCAAACATGGGGGGAAACTCTCCCCGCCTTTATCAAGACTCCTGCTTATTATTCATGTGGGATGTTTGGCGTTTCAAAAACCATCAATCATCATGTATTATCAAGTAGGATGAGTCACCCCACTGTCCTCCGTGTCAGCGAGGACTGGTTGAATAATGCAGCTGTCTGGGTTCTCGCTGAGCCTCACCCATGTTGCTCCACAACGTGTGAAGCTCCAGGCGGAGGTCATGTTAACGGAATATTTTCCCATCATTAGCAATTACTCCTTTGATTGATTTTTTTCTTCAATCATGGAAAAACCTGAAAACCATTCATCATTTTGACAGATCAAAATACCTGGAATAATATCAGAACGCCCTGTTCAGACCACCAGTTGTAGCCTTTTGTCCATCATGGCATTTAGCTTCACGCCCACCTCACAAATGCACTAGAAGAATGGTTTAAGCATACTCCTAAAAGCTGTGGAAGCCCAGATGAATGAGGTGATGCAGTTACAGCAGAAACGGATGAGCGTCCTACTAAACCCTATGGATACAAATATGGGGTGTCATGAGAGACATTGACATGGTTTATATTTAGCACCAGTTCTTTGTGTTGTTACCAGCAGAAGCACTAGTTCCATCACTAGCTCTGCTGATCCAACGTACAGAACCACTTTGGTGTTTAACTAGGTGGCTTATGAAGAGTAAGTCTGAGGTGCAATACTAACATCAGCTTTAGAGCCACTAGACGGATCAAACAGTTACAATAGAGAGAACACCATATTTACATGACTTTGTCACAGTGCTGGGGCCAGTATCATACCGATGGTATGACGGACCAGATGTTGTGGCTTTATTGCACTAAATTCTGCTGTGCTGCTAGCCTGCAGCGCTGCTTGAATACAGCTAAACAACTGATGCAGAGCTGTGATGTCTCTGTTCCTGTTCCTCTTCAGCTCCACAAAGTTAACAAGCTTACTAAGCTACAAATGTTTGCTACAAATTACAAGTGATATTTGCACTTTCTAAAACATCTTGAAATGCTTGCATAGATTCTCAATTCTCAAAGAGTTTGCAGTGACTCAAGTTTTGAACGTATGAAAACAAGTCGTGTGCATCAGCAACCCTTTTAGGTTTAGTTTTTGTGTGTTAGAATCTGAAAGTTACATCTTTGGGAGGGGTTGTGGACCTAGTTGTGACACAAGTGAGGCTAAATTGTGCAAAAGTGGAAACAATAAATGAAACAATTAGACAGTTTGGATGTTATTGTATCCTTTGCCCATAGTTGACGACGCCACTTACTATAAAACTGTTGCAAAAGGGTCACTTATATTGTGATTCCAACTGAAATGGTAAATGTGGAAGTGAGATCTGTATAACAGTCATTTGCTTTTTTTTCTCTGAACATGACCAGTAAGTGTGGGAATTTATAAAGTTATCATTTGAACAGGTGACACACATGCATCCATAATGAGATATGAATGAGATCTTGTGTGTTCCTGTGGTGTTTGTATTTTTTAAACTGATTGTGCAGACCCAGTCTGTACTATAATCCAGCTTTCTTTTCACATTTGGTCACCTTGAGGTCTTTTCCAGTTCTGGTGATACGGTTTGTGACCTCAAACTCACTCAATCATTAACATAAGGTCTTTTTTTCATTTTGTTCAAAAGTTATGGCAGAGTGATGAAATGAATGAAGATCTAATTCCTTTCAAAGTTGTGGGCATCAGTGCTCACGCTCACCTGTTTTCTGTCCTCGGAACGCCATCGGGATTGCTGACAGCTCTTTGAAGAGCTGCGGACAGCAAGTCTGTGATCACTACAGCACCATTGGTGCAGGGGGAGCACATTCATCAGGTTTTTCTCTTTGAGAAGCACACGCCTGGAGATTTCTGAGTCTTGCTGACTCTACTCCTGATCCCTGGGAGAAACATTCCCTGGTTACATGGCTGAAGGTCTGCTTTAGTCTCCCGTGTAGCAACCGAGACGGGGTTCAGCCTTAAAAACAAAACTGAAAGCAGTCAAGAGAAATCATCTGAAGCCTAAAGACTAATGTGTCTGCAGCAGACTCTCTTGATGCGTTTAATTATGCACAAGCTGGTATATATAGGTCCAGGCAGATAGGAGCAGCGTTTGAATTCAGATCAGACTAAACCAGGACAGCTGAGCTAGTTTTATGGAGCTTTAATTCTGCAAATGACTTGTTCATGTATCCAGTGATCAGGTCAGCAACAGCTCGGAGTTAAACCACCGCCCAGTCCACACTGTGTCAGAGTGGAGTTGAAGTACCTGCAGTCTTATCCGTGAGTGTAGGCAAAGCAGAGCGGGAGACTGACAGGTGGATCGAGTCGATGTCTGCAGTGATGCAGACTCTGTACTCATCTGTTGTGGTGAACAGAGAGCTGAGCTGAAGGGTGAGTCTATTGTTTTACGAGTCGGTCTGAATTTAAAGGGGATGAACCTTTAAACAAGTTCTAATAATATATGGTTGATGCCAAACATGCTAATGAGGCTCTTTCTACAAAATCCCTTTCACATGAAGTGGTCTCAGCAGTTTTATTCTACCATTCAGAATGAGCCATTTCAGGCAGTTGTTGGCCACGCCCACATCCCCTGATTGGCTGCTATGAGGAGAGGAGCTCGGGCATCTGGGTGGGGCTCTAAGTTCATGTTCCTTGATTTTCCTTATTGTGAGATAAACCATTTGTGCTCTGATGCTTTGGTGTTTATTGTCCTATAGATACCAATGTGCTACAGGGGGATCTACATTTTCACTTCAGTCTCAGAAGTGGTGACAATGAGCCTATCTGAGCTATTTTCAATAGAAAACAAAAGGATGTCCGTTTTTGTCAGAATAAAACAGAAAAAGTAGCTTGGATGTGTGGTACGGACACCCGAATGTCTCTTTGTCTGGAAAAGTTCATCTAACAGTTGTTTTGGAAAATATGCATTCAGATGGGGAAAGCAGTTTGGATTGCTGCACTCTGACCTGGTTGTGAATAAGCCATATAAAGTTAAAGTACCAAGTCATCATCACACAATGGTGAAATTACATCTCTGCATTTGACCCATCCCCATGGTGGGGAGTGGTGAGCTGCAGCTGTGGCCGCACTCAGGAACTATTTGGTGGTTTAACCCCCCAATCCAACCCCTTAGTGCTGAGTGTCAAGCGAGGAGGCATTGGGTCCCACTTTTTCAAAGTCTTTGGTATGACCCGACCGGGAATCGAACCCTGATCTCCCAGTCCCGGGGGGGACAATCTACCACTAGGCCACCGGAGCTGGCATAAAATGGTATAAAATGGATTGTTGACATCTCAGTTATAATACTGCATTTAATTTAATTTACCAACTTATGTTTTAGGAGGAAAAAACTGCTTGAGATGGAACATCTCGTTTTCGTCCTCCTACCATACAACAAGGTTAGTACAAGATAGCAGAGTCAATAGGCAACATACAACAAAAGAAAAGTGAAAAAGAAAAGAAAAGTCCTGCATTTCTGTGAGACTTTTGTGCCAGTGTTTATAAAACAACCATTTCATTTTGTTTTTGAGCTTTTTTCACTCTTTCTTGTGATGGTTGACATGAAAGCTAACAGACCAGCAGGTAGCTGCTCTGTACTGTTTCTGTTTATGGCCCTGTGAATGCATATTATTGTTCTGTGTAATAATTGTTTTCTTATTCAACAGTATTAGAAAAAGGTTATACAAGGGAATGTTTCATAAACAAAACTGTGTTGTGAACAGAGTTGACACTCGAGCTGACGGAGAAGTATAAATGAGCTTTTACGCTCACATTCCTGGTGGTTCTAAGGTATTTTGGCCACTGCAGGCCCCCGTACCAGTTACATGGTCACACGGGTGGGCTCAGCCCGTCTCTCCACACAAACAGAACAGAGACATGCGAAGCAGCAAGCTAGCGGGAGCCGAGCTCACCTGCTAACTCTAGAAACTCAGACGTGACCGGCTCCTGCTAGCTTGCTGCTTCTACATTAGCCGCAAAGCGCGAGTTTAATTTGCTGCATCAGTTATTCTTGTTGACAAAATGAAAAAGCTGCATCCACTCGTGGTAAAGATCTGCAAACTTTATTGAACTCAGGACATAAACAAACAGCGTCCAGCACGCTCTCTCTCCTGCTCGTCTCTGACGTCATCTCTCACCTTTTGTATTTTTGAACATTGACTACAAAACTCAGTAACACCTAATTTGGCGCATAAACAATCATGAATTGAGTTTTTAATAAAAAACATGAGTAAAATCTTTTAGGGATCTTGCAAAAGCCCTCATTGTTCTGCAGAACCACAGCTTTTTGTTATACTTATGATAGTAACAATTTTAGGTGAATAAATATGGTTAGAATGGAAATGTGGAATTCAGAAAAATAAAACAGAAAACGTGGAATTTTGGAAAAAATAAAATGGATTTCATAGGGCCCTAGAATTACTGCCGAAGAAATAATGGATGAATATTAGGAACATTTTTTGTACTTTGTTATATCGTCAGATTTATCATTACTGTCAAAATGCTCAGAAACATTGTGATAAATATTTGGGCCATACTGCCCACCCCTGCTGTAAGGCTACTTACACACATTGCTACATACAAGTCGTGTAAGTCGCTTTGGATAAAAGCATCTGCTAAATAAATGAACATAATGTGTCTCCTATGCCTGCCTTTCCTGTGTTTACATCTCACAAACAAGAGAAGCGTTAATGGTTCTTCATTTCTTTTTCTATTTCATTTCAAACAATTAAATGGATGGATGGATGGATGGATGGATGGATGGATGGATGGATGGATGGATGGATGGATGGATAGATAGATAGATAGATAGATAGATAGATAGATAGATGATAGATAGATAGATAGATAGATAGATAGATAGATAGATAGATAGATAGATAGATCAGATAAGAGTTCAGCTAACATACAGTATGGCTGCTTTAAGCTACATTCACTGTGAACATCATTGAAGAGTGAAAAATGTGTGGATTGTTCAGAAAGTCACGGATTCGTTAGATCACATACACATAATTAAAAGTTCTAGGTAACTTGTACATTATTTATACGTAACCATTTTAAATATATCATCCCTGAATACAAAAGAATCATTGAACAGAAATTCTTTCATGTGGTGCTGTACTGTTTGCACCCACCCACCCATATTTTTGTCTGTGTGACCTCTGATGGCGTCACATCAGTGTCATTGGGAGCCAAAAACTCATCGCAGCTTCACGCTGCAGAGTTATAATTTGATTTTATTCATTTCATTATTTCTGTGACCATAACCTCTTGGATATCACTGAATAGAGAATCAAAACCTCCTTACATAGTCAGAAAAATGTTTTTGTGCTTTCAGTTACCCAACACACCAGAGTAGAACATTTCTCAGAAGAGTGCAGAGAGCTTCTTTTTCTACCGTCTATCAGTTTTCCATCTGTGCAAACAAGTGAGATGCTGATGTTCGGTGGTAAACAGTCCTCATAAATTAATGGCTCAACAATCTGTTGACTACCCACGTCATCAGCGGTGAGAGCGGGGCACAGAGCCACAGAGCAAATGCACCTTCTTATTTCCCTAAAAGCAAAGCTTTACTCAGAACCACGTACTGGTCCAGAGAACCACAACAATCTCTTTACTGATTAATAAACAGGATTTAATTTCTGTATTTGCTCATCCACATTACGGGCCATTTCTGAGCTGAGGACACTGGCAGCACCAGCATGGAGAGCCCCATCAGGTCTTTTTACCTGTCAGGGCTTAATGTGGAGGCAGATGAGAACATATTAAAAGTAAATGGTCCACTGGGACTCAGTTTCTCTTACTACTTGCTCCCCTCTGCCGCGGTGACCTTGCTGCTCTAATCAGACTACCACAGTCTTCTCTCTTAGACTCAAACTCATTGTTTTACTAAGTGCCTGCCATCACCCTCTCTACCGCTGAACCACATCTTCTCCTCTTTAGCCTCAGAAACGTCACCGTTTTACACATTCTACCACATTCTTTTAAACTTTTTAATGTTTCTCCACACTTGTCCTGTCTTCTATGAGCCCTGAAACATTTAGGCTTTTACCTTCAGACAAGTGAGCTTTGGTTTCACTCTTCCAGCTAAGCTAAGCTTCCCTGCAGCTGGTGGCTTCATTTAAAACCAGAATTATTTAGATTGAAATTGATTCCCGACTGCTGCCAAGCTAGGAGCAGCACTGCTCAGAAATAACGATCTCATTAGGTTATGTTGTGTCTCTGTCCTGAGATTCTTCGTCCTGTTGTGAAGGTGTGTGTTTTATAGTAGCTCATTCGGATTTTTCTGTTTTTATTTAATGCATTTCTGTAACAATGATGGAAAGAAAGCCATCATGGGAGTTGTGGTTTTTTCATGAGGATGTTTGCAGCAACAGTTTCACAGAGCTAGCTCACCATTTGCAATGCTATCAAACCTTCCTAGAGGACATTGGACATTTTATTAGGACTGGAATGGTTTTGATAATTCTGTAAATTGGAAACCCAACAACAGCATGTACTGTAAAACCTTCATGATGTTAGCTTTTTTATTCTGGAGGAAAAATATTTCTCCTTATGCACAGCACAGTGATGCGTGGCGAATCAAGGAACGGACAAACTTTTGACCAACTTTGACCTCAAGCAGCCATAATCAGGACACAGGAGATTTCAGCAAATTGCATCAGCTCATATTTCATGCATTTCATGAAACTCAGGGGCTGGTGTATAATTTATTAATAACACAAGGCCTCCACATTATACAAGTCAATGTCAGTGGAGTCAACAGGGCTAAAAAAAAAAACAACAACCAGGGGTGAATACATTAGTAGGAGGAGTGACACCGCTGGGATTCAAACCAGCTTCACGCTTCGGCTCAAGCCTCCTTATGGAAAAGTGGGAGATCTTTTGTCACGGAGAAACTGGTGATGCGTCAGTCAGGAAAGTGACTTGAGTTGGCAGCTGTCTACGTTTGACACGGTGAACCGTGGAGGATTTGGATTTCCAGAGGAAGCAGTCACATGTCAAGCATCACTAATGTGTTTGTTGGTGCTAGAAAGCAACGTGTTCCTCTCAGGTTTGATCAGAGGGGAGTCAGCACAGAACGGAGCTGGGATTCTGAGGGGAACCTTCTTATTACTCTAAATGAGTCAAATTTAGAGAATGAGCAGAAAGATAAACAATAAAGCAACACACCCCAAAAGACAAACACAAACTCAATATTTGGATTTCATTTAGTTCGTAGTGCCTGTTGTATCTAGTAGCTAGAAATCATTGACAACCATATTTTGAGCCATTTTATTGTCCTGAGTTTTTGTTAGCTGTATATAAAATCTTACTTTTGCTTGTGAAACAGCATGTGACCAGATTAACATTAAAATTACAGAGAAAACCTGCAGAAGTTGATTTTAAATTAGATTTTACACATCAACGTTGTTTATTATTATTATTCCAATTTTAAAGGGAAAACATCTGCATCTGCTTGTGTTTTATGCATTTAGCACAGATGTGAAAGTGTTTGAAATTTTCCACAGGTGAGCTTCATATGGTTTTAATCTCACCTTGCTTTATGGGATTGGTTGGACCTCATAAACGTAAAAATTAAACACTGGAAAAAAAACAGTAGCAGGTCAAAAAATAATTAATACAAAATTTAAAACAAGTTAAAAATGTTAAAATAAAAATGAAAACTAAGAAAGCTTTTAGGGTCTCAGATGTAGAATCTCAGATACTGTTTTTCTATACTGAGACCACGTCTGTAGGACGTCCTAACTAGGTCTTTGCACAGTGGGGAGGTCAGTAATGATTAAGTTTAATTTTTTTCTCCCTTAATCGCCGTTTTTGTTTTCTGAACGATACATTTTATGATTTAACCACATTTTAAGTTTAGCTCACTTCCTCTCTGCTCTGATGAATCTTATTGATTGTTTGGGTTGTCACATGCAGTCCAGGTCGATATTCCTCAAATTACTGAAAAGTTGTTTTCCCAAATCCCAGACAGTGTTTGGATATTGCTCTGCTGTATTCCCTTTTGCTTTGTGTTGCCTCAGCTGTCTGTAATGTGCTACTGGAAAGAAAAACACATGGATTTAGGACTGCAGAGGCAAAAATACCATCTCGTTCTCTCTGAACATTATTATGAAATAACTTTTAGACTAAATTCTACTTTTAATGCCCAGTTTCACCATGCATGCTTTTCACACCACAGTAATTATGGGGGTGTTGGTCTGTAGTTGTTTTGTGTTTTAATTCGTGTTATTATTGTTTCACATCTCATTGTGAGCTGATGAAACTGTTTGATGACCACAAAAGGAGGAAACCTTATCATCTTTTAAAAGAGAACATTCAGTGACTTCACATGCAGGCTTTATATCGGGGGTGTCCTGACAACCTTTTCCTTTTTTGACTTTGTCATTTCACTAATTCCATCTCTATACATGTTCAGTAGTGACAGCCAGCTGCCAGGGCTCCATATCTGCAGGTAGGCTGATGAAATGCGTCCTTAGGCTACCCTGTCTGGCTGCTCGGATTAGGTTTGAGCTCACAAACCCTCATTTTGATAAAATACGAGTGTGAATATGTGTGTGTGTGTGTGTGTGTGTGTGTGTGTGTGTGTGTGTGAAAACAGAGACATGGCTGTATTTGTTTCTGTGAGAGAGAAGCAGTTACTTAAGTGGAAGAAAAATACCAAACAAATCAAATATGCAACAACCTTGAGCTCAGTCTCCCTCCAGTTCCGTCTCTGCTGCTGGAGGTAATTGGTTGACACTGTGGAGCTGTGTGAGATCGCTTGTGTGTGAGGACTGAATGTTATTGCATTTCACATTCCACTCACAAAGCAGGTAGACAAATTTAGCTGAAATTTAACAAGAACTGTCTGCAGACTTCCCTTTCTGTTTGGATTTAACTAAACCTGAAAAGCTGATGTTTATTGATTTTCAGAGATCAAATTATTCAGGTGCAGATTTTCACTACAACACTACAACTTCTCTACAACATCTTTTTGAACTGTTATTAAGTCAATTTAATGGTATCTTTTCATACCAGTTTAAAAAACCTGAAGCAGTGATGCACATTGTACTTTTGAGCAGCAACACCTACACAATCTCAATACACGGCCAACCTGACGCATACTTAGCTAACAAAAACTAAATGCAAAATAAAAACACCAGGCAGAAGCCGTTTGCCTCTCTGCAGTGAGCAGCAAAAATCCTTATATGTCATAAGTACATAGTAGCATATGAGTGAGCTTTTCTCTGGAATATCCTTCAGGATCTGCTCCTTCTGCCCCTGCTGGTTTGTGTCTCGTCTCCCCTCGTTAAGTGTTAATTTGACTCACCTGCCCCTCGTTACCCTACCCACCTGTTTCCTGATTATCCTCGTGTATTTAAACCCTCTGTGCTCATCTTTGTCAGATCCTCGTCTTGTCTTCTTGTCATGTTGTCCTACCTGCCATTATTCAATAAAATAGTTCATTTTAAACCTGCTAACCTGCATCCTGCCTGCTAACCTGCATTTGGCTCTATTTTCATCTCCACACATTGACAGACAAGGACCCAGCAGTGAGCAGGTCAGAGTTTTTCTTTTTTTGTTTCTCTGATGAGCAGTGGGCATATATGAGAGGGCACGGTCCAACGCATCCCAGGTGTTCCCGGGTGGTCGGGCACGCCTCTCCGTATCTCTGCTGCTCACCCAGACTGGAGTCGCTGCCGCTGCACCGAGGTCCCAGTCGAGCCATCTTCAGAGGCCACAGTTGTGCCTCCCTGCCCAGACGCCTAGCTGTACTTCCCAAAATGTTCCAGCTTCTTGCATTCCTGCCCCCGTCCATGGATCCCCAGCATTCTGCATTCCTGCTCCCGCCCCTTTTTGTGTTTACTTCCTGTTTTGGCCGTCTGGCGCCACTCGTAAGGGGGAGGGGGTGGGGGTGGGGGGCAATATCAACTAGCCTAGAAATCTAGACCAACTGTAGCAGTAGCAAGAAGATTTTGCTCCGTAGGTCGGTGTCATAGACATGAATACGTAGACGCCCCATTGGGCGCTGGAGAGCGTAGCAGCGCCATATTGGATGGGTCTCCTCACTCTCTAAAGTCAACACAGAGTGAGCAACTATGCCCGTTTTTGTGCAGCCTACAGTTGCAACAACCGGCGTATTATTGAAAACAGATCATGTGGAATTAATATTGTCTTTTCTAGCCTACCTGATGGGATTTAATATTTTCATTTATTTTGTTTAATTATATTCATATATTTTAATTATCATGCCATACCATGTGTCTAATTTTGTGAAAAAGCTTGATAAAATGTGTTTTTTAGTTGGGTAAGCACCTTCCTCAGTAGAAATGAATGCACTGGGGGCAAATGGAGACCCATCCAAGATGGCGGCAGTCCACTACGGCAGCTCCAATAGGCAGTGCCAGTCCACGAGGCGTCTACGTATATATGTCTGTGGTCGGTGTAGTCACACTCCATTGTTGCCTCAGCAGGTCTAACATTGGCCGGAACAGTTTTAGTTCAGGTCAGTCACAGTGCTCTATATTTGTAGAGATGTTGGCCAGACCCCCCCCCCATCATCATTTTAAACTATAAAACATTTCTTTATGAGGTTGATGAGGATGTTTTTAAGTCTTGGTAGTTTTTTGTTGCTTCAGTTTTTGGGGACTTACTTATTTGCTGAGTGTTTTAATGGCATCTTCGTGACAAACGGACAATTATGCATATATTTTCTCAAAAACCTTCATTTGCCTTTGAGGCAAACTTGAACCCAGTATTTTAGGAGATGACAGCATTGTTTCCCTTGACCTCTCCTCCCACACGTCCTTGTTTTTTAACTCTGAACCAAGCAGGACACCGTTGGTCCCTGTCAGCACCATCTATGTTCTTGTGGAACATACTTTTGTTAATTGAACACCTGGCTAAATATCACTGTGGCTAAATCTAATTCCAACTGTGAGCTTGGCTGCTTTTGCTGCAGGTGTGAGCTCCTCCTGTCAGAGTTCTTCGTCAACATGGAAATGCTAATTTACCCGGAGCTCTAATTAACACCAAGACTCAGGTGGAGAAGTGTCACACACATGATTCAGCTTAACCTTTTGCTTTGATTTCCCTCAAGCTTGATTCCTGGTATTTGCAAGTAAACAACTCTGTTTGCCCCTGGGCCTCATTTCCATGTGCTTCAAGTTAATACATGTCTATAGATCCCTGTTAGAACACTTTGTGGTTAAAGCTTTACTGTGGCTTTACATGCTCCTTATGACTGATTAAAGGGATGTGATAAATAAAACAATCCCAGCAAACAAAAATACAAAAGAGAACCGTGAGATGACATGGCAGTTTAAATAATGTTCCAACTTTCTGATTGAACATTCCTAAATCTTCTCTATGACTCAGATGGGAGTTGTGGCAGCTTTACTCTCATCCGGTCTCCTAAATGAATTAGCCTGAGTTAACTAGAATGCACAGCAGGATATTGACTGTTTCATGTCATGAGAGCCTAAACAGGGCCCATGGATCCCAGTCAGAGTCTTTCTCTGGGCCTTGGTAGAAATACTCTTTGTCTGTATTGATCATATAATGATGAAATAGTTGCATGAGGCCAGAGAGGCTGTAAAATCACTGTCAAGCTTCTGGGATGCAGTGAAGGGTCTAGTGGTCTTTAATTCAGATTAAAACTGCACTTGATAAAACGACAAACTGCCTGACACTCGTTAACGACCCCATTTGAGTTCAGGGTGCTTCTATACCGATACACCAGCTTGTTTTTTCTTTCTTTATAAATCACTGTTTTAGATTCAGATTTATTATTTTCATTCAACATCATGTAAGAGACATGATGGGGGGAGGGTGCATATAGGCTCAAGGTAGCCTCAATGTATAAACAAATCATCTAAATTAGAGCTGCTGATTTAAAAATAATTATAATTATTTAACACAACAGTTGGAAAACATTTCATTTATTTTTTTGTCATCAGCCTAATCCACACAGGGTGTAGTTCATTCAAAAAATGTGTCAAAAGACATTGAGAGCACTGATGTGTTTTTTTTCATGATCTATGTTGACTTTACCTGTTTTCCATTCTTAGTGGAATATGTTTGAATGAGTACCTCCAGACAAATACATTTTAATCATCAATAGGCTTTGTCTTGCTGTTTATGGTGGAAACTTAAGTATTAAAAGCCTAAAATATCCAGAGTTCATGTTTTAAGGAGACTGTAGTTACAACATCGCCCCTCCTGCCGGAAATCATTCCTAGGCCACATTCCCCTGATACCAGAACCCACATTACCAAAGGAAACAAGATAGCGCTAAACACCAGTCACTGTTTTCTAGGTCCAAACGTCTTTTGTTGTCCGTGACTTCAAATGGTGTTTTTCTTTTTGGGACTCTGGTAGTTTGTCCTAAAGTTGAAGTGGTAGCAGCCGGCTGTTTCTCCTTCTCTGATATTATTGAGCGGTAAACCTCTCACACCAGTGGTGTTCTGTTGATAAATACGTGAGTGTGTAATGAGTGGAGGACCCAGGTAAATGTGGAAGTTCAGCGGTTTGGTGAGACAGACAACCGGATGGTCCAATAGTTGGTTTTGGACCGAGCCCTTTTCTTTTTCTTTTGTTTAAATCTTCACAATATATTTATAGCTATACTATGTTAGAACGTTGTTAAGAAGAAAAATGTTTTAAGCTAGCTTGTTTTGCAGATTTGCCATTGCAGCTTCAAGTGCCTGCCTCATAACCGGAGGGTTGCAGGTTTAACTTCCTCTAACCTAAAGTCACTGATAAACATTTAAAATCAGTTTATTACCCTCACGGCCTTAGGGAAGTCCTATTGTCTGGGCTGCTCAACCTTCTGCCTGAAGGGAGTAGGGTGACTAGGTCATAGACTGGGTGGGTGGGTCAGACATTGTGTTCTTTCCTAGCAGATCTAACCAAATTGACACAGGAAACACTGTCTTTCCCTTTTTATCAAAATAAATTAGCTTTGTCTGAGTCTGTTATTGTTTTATAATGATGCATACAGATGTACTTAAATGTTTTATGAAGAAAAAAAAACAAATGAAACTAGTGTAACTTTTCCAGGTCACACGTTCTGTAACAAGCGTCAAGTTATGAAGAAGACAACACGTTTAAACAGCCCCAGGTAGTAAATCAGAACAGAAATAAAACAACTTCAAAATACCTATTTTTGGCCATAAAATGTACATTACTAGATAGAGACAGACTGTGATGGGGTGCAGTGAGGTGCATCTCAACCCAAACCCAGTAATTACAGTTTTTTTTCCCCCTCAGCTGATAAAACTGTCTGGATAAAGAAGGTGGGAGACTGTTCATAGCCTGTGAGTCCTTAAATGCCCAAAATTTATAAAATGGGACTTTTGCATTCAAAAACTAATAAAGGAAGTTAGAGATCCTTGAAGAATACATTAAATTTACTTGAGCAGTAAAGCTTCACGGAAATGTGACTTGAATTTTAAAGTGTCTGAGTTTAAAAACTAGCAACAGAACTGTGAATCTGCTCCATTCTGTTTACCTGTTTGAAGAAACTAACCTGGAGATTAACCAGTGATGGTCAGAGAAATATAAGTTTATTGTTTCCAACATTTTTTTTTCTTCAAATGTATTAAATTCTGTGTTTAATGACTTAAGGGCATTTATCAACTTCAAATATGACAAACTACGAATAACGACAGATTTCAACAAACACAGCAAAACAGGTTTTAGTTTAAAGGAACATTCATTACTTTATTAAGGTTCCTAAAAAATGGAAAATATTCAGCCATTTTGTAAAATAACGTCTCTTATATGATGTGAAAGCAGCAGACTTCCCTTTTTAAAGTTTAAATTTTTTTCTCATGAACTTCATATTCACAGTTTTCCATGATTACCTTTTTGTTATTCATTTTCTTTCTTCCTTCACAATTGTTAATCTAAAATTTTCCTTTTTTCCCATTTTCTATTACGATATTTTTTTAATCACTTTTTATTTTTGTGCTGAAGCGCCTTGTGATTTTTATCTTGATAGGCGCTACAATAATTTGTTTCTTCTTCTTCTTTTTCTTATTTATAACATAGAAAGGAGTGTGAAACTAGTTTTTTTATTTTTAGGTTCTTTTTGATTCACTGATGATGTTCAAGATGATGAAGAAACTGCTTTCTAGGAAATTTATCTGGAAGCTTCCTCCTGGCTTCAGTCTGACTGGGAAGGAGGTTATTTTGTGAGGATGATTCACCTAAACAGTCATCACTTTATTAATATGTTTATAACAGTGTAACATCTCATTCTGCTCTTCCAGCTACAAAGTCCTTAATAAACTATTTTCTCTCTTCTGCTGATGAGATCCACGAGGAATTAGCTGATGCTTTTGATTAAACCTATTGGAGGTTTGGGTCATGGTTCTGGTTAATCAGCTAAATGGTTAACTGTGATGACCCCACCCCAGCTGGGTCAGCTGTCTTTGTGTTAAATATTCCCAGTAGATGTGGCTAGTTGTTATAGTCTCCATTGGATTTTCTTGTTTTAACACAGTATAATGATGTTACATTTACCTTTAATTACTGACGGTTTCGGCGACTACTGTCGCCATCTTCAGAGTCACGCCGACTTGACGGCGTCACTTCCGCTGTTTATTTGCAGGCAGTAAGGGGCGTTGCCGCCCCCTACTGCCTGCGCCTTCCTGGTCGATCACCACGTCCCATGAATGATCCAGCGTGTACACTCCTTCATCCCTATTCATGGTCCTGGGTCCACGTCTCCTTATCTCGATCGCTTCCTTTATCCATCCCATCGCCCCTTACTGCCTGCAAATAAACAGCGGAAGTGACGCCGTCAAGTCGGCGTGACTCTGAAGATGGCGACAGTAGTCGCCGAAACCGTCAGTAATTAAAGGTAAATGTAACATCATTATACTGTGTTAAAACAAGAAAATCCAATGGAGATGAAAAACGAACACAGTAAGAACATAACAAGTAGTTGTTATAGTATTGGTAATTGTACTGGTCACCAGTACATTCATTCTCTAATGAGTCCAGAGTAGGAATCTCTATTCTGCATTTGCTCTAGACAGATTTATTTAATTTGTTTAAAACCAAATACACCCCTGGTTACCCCCTGCCTGCACACAGACGCACAGATTAACTGACTCAAAGAATGGTGTTACTTGTTTGCATTGAGTAGGTTAAAAAGAAGGCATTATTATTTTTGCTTAAACAGTGTGCTGCCTCCCTCGTTGATGGGTTTAAGCTGGCTATAACAAATTGGGGGCTTGCCCGGGAAATAGCCTTAGATGGAGTTTACCACCCACTCTGGGCTGCATTCCCAAACAACCCAACTCTGAGTGGATCGGATATCCCCAGTGAGACAGAGGCTGTTAGTAGCCTCTGGTGTCAGAAAATAAAATATGTGGCTTTCCATACTTTACTGTAAAATCCATTTTTACTGTCAGATCCATGAATCTGTCAGCATTTTCTACAGGGCCCCTAAAGGTTCATCAACAAGAGTCGCTATTAGTTTATTAGTCTACTTTGTTCATTATTAACTGTTGGGAACTTGAAACATAACTTAATAATAATTTGAAAGCAAATATGGCAATAAAGTTTATTGTCCAATACCAGAGGCATCTTTTTTATCTATGTAACATTTACAAACATTCATTTTTCAGCAGCTTACTTGGTGCATTTATGAAATATCTCCATCCAGAGACAGAAACAACTTATTCAAGACACATTTGACTTTTAATGGAGATGTGAAGCATTTACAGAGTATACTTATTGATCATGGCTGATGTGCAGAGCATCCATCACGTCTCACCAGGTTTGAAAAGGTCACAAAGTTCCTTTAAAGGTTATCTCAACCCGTTGGCAGGCAATTTACTCGCTAACCCTCAACCTAAAGCCTTCACTCATATTTCAATCTAATTCTGATTTCCAAACCTTTCCCCTCCACAGTGACTCCAAGCCTGTTTTTCTTTTTTTTTTAGAATGACTTTTAAAAGAGGATGAACTCTGAGCTCAGCTAGTCAAATCAATCTAGTCACGGTGGAGGAATGGAGCGCTTCATTACTGGGAGGGCCGAGGAGCTCTCTAATTCAGCTCTCTAATATCACTGTGATCCTCTTCTCTCTTCGTACCTAATTGAATTCTTCAGGAGAGATGCCCCTCAGCTGCAGATTTATCATATCCTGAAATTGGAGGAGACTTGCGCCATGAAGGACGTGAGCAGAACATTTAATCTGATCCTCGTGCAGGAGAACGTAGGGCACCATCTCTCACCTAGGACTTGAGTTACCATCCCACCGCGGTCCGCTGGCCTTCGGAAAAGTGTCGGCATTCAGCGTTGCTGGAGGTGAGCAGAAGGTGCTCACAGCTCACATCAAATATGCTGCGGAGTGTGACCGGCATTCTTAACAGATGGCATCATAATCTATAATCAAAGCCTCCTAAATGCAGCTCTGTCTACAATATGTCTGTACACCAAATCTTTCTCTCCACCTCATGGTGCTGTTTTCCTTTCCTTCTGTTCCCTTGCCTTTCCTGCCTTTTCTTTCCTACCTGTAGCAATAAATGGGCTGGTTTCATCAGATAGGCTCTTGGATGTAGGACATGATGTCTTGTTAACATAAAGATGAAGTGAAAATAAGTAGGGCAATGGAGAATGAATTAAATTCCTTTGTGTGACAGGAATATGGAATCTTCCCATAGACTAACACAATACAGAATCTATTACCTGATAATTTACTTTGTCACACTCAGATCCTGTCCTGGCCCGTTTCTGCCCACCTGAGTCCATCCATCCTCCTCTACCTTGCCTGGTATCCTGCTCTGTCCATAATTCTGATCTATCCTATCCCGTTAAAGTCTGTGTCCTATCTTACATTTTGATCTTTATCTCCTGTCATATTCTCTCTGTCCTGTCATGCCCCATGCCGATCCTCTCCTGCCTGTCTTATCTCATTTTATTCCTCAGTTTACCACTTTTCATCACCACACAATGAGTGCATTGTAGAAAAAAACTTATTATACATTATTCCTTCATAACCTGACTATCTCACTATCTGTGATCGCATGTACAGGTGAGTTTTAAACAAAATCAGATTATTTCCATAATTATGCAGGTATCCAGATGGGAAGCACTTTACATATATTGCATATTTCTGTGTTAAAGGTCTGGCACATTTGCATGCAGTATGACATTTCTGGCAGGAGTCCAGTGCTATAAGATCACTTATTTGATTAAACATTGTCATGCTCAGCAGGACGGAGAAGCTCCAAGAAAAGTTGAAGTATAACTGCTGACAGCATCAGAAAAGCCTCATGAATCTCATGGCTGTGAGCTTCTGCCCTTCACTGTCTGGCTTTTATTTCAGCTTCATCAAACATCCTCACACAAAGATTCTTCAGATCTTGTTATGTGTATGAAGTTTGCTTTATCATTGATGACATCTTCTCATAAAAAGTATCAGTCATGTAATATAATGAAGACATTATATCTATTCTTATTATCTTTCAAGAGAACAGGTGCCATAAATTTAGTTTATCTGTCATTTCCTTTCTTCTCACTAGTAATTCTATCTATCTATCTATCTATCTATCTATCTATCTATCTATCTATCTATCTATCTATCTATCTATCTATCTATCTATCTATCTATCTATCTATCTATCTATCTATCTATCTATCATCTATCTATCTATCATCTATCTATCTATCATCTATCTATCTATCTATCTATCTATCTACCCACACACACTAACATAAGAAGTGTAACGCAAAAAAAAAAGGATTTTTACACCTTTTTTGAGTTTTACTCGAATACAAATACTTTCCCCCCTCAACAAATACAGATACTAATACTGGCTGCTTTGCACACCCCTAGAGAAAACACCCCCACCACACTGATAGTAAAGGCTGTTCACTGAAACATCAAAATGGGAAGAACATGTATGGACTGCCACTGTTGGTGATTAGTCACGTACAACTGTGTGGAAATTATGTAAAGTTTCAAGTAAACTCACATGTAATTGGTTTGTATGAAACATTTGTGACATGTTGTAAATATGTAGACTTCATTTTCATGAACAGAAACTCAGTTTTTATTCATTTTCATATCAGTCAAAATAAACTTTGCTTCACATTTCTCTTCTGACCCACAGCATCTGACTTTAGAAGCAAGCAATTAAGAATGATTTTCAAACCTTTCTATGAAACTGCAGCTATTACAACATTTATTCTGCTTTTTTCATGTTCACAATTCCAACAACTTGACAGTGAGGTCCAGCGACTTGTGGAGAAACTGAGAACCTTTGCACATGTTTGAAGAGATTTTGCAAACTCCCCAGTGAATTCAGTTTTTCATTTATTTGTATTAATTTGCAGCCCTGTGAGATGCTGCATGGCTTTAGCTCAGCAAATGATTCTGCCAAAAGACTTTTTTTTCAATTGATACCATTTGCAATTTATTCTCTGTTATTAATCTTTTCAAAACACTATCAAAACTTTTCTTATTGTGACAAGATGAGAATTACCTCATGAGTTGTGCAAATGCTGCAGGAAATCAGGTTTAAAAATGATCTGGCGTCATGTAGGGAAGGCTTCACACTTCTTAATGTCCGTGGTGTTCATGTCTGACAGTAAAATAACTCACAAAAGCATTATCCTGAGGAATAATTTTAACATCTTTATTTCACATACAGCATAAACTCTGAGCTACAACAGCTATACTCAATACAGGTCAGAGGTGCTTTAAAGTGCAGCGCTGCTGACAGCCTCTAGGGGCGCTGTCATCTCTGACCTTATCAGACGTCTATTCACAAAACATCAGATCCTCTTGTGGGATTCTGTCAGTAAAATGAGGCGGCTTGACAGTGTTAATGTACTCTGTTCATTGTCTCACATAGATGGCGGTGTAAAGTGTTAAAATGTCGCCTTGCCCTCTGAGCTGCTGCTGACTAATTCCAGTGTGAAACTGAATCTGGAGAGGATCATAGCCCAATGACACTTGGCAAAATGACTCCCTAATTATAGTCATTTTCATTTTGGGCAGAAAACTTGAGCTTAGTCATGTGCAAAGTGTTGATACCTTTCAGAGCACGGACCAGCGCTCCCACGACGTTTTGCCCTGCCAAATCCCCGCTGTGGATTGGCTGAGCCTATAGCGAGCTGTGACACTCAGAGGCTTAGGTAGTTTCCACCCAGGGCTGGATTGGCAAACCGGTGACACAGAACAGTCTGGGGGCAGCCGTGGAACCGCATCCTGGCTGGGAATATTAGCAGTGTTAAAACACTCTGAGCTCAAGGCGCTGGCATGGCTCCAGGACAGACCAGCTCACATTCACAGAACAAGTCAACTGAAGGGTAAACGCTGACACTTATTTTCACCCAATACAGAATGGCTCTTATGGTTAAATCTATCTATCTATCTATCTATCTATCTATCTATCTATCTATCTATCTATCTATCTATCTATCTATCTATCTATCTATCTATCTATCTATCTATCTATCTATCTATCTATCTATCTATCTATCTATCTATCTATCTATCTATCTATCTATCTATCTATCTAAAACTGTTGGAAAATACACATCTATAAAAAAAAATGCATTTTTGTGGATTGTGTTATTTAAACATGTCAACTCTCCACTACCAAACAGCTGATTCTGTTTTTGATTCTAGTTTGTTGGCTATTGGAATGGAGAATTGAAGCTGAATAAATTACAGTTTTTCTCCATTGGTTTGGCTCATGCCATGAAACAGAAATTACATTCTCAAAACTCTGAGATCATTTGGCAAAACACTCTCACAGTTTAGCACAACACTATAGCTCACCTGCAAAAGCTCATATCTCTTCCAAAACTGTTAGGTTAGGCTTCAATCTAAATCCCTTTCTCATTTAAACAGTCGATGTCTTAAAAATGGCAGATCCTTCTCAATAGCTTTGGCTCATTTCTCGACACAGATCGGACATTCTCATCATTCTTGGTGCTTTTGTCAAACTAAACCTGGATGGTTGATCACAACAACATGGTTCACCTGCAAAAGCTCATATCTCTCCTAAAACAGTTCACTCATGTGTCAAAACTACATTCCTTTCTAATCTGAATAGTCAGTGCCCCCAAAATGCATCGTCCCTTTGGCATTGTGTGAGTACTGCCATACAAAATGTTTAGATGTTTTGTCACTATGGCAGAGGACCAACAATAGACAATGATGTATGATATAAGTATCATAATGATAATTGCATAATACAGTAAACTGCGGTTTTCTGTTGAAATTGTTGAAGTCAGATGAAGCAAATACTGATTCTGAAATCAGGTAAAGGAGGTATTGAAACCAAATAAGTGAACTACTGCTTACTGTGATTACAGGTAAGGTTATAATGGGAGACAACCAGTAACTGACTTACATTTACATACTGGTACCGCAGCTCCTTTCAGAGTTCCTCTCAAATGGTACCTTGTAGATTTGTTTCATTGTCATCTGATGCTGCTTCAAAACCCGCTCTATTGTGGAGATGCTTATTGTGTTTATATTTATAGTCTAGTTTCACCTGACTGTCAATGACTGTCATCAATGTATCAAATATTCAAAGAAACCCATATATGGTATTCATGGTACTATGTTCTTGACCAGTTTTGACAATTGAACAGACAGTTGTGCATGCGAGTACTTATACAATGAAATCATGCTGACATGTTTTGGAGAGAATGATCATTGGACTGAGAATCAACTAATCGGTTTGGATCTACGAGATCTATTCATTTGGAAAATGTGCTAAATGTGGGCTAACTGTATAACTGTAGGCTACTTGTACTTAATCATTTGCAAAGATGCACTGAGACAATTGAGACATGTACTAAGGCATTTGCCGTTTGATTAAATGAATGAGAAATGCCATTCTGTTGTGAACATTTGCCAAGAGGTTTGGAGGTCTGTCCATGTTATTTTGAGAATGTAATTTCTGTTTCAAGAAATGAGCCAAACCAATGGAGAAAAACTGTAATATAGATGAAGAAAAAAAAAACACTGACCATGATTCCAGATTCTGCCTGTGGCAGTTGGATTGGAGGGTTGAGTTTTGGAGTGGTGGAGGCAGTGTGACGGAGGTAATCTCAGGCCCTGTCTACATGTAGCCGGGTATCTCCCAAAACAAAGATATTTTACTACTCCGGCCAAAGTGAAGATTTGCGTTTTCTCCGTTTTCAGCGTTTCTGTGTGGACAGAAATAACCGGAGTTTTAGGTTTCACAACGTCACTGTCTGCGACAAAAATGCTGACGGCCCATGTGCGACCTGTGTTTACACTACAACATGGATGCCCTCAGAGCTGTGCTCACGTTATCAATCGTCCAAGCACTTTTTGACGCTTGTTGACTTAATACTCCAAAACTACATTTAAGAGCAATTCTATCTTCTTATTGGTCCACACAGGCGAGCTAGGCGCCATGTTTCATGTTTTGTTGAAGTTGAGCAGGAAGACTAAATGGATAGGATTCGGGGGAACTACTGCCCCCTACAGGTCTGGCCTGTCTGTGAATGTGCTTAACAATGCACTTATGCGGTTACGTGTGGATGGAGTTTTTTCTAAAAACGAGGTGGTGTGGACGCTATTTTTTGGGAGGACAGATATTCGTTTTTAAAAAAACCCGGCTACATGTGGACAAGGCCTCAATGTAGAGAGACTCTGCTACCAGTGGCGATCCCATATCTCCTTATGGGACGTACAGTAACTCTATATTCCAAGAGGACTATGCTCACCCCAACAGAACAAAGTTTATCAGAGACTGCCTCCAGAATCTGGGAGAGGAGAGGATGGAAAGGATGCTGCAATCCTGACCTCCACCTCACTGAACACTTGTACCTTGGGTGTGCACTTGGAACCCAATTGACCAACCAGACAACACTGGCTGACTTGACACATATGCAGGTTGAAGAGTAGGATGCCGTTCCACTGTAGTGGTCCAGACAGTTGTGACTGTGTATCTCTAAGCCAGATACTACCGAGGCCCCTTTATGTTAAATAAATACATTGTTTAAAGTACCATTATGCTTTGTTTCATCAGACGTCAATCATCTATTCCAATAAACAGCACCAAACAAGGATCAATAATAGATGAATAGATTGTGTAATAATAGTAATAGAATCAGCTGGTTGACAGAGGTTCTCAACAGGTTTGACCCTTGTAGCTCTGCTGCTGAATCCACAAACTACATTTCCCTTACTTACGTGGCTCCATTTAAGGAAAAATAAACTTGCTTTCTAAAAATGAATGAATAACTGCAGACACACATTCTTAAAACAACGATACAGACAAAACACACATTTCCTTATTTTTTGTCACTAGGTCCTGAGTTAAACTGCAGTTTATCATCAATTTCTAAATAAATGTTTTCAGCAAACCACAGCCCTCCATTTACACCAGTTACAAGAAACAGAACAGAAAAATGTCAGATACTGCATAAATGTGTCAATAAACCTAAAGAATAAATGCTGCAGTATTCTGACATGTTCTGCATGGATGTTGACTGTGGAGAATGTACAGGTATCCATAATTTATCACGATCAATATACCCATCTACCCACATGGCCTTTATGGTCTTTTTCAGGAAAATAATGTGCAGTTCCACAGAGACCGGCACTTAGTAGAACCAACCGCTCGGCTGATAGTTCCATAATTCAGGTCATTCCTCACCCCTGGAGGATAATTCCTGGGGAATTCTTTGACAAATAAAGTAATCAATCGAAATTTCATTCTTGCTGCTCTTTTTCCCCCTTTAATTTTGCTTTGAGATCTGCTTGATGTACCCGTCTGTGTCCCTCCCTATTTTTCTCCCTCCAGTTGTCTTATCTCATGGATTTTCAGTTGCAGCTGCTTTATCCATGGTGCTGAGTCAATTGTTTCTCTGCAGGGGATCCGTTTTTTAATTCGAGTGTAATTTGGTCAATTTTGCCTGTCCCTTTCTCTCTCCCCACTGGCATCATTTCCTCTAACTCATGCTTACTGACTTAACTTGTGTGGAGACTGGTTTTCATATGTTCTCTTTAACCCTTTATGTTCACAGCAAATAGTAAGTCATGAGAAAAATTTTTTTTCAAATTTATTCAATCATAACAAAATGTGTTACAACAAAATTACTATTATTATTACTTGTACAAAAGACTACTAATTTACTTGTTTACAGCCCTCAAGTTAGTATGTCCTCAATGTGTTTTGTTTGTAACTTTTAGTTCCAGGTGAAATGCCTTGTTCACTAGTTGTGTGCTGTATAAGCTAGCTTGTGACAATTCTCAGCAGCTGCAGATACTATTCATGTACATTTCAGGTTACTTCTTTGTAGCTTATTATAAGCGAGTTCTTACCCTTCTTGTTAGACATTAGTCACATGTATATTCCCTTGTGGGTATTTAGTGAAATTCTAACCTAATTAGGGTATTGTTTATTTGCAGGAAACCACACACACACACACACCCACCCACACACACATACACCCCCTCTCCCCTAACTATTCACAAACACCTCTTCGAGTTGGTCACTGTATGGAGGAATAATAGTGCCATCATTGGTTCCCTATATGCTGGATTGTTGGTGCCTTCAGTTGATACCTGTATGGAGGATTGTTTGTGCCTAATAAAGCTAAGTTTGAAGATAAATTCTGGACCTGGACATTCGCTCATTTCATGTGAGCTCACCTGAACAAATAAAACCCTGTCCTGACCCGACACCCTGAAGTGATTGCTATTCCACCTACTAACCAGTTACATTTTTTTATTATTATTATTATTATTATTATTATTATTATTATTATTATGAACCCTTTATTTATCCCACTGTTGGTGAGATTGATTCAAACAGCATCTCTAATGGCACCACCACACACTGATACACATCACATGTGTGGATTTTGATCATATGTTAAGAAGACTCAAAGCTTCAAATGTGGTGAAACATTCTGGTTATTGTTGAACTTGCTTGAAAGAAAGGGCTCAGTAATACGGGACATGTTTTCAGTTATGGAACCAGGAAAGTGAATCAGTAATGCTCATGTTAAGAACTGGGAGGGAGGTCTAAAATAGTGGTGTATGAACGAATCGTTCAATACTCGAGAATCACTTTACTGACTCATGAATCACGAGTCACAATCCCAACTGACTCATTTACTGACTCGTCCCTGTTACTGTTAACAAACTAATTTCATTAGTAGAAATATATCTAGCTTATCATTAAAATTGTGGAAAAGCAACAGCCAGTTTCTTAATAAAAGCATTTCCTTACCTGCTCTGGCCTGGAAGCTCATTAGTTTCCAGTAGCATGGCTCTGCTAACAGCACATTTGAATCACTCACGACTCACCCCCTCCCTTCCTGAAAGCTAGCTTAAAATGTCCGGTGCTAAATCGTAGCATGAACGAATCATTCAGTTCCTCCGTAGCGGGCCTCACTCAGAGTCACTCACCCCCTCCCTCGCGGGTTTCAGCTCAAACGAGTCACTCATTGGAGTGGAGGCTCGCAGTACCGCTAACCCGGCTCAGCTCGTGAGTCATGACTCATGCAGCTCGCGCTACGGATCACTCACTACTCCCACCCGGGTTTTAGCTCATAGGAGTCCCCCAGTGGAAGCTCATGGTACTACAAGCTCACTCACCCCTCCCTCCTGGCTGTCAGCTGCAGAAACTCAGGCTGTTACCGGGGAAGAGTCGCTCCTTCACCTGAGCTGAACTTTGATAGTGTGACTGACGCCATATTCAGTCTACGTTTTTTTTGTACAAAGATAATAAGCAGACTAAGGAAAAAATATATTATTTCAGTTCCACCACTATTTTAAAAAATGAATTTCAGTGTAGAAAATGGACAGTTTTTTTTAATCACTCATCTTAGCAGTAGGATTTACATAGAGAGAGGAGCAAATTAAGTTTGAGTGAAAATGGGCAACTGACTCAGTGATTCAAATGACTTGAAAACCCAATTCATTTTGGTGAGTGACTCATTCAAACTCGATTCAGTAAAAAGAATCGAGTTTACCATCACTAGTCTAAAATCATTTTGACGAGGTATACCAGGTGGGGGGCACTGATAATCTCAGAGATGCACACCAGAACCAAAGTAATAGCAGTATTCCATGAAGTTTATTATAGTGTTGCTCTTAATTTTGTTTAAAATGTTCAAAATCATTCAGACGCATGACGTAACATCAATGATTTATCAGTTTAATAATCACAACAGGTTAGTATGTCTATAATCTGAGATTATTCTGAGTTTAAATTCAGTGCAGAACTTTGGTGTTTTGTTTCTCAACATGATCAAAACTTGATAATATCAGGTAGTTGTCTTATGTGTGCATGATATAAACGTCCTCTTTTGCTACATGACAAGACTGTTACTTGAAGAAAGCATGGCATGAGGGGAAGGTTCTTTTGGGAAGTCGTGGCTCAGTGAGAGAAAGGAGTTGGTGTGTGAACACACATTGCTTTGGAAGAGAAAAATGTGCAAAATGTTGCTTGTGAGAAAAAACATGCAACACCATGAAACATTAATTAACCTGTAACCTTGCTTTTTCACAGAATGTAACTAGTAATCATAGTCATAGATACTTTCATAATTATCTAATTTAACTTTCAGCTACGATAACTACTTTGGCCTTGGTGGCCATCTTGAACCAGGTTGGCCTCAAAGGTTGAAGCTACAATGACAAATCTGCAAAACAAACTAGCTTAAAAAATTTTTTCATGCCTCTTAACAATGTTCCAACATATTATAAGATGAAAAATAAAATGAAAAAAATGAATGTAGTGGTTCTCTCGCATTTGTCTAAAAGCCTCAGCCAACACGGCTCGGACACGGAACACTGATACCAACAATTGGACCATCCGGTTGTCAGTAACTGTAAGTTGTTTAATTCAGTCATTAAAACCTCTACGTTATTTCCTAACCCAGAGAGAGTTCGAGCACAGACCCAGTCTGCAGATAAAAACTCTAAAGTCTTCATTACAAATCAAACAGAGACTAAAACCACAAGCTCTGCTGTGAACACCCAGGAAACAAAAGAGCAGCAAAAACAACAAAAATGTGTCACAATCCTACAGAAAAAAGAGAACTGAAATGATCCAGACAACGAATTAGGAGACAAACAATAAACAAAGCCAAACTAAAACCCACAGAACATGAGATTACTGGGAACAAACAGAAATAAAGATGAAAGCGAGCCCACTATACTCTCTGGTTGTCTTTGGATATTAACACCGTTGTTGGAGGCCGGTTTATAATTGGGATTCGGACCAACAGATGGAAGGTGGATATCATTTCTTGGGCTCATCCATTAGGAAGGAAGCCGGTGCATCTGCCTGCTTGTGTGTGTGATTACATTTGCATCGAGGTAACAGGCATGGGTTTGTCTCAGCGAGCAAAACCAGAGCAATTGTAATACTTGATTGTAATTTACAAGCTTTGAATGCCAAACCCCCTCATGATTGGTTTGGAGGATGACTTATTTTCTAGACTCCCAACTGTAGTAAACGCTGAGGGAAAATCACTTCCTCTCCTGTTTTCTCAATCATCTCCTCCTCTGTATCCTTTCTGTGTGCGTCTTGTCTACCCAGTGCTGCCTGCAAACAGGCATAAGAACCAAAACAAAGAAAAACAGGTTCTGATTGATGCTAGGCCTGTGTTTTAATCTACAGGAGTGCTTCTTCACCGCTGTGTCCCCTCTCTGAAGTGTTTGGGCTGAAGAGGAAGACTGCTTTGCCTTTATGAAAACAGAAGGAGGCAGAATGTAGATCAATATCCCAGGAACACACCAGAGACGTTCTATTTTATTAAACATTTTCCCATTAAGGCTGTAGCTCCAGCATTGTAGATCATTCCAACAAAGCCGTAAATCACAGACAGACAGCAGTATTGGAAACAATGGGCAGAATCAGGGAAGATTACCAAGAAACAGGAGCTATTTGCTGTTTTGTGCTCCTGGGAGCCTCATGTATCTTGTCTTTACCCACCACACAATCCAGCCATGGGATTGGTTTAGTCACAGTGCAGCATCAAAATCATATTGTCTTGCATCGAATCACAACAAATATTTCCATGTTGCAGGCATGACTTGGTACCTGCCACTAGCACATAGCCTAGTTCTGTGTTTGTTGCTAGATAGAGGCAGACATACCTCGTGTTTTATGCTCATTAAACCTTCTGCTGTTATAAACTAAGCAGGCTTTTTGGTGTAAATAAAGAAAAAAACTTATCTTGACATCTAAACCCCAAACTGGTAGATGATTAAATTTACCCACGAGAATAAAAAAATAAAAGAAAATACAGCTCAAGTCAACTTCTTAGGTTCAGCATTTTCCTCAGAATGTAAGGAAAAGTATGGAAGATAAAGAAAGCAAACACATAAATACATAAAGTAAAATGTACTGAAACAAACAAATGAACAGACAACACTGCTAAAAGGCTATTTTCACTAAAAACATTTACAAAAGGATAAAAGGAAGATACAGAAGTAAAATATAGAATGAGCACAAACTGAAACATTAAAAGAAACTATACACTGACTGTTCCTGCATGCATCTTGCAGATAGAGGTGCTTTGTTGGGTTTTTAAAGGTAGAGACAGTGTTAGCATAACCTAACTAAACATAGAGAGGATTTTAAACAAACCTGAAAGTAAAAAAGCTCTGACTTTAATTAGAATGTCTAGAAGAAGCTAGGAGAACTGCATTCCTAAAATGCTGTTTCCAGGTGTTGAGGAACAGTGTTATTAAATAAGAAAAGGCGAGGGCATTAGGGCTTCATAACTAATAAGTAATACTTTGACCTCTATTCTACAACTTTATGGGGAACCATTAAAGACAGTCCAGAACAAGAGTGGTGTGATCACTCTGCACTACCTGTCTGAACTCAAGCTGCAGCATTTTGGATCAGATGTTAAACCTTTAAGAAGATGTTTGGACACCCAGTTACAATGATGCTACAGTTGTTGCACCTGTAATAGTTACAAGCATGGGCCAGTATGTCTGCATCCCTTAGGGGCAGTGTGTGTCTTGTTTTGAAGAGAGAAGCCTGTTTTAGAGTCTTGTGTGAGTAAAAAGAAAACCAGTCTAATTTGAAAATAACATTTTCACAGTTCTTGAAGCCAAGGCTACCACACTGACATCAACGTGAGGAGTTCAGGGCTATGAACAATGACTTCAGTTCTACCCAAGCTTAAGTAAAGTAAATTGGAGGTCACCCAGGCCTTTATTACTAAGACAGACCTGTAACTTCAGTTTCTGATTAGAATAATTAGGTTTCATTAGCCCCCTTTTCACAGAACAGGTCCTTGATGTAGCCACAAAGAAGAGCCCCTCTTTAAGCTGCCTAGCTGCTCATAAATCACCCATGGAGACAGCTTAGACTAACAACAACGTGAGCTTAATGAATGAAGACAACAGTGCAGAATCATTGTGGTAAATACTGATGGATCACTATATATAAATTGTATGAAAGGTTTTCCATTCCAAATGCAAACCTAATCATCCCACTGAGCTGCATGACAGTGACGATTTTTCTATGCATATTTCCCTGTGCAGTTCAGAGATTTAACAGTGTGGGTTGACCTTAATCCCCCTTGTCACCTTGGTCCTCTCACCGAGGTGGCAAGAGGGAATCTCAGGCCAACTTGAAAGAGAATTTGGTATGTAATCATCATAACATTGGAAATGTATGTCATAGGTCCTGATAATAAAGCACAAAGAAAAATGACAAAGAAAGAAGAGGTTTGGTCCAGGCACACACCCCTGGGGAACACCATAATTGACTTTAGTAGTTGAGGAGGATGCTTTATTATTAATATTTCTAAGTCTAAATTGGAATCAGTCAGGTATGACTTAAATTTGTTTAAAGCTGTCTTCTTTGCAATTACAACTCTTCCAATGATTTTAGACAAAAAGCAAAGGTCTGATAATGACTAAAATATCCAGATCCAGAATGGGTTGAATCAGAAGTGGTGTTTTTTTCTTTTGTGTGTGTGCAAAGCCTTTAGGAGTAATAATGGTTTCTAAAAAGATTCAAGAAGCTTCTTGCACCAGTCTATAAGTTTATGTAAGACTCAGTTGCTGCTGTTAGGCTCTATAATGGCAGAATTCTGCTTCCTTCAAATGTTTTCAATGGGATTCAGGTCAGGACTCGGTGCTGGTCACTTTAAAAAGTCAATCTGTATTTCTTTTCAACCATTCTTTTGTGCTGCTGGAAGGCAGCTTCAGGTTGTTGTCCTGCTGAAAGACTCAATACCCTCACCTCAGACCCGCTTACCTCTCACACTGGGTACAACACTTGGCTCTCAAATATAATCTTCTGATTTCATCATTCCTTCAAAGCCTTTGGTGCCAGAGACAGCAAACCGAATGCACAGCAGCAGGATACAGCCTACAGCATGTTTTCCTGTGGGTTGAGTGATGGACCTCACTTGTACACGAACATTGTTACTAAAGTGACTAATTCAGAAACATTTTTAAAAAAGAAGAGAGATTCATGCACAGCATTACTCAACTTTGGCTATTTTTTCCCAAGTTTGGTGCTACTTTTTCTTCTCTATTGGAATCTGGTTAAGCATTTGTTTATCTTTTTGATAAACTGAAGCCTTAGTTTGTGCTTTGCTCTTCTTAGAAAATGTGCACAAATCTTTGCAGTTTTTTTTTGTAATGAAATCTTCTGTCTTTAAACTGCAGTTTCTCCCCATTCTGACTGAATATTTACACTTAAGACAAAAATGTAAACACTACCAACCCCTGAAACAGGGGTTTAAAGATCTTTCTGGTCTGTTTTATTTATTTGAGCTCAGGAGAAAGCTCAGTTAAGCCTGGCTATTGACTCAGACTGTTTGTTAGGTCTCTGGTGTGGCTTAAATGTGGTTCGAAAGCAAATTATTCAATCAGTATTTCATCTTAGTTATCTTTGATGTTGGCACTAATCCAAATGATTACCAACAAATAACTTTCCCTCAGCCTGAATGAGAGTAAATCGTTGACATTCAAGAGAGTCATAGTATGTTGGTCAATGGCTAAATAGGAGTACTCCAGGGTTTCGAGGCTTGGAGTATGTGATGTGAATAACTTTCAGTTACTACTACTACTTTGGCCTTGGTGGCCATCTTGAATCAGGTTGGCCTCAAAGGATATTTAGTTGTAGCTGAACATACTGTAGAATGATTACTATTTTCTACACACACCACACACACACACACACACACACACACACACACACACACACACACACACTCTCTCTCTCTCTCTCTCTCTCTCTCTCTCTCTCTCTCACACACACACACACACATCTACATAGCCTGGAGAGTATTGCTAAGCAATTTCCCCCCAGGACAACAGAGGGCGTAGCACTTTTCTGGGGGGATCCTGCCACCATTGCAGTCACTTCTGTGGTCCATGATAGTATACTTACTACTGTGTATTTGTATTTATTGTATATATGTATATCAGAGACTTTTTGACTCAGATTAATTTGTCACTCATTCTCCTCCACCCCTTCATGTGGTCACCACCTGCAAACACACATCTCTTAATTTTCTTCCACAAATTTAAAGTCTCCTGCGCATCTTTGTACTTCCTTCTGCTGCTACCTTGTTGTTGATTCATGTAAAAGGAGTAGCGTGCTGACCAATCACAGGCTTCCGCTCGCCGTTATCAACAGTAAAATCAACTGTTTCAATCAACAGTAAAAAAAAATTGGGCATGTCTCCATCACCCTCTGTGGGTCTGCCACAGATCGCTTGCATCAGGATGATGACGTTGCATGACAGAGAAGGATAAACTAGACTTAACACACAGACACAGGCAAAAACATAATGATCACCTATTTGGTGACTGGCAGTAAATATTGAATTGCAGACTGATAACTAGATTTTCCTATTGGCACAAAAAGCTTTTTTAGGCAATCAACCTATTAGAAATGCTTTAAGCAACCTGTAAATGGACCATCCCAGTCTACGGTTGTGTGAACGTAATTTTGGACTCCTGTTTTTTTAAAAAACATTTTATCACTGCTCTGTTGGTGCAGGCAGGATTTGTCATGCATCATTCTCATTACCATAAATCCTGACCTGTTCAGGGTATTTACAGATTTCAAATATCCATATAAAGCAGCTCAATTGGGCTTCTATTCATTACAGTAGTCCCCCAGACCTTTGTAAAGTGACTTCTCCCAATCTCAGACAAGACTGACACATGAATGTAACCTTAACTCTTCAGTTCTGGTACACTAAACCCAGATGATTACTATAAGCCCTGACCCTGGCAGCCTATATGTAATTATGGTTATAAGTGGGTTAATCCCCCACTGTTTCTGTTTTCTTTCTTGTTTTGTGCATAAAAAGCTGAGAGCACAATAAAATATTAACTAACTTAAAATCACCCCACTTTTTCATAAAATAAAAATATCTTTAATCTTAACACCTTTCATGGACACCATTACTCCACCTTTAGCCAAGATTAGTTCACTAATATGTTTTGTTTTTAGTAAACCTTCAGTTTTTTTAGTTTGAATTCTAAAAGTCATTTATTTTCTTTAGTTTCCTCATGCAGTTAGCCGTGTTTACCTATCAGCGTTTGTTGTTGTTGGTTCTAGTTTTGTGGTGCTGGTATCCACAGAAGCTCTGGACGCGTTAGCAGGTAGGGGTTCAGCGCGGCGCCCAGGGCCACTTCAGCGTGACAGATGGCTGTTGCTGAGACAGAATCTGTTACTGTTTGGTTCCAGGGTGTTCTCCTCGAGCGCTGAACCACCCCGCCACCCCGTTTGGATTGTACTTTGTTGGAGGCCATTTTCTAAAGCAGATGGAAGATGGCTGTGATTTCAGGGGCTTGTATAGTGGAGAGGAAGCTGGTGGATCTGCCTGAGCAGTTTGTTCTGATGGTATCGTTTCCTCCGTGTGACGGATATTAATGTGGTCATGTCACAGGAAATTTATTTAGAAAGCACTTTAAGAAAACGGGATCATAAAATACTGAGGGGGAAACAAATAATTTTAAGGCAGATAAAAGAGGAGACAGACAGAAGAGAGGAAGACGGGTTTTAATCATGCAGAAAACGTTCTTTTGCCAAAAATGTTCGTTCTTCATTTGAAGATTTAGCAGCTGATGTAATAATTGTTCTTTTTCACTCATTTGTGCTAGCTAAAACCTCTGTTTCTGTATGAAATCACGCTGATTTCATTTATTTATTTGGGGATTTTCTTGGTGCACCCTCTGAGGCTGCTGGGATAACAGGACAGAGATTGAATGCTCCTGTATCATCACAGCATCTTTGTTATTCATATCCATCTTTTCACAGCAGTCTAATCCACATGCATATTCAACACACCGCAGACAATCAGCGGTTCTGAGCAGACGATGTGATCCGGTCCACCGGGAGGTGTTGCCTGCTTCCTTGGGGCTGTTTGTTGACAGCAGCTTGATGAAAATAGGGATATTGCAAAATTGCATCACGAAGCATAAAGTTGTGCTGCATGTAAAAAATATAATAAAATAAGAAGTCACACTCTTTCATAACATAACATTGCATCAGTTATTCAAAATATAGCTTAAATAAATGTTTGTTGGACTGACGCAAGCTACTTCTTCTCTTTGCTTTTTTCAAACTTTTGATGCAGAAATCCTGTAGCAATGCTTTAAAATGGAACTGCCATGAATTAAGTGAATCAAATTACCCTAAAAATTGTAAATAGGTTATAAACTATAATTTCACAAAGGCAAAGTTTGGATCTGCACATGGGCACTGTTAATAGCAGCAATCCTTCTGCATCTGCTCTTCATACTTTGCCTTAACATTTCACCAAACGTTCATACGTCTTGATTCAAAGAGCCTTTCATGTGTTTAAATTTAATTCATCAGTCAGCAAGGTGCACAAGCAGGAAAAGTAATGACATTTAATATCACTGCTGCAGGGTGCCTCCTGGCAAGATTTATTATGAACAAGGCTTTAATTCATCTTTAGTTTCTTTCCATTTCTTTTCTTTTATTCCGTTCTTATTTCTGACCAAGCTTCCAATAACATGTTTAATCCAAAACCCCCCCTGAATCTCTTTAGCTGCTTAATGGAAGGCCTATTTGTTGCTATATATTTATTTTATGCACCATGTTTACTGTTTGTGCGAGTTTGTAAGTTTACATTGGACTTTCCATTATTTTATTTCTCTACAGGGAGGTTAGGAGTCTGGTATTTTTGTCAGTAATGTTCTATGCTTTAGGAACTCATATGGTGTTATTAGGGTGCCAAAACACATGTACGTGGTTTCCACACGCGCAAAAGAAACATTGAGCACGTAAACGTGACACACGCGCAGAAGTTATAACTCTCGAGTGAAAATATACATCGCGAGAGGGGATTTGTACACTGTGAGAGAGCAAACATTTCAATGGGGTAAACAATGTTTTAGATATACAAACATTAAGAAATAAACATGAACACTTCTCAGCAGTCGAGCATGAAGACTCAGCAACTGAGAGCGCAGTGAGGCTGCCGCGCGCATGTTTGTCACTGCCGTGTGCTCGTGGAACAACACGAGCATGCACGGTTTGTCACTTGTGCAGATCCTTGTGCGCTCGCACTCTGTTTGCGCTCTCAAATTGTACAAATGCCAATTTATATTTTCACTTGAGAGTTATAACTTCTGCGCATGTGTCACGCTCACGCTCTCAATGTTTCTCTCGTGCGCGGAAACCGTACGCACGTGTTTTGGCACCCTAATAACACCATATAAGAGTTCTTAAAATGTAGAACATTACTGACAAAATCGTTAGAAAATTAGTTAAGAAAGAAACTAGATTCTTCTCTGTTACAAGAACACTTTATTTTAGTGAAGAGGAAACAGAGCCAGACACTTATGGTGGGCAACGACATATCAGCATTTCACAGTGGATGATGGAAAAAGTCCTGCTCACTGATTAATCCCAGTGTGAGATGTTGTGGCAGTAGCAGTGGGGTTACTGGCACAAAACACACGCGGAGTGTGTTTGGGCTCACGGTTATGTGGAAGTTGTCTAAAACTCAAAGAAGACCAGGGACTATCTCCTAAAGCACCTGATATCTAGTGAACATGTACAGAATTCATTCAGACAGGAGAAAAGCACCAAAATATCAACATCACAAAACACTGTCTGGCACACCATCAGCTCACGCTGGGATAACATGTGTTGTTGAGTGGAGTCCACGCTGCATGAATGCTTCTGTTATTACAGCAAAAAGGGTCCGATCAAACACCATGTAGATTTTTTTTTAGAAGTTCAGTTTGATTAACTAAATTTATAATTTGCACACAGAAATAAAGTTAGATGCCTGGATGATTTCATGTACGAGAGGCTCCCCATCCCTGTTTCTCTGATATCTTCTACACATTTAGTCCCACATGAGCCTGGCATTAGCTTCCATGGCCTGAATTACTAAAACATAACCTGAAGAAATGTCGATTGTTTACAGATTGTTTTAAATTGAGATCTAATAATGACTGATTCAGTCAAATCTGGGAAAGACACTTTATATAATCTCAAACGATGCTGCTCTACTTGCATCTGCCTCATCCCACTATACACTATACACCTGCTAAATCCTCAGTGCTGTAAAGTTGATTATTAGTAGTGGCCATCGTGGATCAAGTTGACTCCAAAAGTGAATCCGTGATAGATTTTGGTCCAATGAGGGCTTTTGGGGGATCAATTGAAATCTGTCAAAATAGGTTGACTCCAGCAATATAAAGGTTAATGCAAAGATCTAACACAATGTGTTACACCTAAAGCATGAATCAGGGATTACTCATAACTATAATGATGTCAAATTTGAGCTCAGTTATAAATTAAAGGTAGAGATGAAGTCATTGTTCTTCTTGCTACGGCAGCCATTTTGGGTTAATCTGTATTTTTAGTTCATTCATTCATTTCTTTCTGGGTGTTTTGTCCACATCTGTCCAGTGGTTCACGAGGTATTTTGGGTTAGGGTTAGGGTAGACAGACATAATGACCTCTATGGTTGACTTCCTAGCAAAGTTTAAAGGAAACCTTTTACATGACCAGTTTGGGCTTGATTATGTTTGGGGATGACTCACAGAGCTAACATAATGTGATCTGTAGAATGGTAGGGGTTAAAGCCATGTTTGTGTTGGGGTGGCAGCCATCTTGAATCAGCTCCAAGAGTGAATCAGTTATGAATGTAAATTCAGAGAAGACATTAAATCCATCCAGTGGTTCAAGACATATTTCACCAACAGACAGATGAAGACACACAGCTACAGGCCAACACAAAAATCAGACATTTGGAAAACATGTTCAGCTAAATCAGCCTGGAAGACACCTGCTCTCATGTGAGAGTCCAGGCTTGTGCACTGGTCCTCCGATGAGCCCGTCCTCCTTCAGCGTGTCTGTCAACAAACCAATCCTCCTGGGGGCCATCGGCCTTTTCTGCTTGCAGGTCGCATTAGTGACTCAGCCTCCTGCCTTCAGAATCAGCTGCCTCCAGCTCAGCAGTGATCTCAGCAGCAGCACCGAGGCTGTCAGTGTGAGGCGGTTATAGCTGCCACACCATCTCATTTCATTTGCACTGCCGGGTCAGCTATTAGCGCCCCCGCAGTGATGGTACAATTGTCCGTGTGATCATATCTATAAATAAACGACTGTGACGCTTAGAGTTGTCTTATGTAAAGCTGCCTCTGATTGTTATTGGTTCCTGTTGATTCAGAGGAATCTTTTATTCTGTAGCAGCTTTTGACTTTGCAATCATTTAAATAAACACGTTTAAAATGAGATGATAAAGGGTAATTACACCCTTTTCTTTGATCCAGGTGATTTTTGGAAACAGTTTTCTAAACAGATAAGATGAAAAACAACAACTTTCCTCATTTTAACACATTTACTCATAAAAATGGTTCCAATTTCCTGATATGTGTGACCAGAAAATGGTCCGTGTTGACAAGAGAACAACACGAGAGTGAGAAAATAGAAAATCAGAAAATGGGCAGAAGAGGGGCAAAACCAAAAAATGAATGTGGGTGCAGATGTGCATGAAATCACAAGTGAACCTTGAAACAAAAATAAAAGGTGTCAAATGGGAGACTCTACAAACATTCCTCCATCTTCCTGTTGGGTCTTTTTTCATGCTGAGCAGATTTATCATGTTTTCTTCGTACTCGTACAAATCAAACACATGTTTTACAAAGCATCATATATGGAAAAAAGCCCATTAGAAATGAATAAAGGATTGTTTAAGATGCACATGCACTGCTGTGATCATGTCAACATGTTTTAAAATTTGGAAAATGTCTTTCCTTGTAGATTATTTTCACTTTTTTATTGCATTTATTTTATTTTGGAAGAATTTTAGCAGCTATCTTGGCCAGGACATCCTTGAAAAATAAATTTTGAATCTCAGGGAGATTGTTCCTGGCAAAATGATGGTAAATAAAATTTAGAAACATAAATAGACCAGTGAACAAAAGTGTAAAAACAAAAACCAAAGCATTACCTTGGACAGTTGGAAAATGATAAAACTTGACTTTTAGATTACATGAAATCATTCTTGACTGATTTCTTATTTTTATATGAAAATCATTTTTATTAACATGTAAAAAGGTCAAACCCTTATGCTAAATGCTAATTTAGAGTTGGCAACGTTATACATAGAATAAAACGTCTTTAGGATCAGAAATCCAGGATCTGCTTTAAACCCAGGATCAAGAGTAAGACTGTCGGTGTTCACATTCAAATTCAATGCAAAGGAAGTTTTGAGGCCATGCACGGTCCTCGGAAAGGAAATAATTGTTAAAGACGTAGTTCACTGTGAAACAGTTTTTTACTTGTTATTTTTAAATACGATCAGCCACTCTGAGTTTAACATGCAGGCTAAACATAAAAATAGTCTATTTCCTGCATTAGTCGCCGATAGAAAATAGACAGGGAAATGCTCGGATTAGAAAAGCCTGACAGATCTTGTTTTTGTTTTTAAATCATTATTGGGAACTGCCCCACCTTATCTGTCCAACCTATCAGCCCGGTATGTTCCATCACGGCCACTCAGGTCCGCTACAATGGATTTATTAGTGGTTCCGAAAGTAAATCGGGTCACCAGAGCAGAGCGAGCATTTTTATTTGTGGGACCTAAATTCTGGAATGACCTTCCACTGGTGGTCAGGCAAGCCCTGTCATTAGATGTTTTTAAGAGTAGATTGAAGACCCAATTTTATTATTTGGCTTTTTTAAAAGAGTTAGAGTAGGTCGTGTTTATTCTGTGTAATTTATTTTCTCTAGCTGCTGTTGTCTGGATGTGACAGTTTTTTTTACTCTCTTTTTTTATGTTTTTTTTTAATGATTGTGTTTTTAATTGTTTGTGGTTGATGTGTTTTTACTGTGTCATGTACAGCACTTTGGGCATGGCTAATGTAAAAAAGTGCTTTATAAATAAAGGTTGATGATGATGATGATGATGATCTATGCACGTCACACTGTAAATTAACATTCATGGACTCACCCATCTTGACTCACGACGGGGAAGGCTGTTGTTGGTTTAGCATCCAGGAAACAACAGAGAACATCTCAGCTAGTAGAAGCTAACCGTTAGCATTAGCAACTCCACCACACAGCAGAACTCCTCCAGGCTTGTGTTATTAGTGGAGATAAAACATCAACGTTGCAGAGCAAACAGAGTCAGTGGTAGAGTCGCGTTGCTGTTATCCAATCAGAGGCTCCATTGTAAGACATAAAATGTTGAATTTACTTAACCAAGTTAAGTCAACTGGTTCCATTAAACTTAGTTGCTTAAAAGTAATGAAAAATATACATTTAGTTCTAATAACGTATAACAATGTATATTACTCTTTACATTTAATCATTTAGGTTTAGTGGAACCAGCTTACATAACCTGGCTGAATAAATGCAACATTTCTTACAGTGTATATGTCAGAATATCAATAAATACGACTCTAAAACCTGCCGTCTTCTGCTCTGGCTCACTTCTAGTTCAAGGAGATTGACTCACAAGGCATTCATTTATACTAGAGACCACTGCAGAAACATTCATTTGAGTTTGTGAATGAGCTTCAGCTCCTGATGGAGGAACTCAAATCTTGTGAGGGTTTGCTGATGGGTGACGGATTAGTAGGTGGATTTGAGCAGGATCTGGAGTGATGTGGATGCTGCACTAATTTGTTGTGGAGAAGAGAGATCCGAGTGGAAAGGTAAGGGTGCTGATTGACCAAGCAACCTACGTCTCAGCCCATCTATGCTTATGAGCTGTAATGAGTGAAAGTAGCTGGACTCACTCAGAGATACCAGGGCTTACTGGAGAGAATATGTCTCACAGCTGGACTGGGATATTCTTCAGGACATTCTAAATGAGAGACAGCAGATGAAGGGATGGAGATCTGAGGATCTCTGTTTAAACTGTTGCTCATGCATAGCTGGATCACATGTTAAAATGTTTGTTTTTTATCTAAGAACAGCTATATATTTTATGTTTATGTAGGTTACGAGTATTTAGGTGTGTGTGGTAGCGTGTTGTTTGTGCTGCTAGGATGCACTAAATCAGTTCTACACACAAATGTAAATAATGTAGACCACTAAAGCAGTCACACAATTCTTGAAAAATATTCAGGAATATCTGTTCTGATTTCTAACATGTAATCATCATTTTAAAAGTAACAACCTTACAGCCTGTAGGCAGCCATGATGCTGATGATTACATTTAGCCAGCCCGTATCATTCCCACCACAGAAAACAGGTGATACTCCAGGAAACATATTGTTCACACAGAGACGATGTGATCTGATGTCTCAGATGTTGTTTCATGATTCCCGTGCATCATCCAGATGTCTAAGATCCAACAAACACAGAAACATATAGATTTAGTTGGAAACCCATCTCCCTGCTGCTGTCATAAAATACAAGCTGCTACCTGATCATCCATCTCTGAGCCGCTAGTGCTGCCATGATGGGAAGTGTTTAAGTACTTGTGTGTGTGTGTGTGTGTGTGTGTGTGTGTGTGTGTGTGTGTGTGTGCGTGCGCGTGTGTGTGTGTGTGTGTGCGTGTGCAAATGTAATTTAGGCTTGCAGTCATCGTTTTGGTTTAAAAGTTGATTGACTAGGTAAAAGTTGACGTTACATCGCTCTAAGTGAAACTTCCTCTCACCAGCTCCTGCAGCCTTACCCTATCAGCACACAGGAAGAGTTTTCCCTCTGAGTCTGAACGTGTTAAAGCCATCTGCAGTGTTTACTTGGTCTATCCCCGCTCACACTTCCCCTTACATAGATTAAGCCTCAGAAGCTGCCTCTTGGCAATTAAATCTATCAGAGGGCAGCAGAGAGCGCTCTGTCAGAGCTGTTCCAATTATTGCAGTTTAAATGAATATGGATTCAAAAACTTTTGACAAACACATAGCCAGTTAATTTGCAACTGGGGACTTGGAAAAAGAGTTCTTCTGCTGTCAAGTCTCCAGGTTTGTTTGCCTTTCTCCTCAGATGAACACAAACGTCTCATTTACGATCCTCTCTTCTTGTTTACAGACACATAGAGAACTGGACGGGATTGCAGACTCTGAGGGACGTCGATATGGAGCTCTACACTGGGATACAGAGACTGTGAGTGCTGATGCTTTTATCGTGTGTGTGTGTGTGTCAGTGTAAATCATAAAGCTGATCTTTAATCACTGTTTTATGTCAGGATTTCCACTTGTTTACATCAGAATAGCCAGCACTTCCCTTCCAAAGAAAGCAGCAGCTCAGTAACCACAACATGTCAGTTTAAAGGGATTTTTGGGCTCATTTCTGTGTAACAGTTATAATAATTACTGCCTACCAGTTATAGATCGTTTGCTTTGCTGCTTTGGTACAGCGGGACTGATGAACTAACAGTTAGTCCGACTGCAGCCAAGAGCAGGCTGAACTGCTGTCATCTTAAAACAGCTCTAATCGCTCAAATTTCACAGCAGTGAACATTACTCTATAAACTTTTACAACACAGACAAGTTGACTTTACACAATTTTTTACAAGGATATACAGTATGTGCATTTTATTAACTCCTGCAGGATTGTCTGAGTATTTCTGCCAAAATAACATTTAGTGACATCCTTGTAAAGATTGTATAAGAGACATTTCTGTCATTTAAAATAAACTGCAGCTATATTAAGATGACAACAGTCTGCATTAGAAATGGGTCCAGTTGGACGAGTCTTTTTTAGCTTGTAAATAATTAAAACTGACCCAACTCCAAAGTAGATTGTTGACTTCTCAGAATAGATCTAAGCCCCAAAAGTTGATGTGACATTTTTCTACGAACCTTTACACCACCATCAATTTTCTAAATGTTTTATAACAACATGTGAATAAACTGCAGTAAAATTAAGAAAATTGGAGGAATTTTAGTAAAACAAACATTTGCTTTGTACGTGGATCCATTTTAAAAAGCTATTTTCTGGTTTGTCATATTGCTGCCATCTTAAAACAGCTCCAGTCTCCTTAAAGTTAGAGATTATTCAGATTATAAACTTTTACACCGCTGTCAGTTTTACATCATATAGTCATTTAAGAAGAAGTATTTCACCTTCCTGCAGGAGCTGACCTGGAATCACTTGAACGGGGACATTTTGTTGCTGCTGAAGACATTTATGTTTGTCTAAATCTACAGAAATCTGTGTGAACAAAATCCATTAGGGCATAAAAGGTTATGAAATAATTGATGTTAGAGCTGTTTTAACAGTGTACTTAGTCCTGGCTGATCTCAGACTAGCTGTTGGCTCATCAGTCTTGTTGGACATTGAAACTGTCTGTTTGAATTATTTCCTAATTTTGCACAGAAACAAAATAACTTTAAAATGGCTTAAAATATGGAACTCCAAAGGGTTGAAAAATAAATAAATAAATACATCATGAAATATGAATCTACGTAATCTGACAATGAAGCTGTGAAATAACAGAATGTTATGTAAAAATCTGAACTCAATATTATGAAATATTTTTCATTCTTCTTTGAAATTGTGTTTATGAAATAAAACTTTATTTAAAAGTTCATTTTCCCCCAATATTGCAAATTGTTATTCAGGCATTTTTATTTACTTCTTTCAGTTTTTATTGCATAATGTCCTTTTCTCAAAGTCAGTTTTGATTCAATAATTGTGTTTTTTTCAAAAGGCTGATTTATTCCATAATGACACTTTTCAATAAAACGCCTTTGTCTGCCAATCAAGACAAACAGGGCGGAGCCAGGTTGTGATTGGCTGCTCATTAAGGTAGGCATAAGCAATCAGGCACAAAGTATCAAATTAGACCTGAAGGGCCGATATCCAGGAAAACTAAACGATGTTTATAGATTAACCAATGGTTTTGCAGGTCACACCCACTGTCTTGATTGACAGACTTAGATGTTCTGCTGAAAAGAGTCATTGTAAAATAAATCAGCCATCTGAAGAATTTCTATTATGAAAACAAAGCTGACTTTGTGAGAAGGATGTTGTGTTATAAAAACAGAAAGAATTAAACGTCTCAATAATAATTTGCATTTCTGTGGAAAAATTCCCTCCAAAGTAAAGTTTTATATTAATAAACACATTTTAATAAAATTAAAATATTTTATAATATTGAACTCAGATTCTTACATAACATCCAGTTATTTCACAATTTAATTGTCAGATTACATAATTGTCTGTTATTTATGTATTTAGATACATATTTCATAATTTATTATTTACTTATTTAATTTTGAACATTTTAGAGTTCCATATAAAATCCTCTAATGTCTGATTCTTCTCTAAGACACTAAGTCAGGATGTTCTATAGGTATTTTAGGAAGAAGAGCAGGTGATGGTGTATGTCTGATGATGAAACAACCCCCCACCCCCCACTCCCTGCTTTACTGATCAAATAATGCTAAAAAGGAGCAGAGACAATTGAATCAGGGGTCCCTGCTGTAGCGTTGTGAGGTGTTAATGCTCATCTAGTTACTTCCTAAGGAAATGTAATACTTTATGCACCACCAAGACACACACTTAACAGTTTTCTGCCACGTTTTCACACCTCCTCGTCCATTTAAGTTTTTTTTTTTCCTCTACGCAGAGAACCATATTCTCCATTGCCCTCCAAAGTCAGAGATGGCCTCTCCCCTGATCCCTCATCAGGGAGGCCAAGTGCAATATCTGCACCAGTGAATTAGCATTTTTCTCATTACCGCTGCCTCCCTCTGCTGCCTTGTCAGGGGACGCCGCCCCCCCGCCCCGAGTCCAGCCTGTTGTGATGCCGCCTTTGTGGGGCTGCAGGCGCCGTGAAGCAATGAGTGAGGAAAGACTTCCTGTCACCTCGTTTTACATTTGACCTCCTCATCACCATCTTTATTTGACTGAAATGAGGGAAGATGCACTTATTCCAGATTCAGCACATCTCCAGAATAAGAAGCTGATGTTGCTCAGCACTCCTCCAGCAGATTTTGCTCAGAGTTCCACAAATCTGACATGATTGTTATTGAATCTGGGGTTTAGTTGTAAAGTTCACCTCTCAAGAAACAAGATTTAACACATGTTAAAATGCTAACTGAACTGAAACTGATTTCTGTCATGTCTGAATCCATTTGAGGTGTGCACTGGTTTTCAGAAATACCTGCAAACTAATATAAATAACAACTATTTCACAAAGATGGTTCAAATGAGAAACCTGTTTATTTAGAGACATCAGAGGTGTGTTTAGGTTGGGGAAACATGGGGGGTTGGTCCACACTAGATACAGCATAATAATCACTTCTTTTAATAACTTATTTTAGTTTTTAACCTCCGGACCCCTGAGCTGTTTTGTTGGTGTGAAATGTTTTTCCCCTCACTAATGTGGATCTTTAGGACCTCATAGGCATTAGAAAACCGAGAAGTGTTTTGAAGTAATTAGTAATTAAAAATTAAAAGTAAACAAAAGATGAAAATGTTCCCAAAGTAAACAACAACAAAATTAAATTGAATCTTCCCAAATATTAAAAGCATTTCTAAACAGAAAGAAATATGGAGCAAAAAGCCAACGTCCTCCTCAGGGACACACATTAAGCATTATGAGTGTTTAATAACATTTTTTACTATTTGTTTTTGCTGCTTTTGTAAAAATAAAAATGCATTCAACACAGCTGGATTGCTCACTCTACATCTGAAGTCAAACAGGCTTCAGACATAATGTCACATAGTTTTTCTTGTTTGTTTTTGTATTTTTTATGAATGAGTTTCTGACAAATGAAATAGCAGCAAAGGTTCAAGGAAATTCATTAAAACATTCTGGAAAAGGGCTGATCAAGTTCTTTTATTGACTTATAGGTAAAAACAGCAATAAACAGACAATGATATGTTTCAATAAAACATACAGTAATTACCTTTGCAGCCCCCATAAGGGTGTGTGTGTGTGTGTGTGTGTGCTCTGCAGATAAACCCCTCAGACCAACAAGAGTAATCTCAGTGAGCTCTACAGATAAAGTAAACAAGTCCAATTAAACCTTAATTAAATACAGTTCAGTACAATCCAATTAGACCCAATTAAAAATAAACCCAATCTTACTGAATTCATCTCAGTCTGTTTCAGCTCATTGTAACTGCAAACATAAAGGTCAGTTTTGTAAAACAGTATAAAATGATCTGATTAAACAAGTCAAGTTGGAGGAAATCTTTAGTTTGATTTAGTCCTGAAGCAGAGGAATCATAACAGTGAGAGGACAACGCTCCCTCCATCACAACCAGGATAAAAAATGAAACCATATTTAAAAAAAATTGGGATGGGAACATGAAGGAAAGAGCAACAAAAGCTCTACAATTATAGGAGGTGTAGAGTATTATGGGACATAGGCCAGCAGTCTTTAATAGCACCATTAATCAAAAATGCTGTAAAATGAAAACAATGAATACAGAAATACATTATTTTAAATAATCATTTAGAGACAAATTACAGTGTTATTAACCCTTTGACCTGCAGGTCACTGGGACACTTTAGGTCCTTTTTTCTTAGTGGAACCTACACAGAAGCTGAATTATAAAATGACTATATTTAAAAAACTTCCCCTTAAAAATAAGGATGCTTAACAAAACAGTTTGACATTAGTACCATAAACGTTTATTTCTTCAATTACCTTTTAATAAACCTTCAATAAATCAGAAGCCTTATTGCTCTAAATACAAATACAAAATACAATACAATACAACATAGAAAATTAACCAAGTTTTTTCTTTTTTTTCCCTTTTTTTGAGAAAAAAAGGAAACGAAAAAAAGAGAAAAAAGGAAAAAAATGTAAAAAGGGAAAAAGGAAAGAAAGGAAAGAAAAAAGGGAAAAAGAAAAAAACAATTCTTTTTTATTCTTTTTTCTACAATAATTAAACAGAAGTTGTATAAATGCTGAAGAACAAGAACCTGCTGTGCATCAGTCCTGTGGTTCTACAAGTTTAACATGAGGAAAATATTATGTAATGTTGTAAAAATGTGTTATTTCCAAACAAATGGATGAGAACCCATTGTGACTGGTTTTAATGGTCGTCCCCTCAGACTGAAGCACATTAAAACGTGATTCTACAGCTGAAATCACAGCATGAGCTCAGAAACACTTCTGAGAACAAAAGGGCCGAGCACAGTTTGTCACTAATGCAACTCAGAACTCCAACAGTAAAAATAAATAAAAACACAACAGAAACTTGGTCCGGGAGCACTGTTAGTGCAGAGTCTGAGCTTATTTAGGATGGAAAGCTGTTCTCATATCTGACAACATTAGGAGTTCTTCATGGAAATGGTCCAGACCTGTCAGCTACTGAAATATCTGGCACATTATGAGAGAAATCCGTTACAAAGAACCAGCTGTAATCAAGAAAGAAATTCTCTTTCAACGCTGCTGCAGTTGGTCTGATCGGTCTCCAAATGCTCACGGTGTTTAGAGGAGAAAAGGGAACAAATTCAGGAACTCCCCAAGAAAATAGGTTTGAAACTTATATTTAGTGATTAAATTTACATCTGAGGTTAGTGTCACCATTATCAAGTCAGAGACAGTCTTTGTAGTTGTCTGAATGTTGTATAAAAGCATGTACCCCTTACCGATCCCTTCCTGTTGCTTTTGGCACAATTTCAGATCAGCAGAGAGAGACAATGCACTTGATGAATTTACCTAGTCAGGGAACAAAGCTCTCCCAAACCAAACAAGTGAAAAAGTAATTGACCCCTAAACTTTATAGTTTTTATTTATTTATTTATTTTTTTTTTCATATCAGAACTTTATTAGAAATGTTTTTGGTTGGTTTTAACCAAACTTTACTAGTTTTAACCCTCTTGATGTTTGTCTCATGTCGCCGTGGAGGAGTTTTGTCCCGCTCTTCTCTAAGAGTTGTCTGAATTCAGTAGCCTAGTGAACTAGACCAATTCTTGCTTTGCAGAGTTTGGTCTAGGCACGCTTCATTGGAAACCTCGCAGCCCAAACCACTGCTGTGTCTATCCAATCACAACTCGCTATAGTTTTGGTTGGGCCAATCACAGCGCTCTATATCATGGGCCAATCACAGAGCGGGAGTAGCCGATGACGTCAGCGCTGCGGCCGCGAACGCCGCGAACCCAAGCAACATGGCGGCAACTCGGAAAACACGTTCGTTTGAAACGGCTTTGTCATCAACATTGGATTATTTAGACTCCAACGTGCGTAAGTCTGTCTGCTATACTTAGCGGCTTCTTATTTTTATCAAACAAAGTAGTGCAATGTCCCAGTACACCTGATATTCGCGTGTTTTTCATACAAAAACGACAGAAATCATTGAAGCTAGATGCTATCAAAGCCTCCCGCTTTTCCGTCGCCGTGATTACGTCATGTTGTTCGTCACTCTGATTGGTCCTAGCGCTATCCAATTGCGTGCTGACATTTTGAAAGACAACCGTAGATCCCGCCTCACGACTGAGAGCCGTCAATGGGTTCGTGGCCAGACTATATATTCACATATATAGGATGGCTTGCCAGGCTATGAATTCAGGGTTTTCCAGCAGGAACAACCTGTTAAAGGTCAAAGGTCAGACATTCTCCTTTAGGATCTTCTGCTAGAGAGCAGAATTCATGGTTCCATCAGTTACAGCAGGTGGTTCTGAAGCAGCAGAGCAGCCCCAGACCATCACACTACCACCACCATGTCTAACTGTTGGTGTGATGTAGCCTGGCAAGCCATCCTTTATATATATAAATGTATAGTCTGGCCACAACCCATAGGGACAGTTCAGTTGAGGGGCAGAATCTACTGTTGTAAGATTTTCTTTCAAACTGTCTCAAACCATCTGACGCCATCTTAGTTGTTCTGCTCTGTCGCATATTCCTACCCCTCAAACCAATCGCTGTGATTAGCCCACCAAACCAACAGAGCGCTGTGACTGGCCAGCCACCAGACTGGCTGCTGAGGCTCTAATGGAGCGTGGCTAGACCGACATGCAGATCAAAATCTTTTTGCTTTTGCTACTGTCTGTCTAGATTTCTAGGCTAGGTGTGATGTGGATTTTCAGAGATGCAGTTTTAGTTTTACACACTCCGATTTGAATATAACGGAACATTTTGTTCTTGATTTTTTTTAGAACAAGACCAGATGTGTTGCTTTTTGAGATTATTTACGTAACCTACCTCATGTTGTCAGACAGGTTCTACTGAATGTTCGATATAGATGATAGATAGATAGATAGATAGATAGATAGATAGATAGATAGATAGATAGATAGATAGATAGATGATAGATAGATAGATAGATAGATAGATGATAGATAGATGATAGATAGATGATAGATAGATGATAGATAGATAGATACTTTAGTCATCTCATAGAGAGAAAATCACAGTGCTAGCAGCTAATACATAAAAACATGGAACTACTTCCTAAAAAATCGATAAATAAAATAAGATTAAAAAGTAAAAGAGTCAAAGAAAAGTAAAAGAAGAAGAAGAAAAAGAGTAAAATATCTGGTAGTGATCACCAGTTCTGGATGTGGCTGCTAGAACTAGAACTCAGCTTTACTCATGATGTGGAGAATCAGGTGTGTGTGTGTGTGTGTGTGTGTGTGTGGGTGGGGGTGTTCTCACGTAGGGCCAAATTTAACTACTTTAAAAACACACTACATCTGTGCTGATTGTGAAAGTGTAATATAGAGAAATGACTATTTCAGTTTATTTTCTTCATGTAATGAGCTAGTCCTCCCTCCAAACCGTCTCAAAGACCTCGGAAACCTCTGTGTGGCAGCAGACCTCTCAGCCATGATTCTATTTTTAGAAGGTAATTGACACCAACAGCTGGATGTGAGCAGCTCAGTGCATTTTGAGGCACTCACTGAGGATGTCAAGGACTTCTTTGGAAGAAGGCATCTGTGATTACAAGATTAGAAGTCATTACAATTGTAGCTCTGAACAGTGGTTCCCGCGCTGCGGCACTGGGAATTCCAGAAGTCCTTCAGGGGATTCAGTTGAGTTTCTGGCAGAAGGAAGATTAGTTCCATTTCACTTTTATTTCACTCCATACAAGTTAGCATAATGAGGGAGGTTTCATTCTGCAGTAAAGAGACACAGAGTCGTCACACAATGCATCAAAGAGAGAAAAGAGTCATTTAGCCTCAAGATTTATACTGAGGGCACTTTGGTACATGCTAACGTAGAGCAAACATCAAACTTGTTTTATTTGTAATTTCTATGAACTACCTTAACCTGCATGTTGATGTGAATCTAGTTACACAACCCCATCATAAATGACTGTGCACAAAGCAAACATCTAAAAACATTAGAATGTTAAATATAACCAAATAGAGTTTTTAATTGGACCTTATAACTCAAGTTATTCATGAATTTAGAATAGAATATAAATGAATGCTAGTTTAGATTGTATTAGTGAATAGTCCTGAATAACACTGTGTTCACTCTGCAGGTCTTAAGGTTCAATTCCTGTTTCTGATTTTTTTCTGCGGTCATGATTTAACGGTGACCTCCATCAGACTCCATTGTGAACAGACTGTGGCCCTGAGACAACCTGCATGCACAGAAAAAGACGTGATGTCCACTGTTTATGTCTGGTCTGCTGTTTCCCATGGAGACCACGTATTTATGTACCATAGCAGTTTTTACTGGACAAACTAGAAAATACAAAACATTTCATCCAATCCTTTTAAAGTGCATTTTTACTCCTGCACAAAATTTACAGAACCTTCAAACTTCAGTTTGAATCATTAGTATGAGACAGCCTCACCTCAAATCATCTGAAGCCTACCAAAGAATAAAATAAAATAATAATTAATAATCATAATCTCATCTTGCAGGGAAAACTTTTAGGATTTCCAGGAGTTTTTTTCAGGTTGTGTGCAGCTCCAGACACAAGTCATGGTGCATGAGCTTAAATAATTATTTATTTGTTAAACCTAAGTCTAAAGTCTCTATAGTTCATTTATACAAGGCATTATGGGTATTGTAGTGCTAATTCCCCTTTTCAACTCAAAATAACAACTGTATCTTCAAATATCATGACTGTTTTTCCTCAACATTTTATCTTTCTCATTCATGTATTGTGACTTAATTATAATTTACTATAGTTTTAATATGTTGACTTTAGTTTTCTTCAAGTCAACGTCTTGACTTGAAGAAAATCTTCCTTATTAGTTTTTTTCCCTCTGAGTGGCTCAGATAAGCTGTTGTTGTGTTTTAAAAGATGTCCTGAAAAATAAAGACAAGCATTTTAAATCTGGAAACGACCAAAAGAAAAACAGAATGATGCAATCCTTAGATATATTTAAAACTGACCAAACTAAAAGAAGCAATCCAGGATGTGGATGATTCATGCAAACAGGATCAAGAGTACCATGGAAACGCAAGAAATAAAAAAGAAGTAAAAAAAACCTGCCCTTCTGCTGCTAACATGTTTTTAACACAATGGACCTGTGTGCTTGTTGTATGTGACTGCATTTAGAAGAAAATATGCGTCTTTGGTGTTTTTCTACAAAGTTTGATCTTTGCTTTATCTTTTCTCATTTCAGCACTATCATGAATTGTAACCTGAGGCAGATCCAGGCCCGAGCGTTTGCTCAGAACCCACACCTACGCTACATGTGAGTAAATACTCCATCTTTGAAGCCATGTTTTCCGTGCCCTTAAAAGATTTATTATGATCTGCTCAGCTTGACAGCTCTGACTATATGGCTGTATACGAGTTAGCGTTGAACAGGAGATGATGCACTTGATAGAGACTGGCTTGGGGAAAATTGTGGCACCGCCATTACTGTTGCAGCAGCCGCACGTCTTAAATGAGACATCCATTATTTGCCTTGGATAATTGGATTCCTATCTGCCCCAGTTTCTTTGTGCTTTGCCAGAGCAACATGGCGAAGACGCAGTTCCATTTAGACCGCGCTCGCCAAATGGACAATTTGTCCATGAGGCAGAGCATCACAGAGCCGGGCGAAGAGCAAAGTAATTTCTTTAACAAAGGCTGATGTGTCACCGTATGACAGCCCGTTATTCCTCAATTTTCCAAAAGTAAACACGTTGAGGAACTCAGTCACTGTCAGTTACCTGAACACACTGCCATTTGCAACTTCTAGTCGTTGATCTATGAGCAGTTGTGTCTCTTTTCTACAGCAGATGGCTGCTGCTTGGCTTGAATCTGTACATATGTGTGTGTGTGAGTGACTGCGGGCTGTAATATAATGTGGATACTAAAATACAATATTATTCATTTGACAGCATAATCTTGCTTATTACTGAGGCAGAAAATACTAGTTGGACCAAGCTGTCAAACAAGCAGACTCTTTCAGCTTCCGAGAATGCGTGTAAGTCCATCTGTGCTCCTGCTTTCACATGTTTTCTACCTGGATAGCTCTAAAAACAATTAGATTGCTTCCCTTTTTATCTAGCTTGGTGATTGATGGAGCTAATAGAGCCTATCGGCTTTTAATGAAAGTTATTTAAAGCTTTAATTTCCTCTTCAGAAGACGGATTTGCAAACACGAGATGGAAAGCAAACAAATGATCGTACCCTGCTTCACGCTCTTCCTGTCTCTAAACATGCTACACAGTGGGGGAGACTTTAAATATACATAAAAATAAAAGGAGTAACACAGGAGTGCTTTGGTGTGGCGTGATGGTGTAGAGGTGAGTGTGAAGCTCAGCTCTGCAGTGATAATTATAATCACTTGTAGCTAAAACCCCAAATTTGTAATTTGAATATCATGAGGTAGAAAAGACCCAAAATATGCAGGGACAGAGGACACATGAATAAAGGGGAACTTTAATAAAGAAAAGGGCTGACAGGGCAGCAATTCAGAAACCTACAAAGGCTCAATCTAGAGCTCGAAGAAGTTTCAAAGAACCACAAACCCCGGATCAGGCTAAAGGTGAACTCTGTGTGTGCAGGAAGGTAGGAAACTAGTTCTGTGTAGTTGCTCTCATGTTTAAAGTCTATTGAACATCAGTGCACCACCGTGAGGTCTACAGTTTTCACTACAGCCCAATAGGTGGTGATAATGAGCTAATTTATCAAATCTATTTAAAAAGAAGAAAAAATGTCATTGATTTCTCATCAGGAATTTAACACAAAAAAAACTTTGATAACAGAATGTCTCATCACTCAGAACTTCCACAAAATCAGTCTGTGTAGTTTTTCTTCAGATTGTGGTTAAACTTGTGTCTTTACCGATGACCTACTTTCAGACTGTAAGGGGGTCATGATGGGTGCTAAGTGACCCTACACTGTTAAAGTCCTCTGTAAGATTTACAATGAATTACTGGCAGAGGGGTTTCCTGCCAGTAATTACTGTAAATATTACAGTACCCGGATTAAAGTTTGTACTGAAATTTTATTACAGTTTTACTGTAATTCCATTATAGCTTTGCTGTAATTTTATTACTGTAAATCAATAAAAGAGTTTCTGCATTTTTTTAAATTTCAAGGAATAAAAAAAATGTATTTTCAGTTTATTTCATTGTTAATGAAAAAGCAAGAAACTGCAGTATAGGAAAAATACACTTTAAAAAAAACAGCATTTGCTTTTCACATAAATGTCAAAGTGTATCACAACCAGAATGTGAAAATGCAGGCAAATATTGATCCAAAGCCATAATGAATTCAAAACTGTAAATGTTCTCCCATGGAAAAATAAAATGATAATGCATAATACTAGTTTAATAACTTGGAAAATTAAAAAATGATTTAAAAATATCAGAAATGGTAGAAAGAGCAGAATAAAGAGAAGGTAGTGATAAAGGAGGTCACACAGTTGATTGAGTCACTTTCAACATGGAGGCGTTTGTTTTGTAACCTGTGAGTGCTCAACACTGGACTGTCCATGATGGAGGTCCATTGTGCTTTCATAAATGCTGGTGGACGGTTGCTAGGTGACACTGAGGATGATGATGTCAAAGAAGATTAATTATTGCTTGTGCTCAGCCTCTGAGATGAGACCTCATTGATGTCTGTGTCAGACAGGTCCGCTCAAAGCTCGAGCCATCAGACGCTCAGCTGGTCGCTCCTTTGTGAGGAGAATCGAGGCGATTGTCGTTGTCACATGTTCAGGCCAAAACAGGCTCAATTACGCTCAGTAAAGACATCATTCATTGCATTTGCTGTAAACACGAGGATGGTAATTAACTCCCACCCCAGTTTCAATTAGTATTCTCCTGATCTATTTTTAAAATATGTGTTGTGCATTACAGTGTTTAGCATGCATTAGGACATGCTTTATAGTAGCATGGTGTGCTAGAGTGCTGCTGTAACTAAAGCCAATAATCCAGTATTTAGTACCTGAAAATACATTTTTTCTACTTTTAGCTTAAAGCGATTATCTCTAAAATAATCCTTTATCGCAGTTCTTATCAAACAGGACTTTCTTTGTCCTGATAAGCAGCCTCATTTTATTTTATTGATTTTCAACCAGATATGAGAAGAAACACACAGAGATAAGCTTATGTTACCTTATCAAAGCTGGTCTCATTTATAGAAATTATTATTTTTTATCTGGAGTTGAAACACGATTATTTTATGGTATTTCATCAAATAGAAATCACCTAAGGCATCGTGGCTTTTTTAAAGCACAGTCTACATTTTGTACATAACAGCGTTTTTTTTCTTTTTTTTTATCTCTTGCTTGCTGTGAAACTATTTCAGAATCAGAATGAGTCCGTTTTTACACTTATAAGCAAACATTTTGGATCTTGGTGCAAGAGACAATCAGCCCAATTTACAAGGATAACAGCTCCTATTTTGGCTGAATACCATTTCCTAGTATTACACTTACCCCATGACCCTCATTTACAAGTCACGAGCAGCAATGTCTAAAACATTTCACAACAAAATAGAGCAATTGTTCCCTGATGCTTTAGCTTCTGAGTCACAAAGTGACAACGACAAAGAATTGAGACACTAAAAACCTCTTGTTCAATAATAGGAACATTGATAGAACGACAAAATAAAGTCAGAATTCATGCGTTTCATCTCATTTTAACTACTGATGTCAGTTTACTGATATTACTATTAGGTTTCACATGAATTATAGGCAAAATATTCCGTTATGAATTGTTGTTTCTGTTGTTTGTTACTTTTGGGATCATCAGAAGTGATGTTTCAATCATCCTTCACAACAAAACATCAGGTTAGCTCCAAAGTAGTTTGGCATTCACCAGTGATGAGCCTTCCTGATCCCTGATTATAGTGAGAGTTAAACTATTCCAATGTTTACAACACTTACCTGACGACTCAACTTCTTCCAAATGTTGTATGTCTAAATGGTAAATGGCCTGTTTGTGATATAGCACCTTCTAGGGTTCTACAAACCCCCAAGGCACTTTACAAAACAACCACTCATTCACTCACACATTCACACGCTGGTGACGATGAGCTACATTGTAGCCAAAGCTGCTCTGGGGCGCACTGACAGAGGGGAGGCTGCCGAACACTGGCACTACCAGTCCCTCTGACCATTACCAACAGGAGAGGAGGGTGAAATGTCTTGCCCAAGGACATAACATAGGGCCGTGTGATTTCACGATAAAAGATCGTTAAGGATTTTAATGTGATGACGATCTACCAAAGCTCGGAGATCGTAGAACCGTCTATTTGCATTCTATCACCCGTCTATGCCATTATGTCTGAACGCGGCACACATTTCTTTTGTTTTTTTCTCAGCCGAGTCACGCCATTGACTAGGTTGCTTCTGTCAGCATGACAGACACACCGATGAACCAATCATAACTTTAGGCAGCGTGTTGGTTAGTTTAGCTGGGTGCTCGGTAGAGATTAAGAAAATAATCTAATCGATGCATTAAGATGATGACAAACAATTATGAATAGTTGAAGAAGCACACCATAATCGATTGTAGTGCTAGCCACTAGCACTAGCCGCTAGCTTGCTCCGTCTCTAAGCGCTAATTACATTCTTACGCGTCTGCTCAATCAGGAAACCTCTGGGTCAATGCTCTGCTCTAAACTTTGCATTCGTGGCTTCGTGTCTTTTATTATTTGGGGACGTTTGTTTGTATTTTAGTGAACCTTTTCACCGTGGCTGCCACCAAAGCTTTGTTTCTGTGAAGAGACGGGCCAAACCCCTCCCTCGTAGGAAACATCTACGGAGAGCAGCAAAGTCCAAAAAGGCAATGAGCGTAGTGAATGCAAATGCAAACACATCATGAATTTAGACAGATTATCTTTCTCTGGACAAGAAATAATTACTAATATATTTTGGATGATAGGCTATGAGCCACCTCTAAATAGAAGTTAAATTATTTTTCATTAATTATAAATATATAATAAATAAAAGTGCCTGTGGGACATTTGAGACATGCCATTAAACAGTCCATTCTCCAACATTTCTGAACTTATTTGTTCAAACAAATAAATAAACTAAGCCCTGGAACCGTGGCATAAATATTTGACTCTAAAGCTACTCCAAAGACATTAAAAGCTAATATATGAACCCATTATGGATTTTTAAATGGAAGGCATTTTTTGTTTGATCATGTTTATTGTAATAGAACAAATTTGCTATTTTTCTTACCTAAATTAAAACAAGTGTTCAAACAGTACCCTGTCTGAAATATTTTATCATATTTTCTGTGAAGGGGTATGCTTTTAAATTGATCTATTTTATTGGAAAATAACTTCCAAAATGTATGAATTGTCGAAATGAAAAAAATCGCGATAAAATCGCGATTGTAATTTTGCACAAAATAAATTGCGATATGATTTTTTTTCCATATCGCCCACCCCTAACATAACGACTGCGACAGGGGCGGGCACCTAACTCGTCACCTAAATGGCACTTGGCTTAATATGCAAGACCCCAAATGTGATTACTTCCCAGAATAAAAATTTCTATTTTGAGGTGGTCTTGTCTCAGCCATAACAATGCAGCACTGACTTGTAAACCCACGTGCATGTCAAGTTTAAATCTGGTCTCTGTAAACACAAAGGTTGCTTAGTGTTTCTAACTACTTGGAGATATTTATGAACATTTTGATTTGTGATTATAACTGAGGTTTCTAGTCACTTAAAGTAGCTCTCCGGAATATTTCTTTTATCTGATGGCACCATCTAGTGGCTGACAAGCGTATAGCACCAATAGTCGGGTCGACTTGATAATTTAAGATGGCGACTGCACGTTTCTTGTTTATGAATGTGCTTCTGTAGCCGACAAACAGAGCTAAAACACGTTGTTTTACAAGTATTATTCTCATGTCATGTTGTGTTTTCATATATGTATATTTTAAAGACTTACATGTCCGTGAAAAGTTCATCAATGCTGCATCAGCCGAGGTACTTCCTTAAATTTGAAGCACATTGAAGCGGTAGTCTAACGCAATTGATTAGTTCTGGTCGGCGGTCAGTTTCCTATTGCACGGATTTTACAGGGCAGGGGGCGGGCTTAGCAAAAAAAAAAAAAAGACATATTGCTTACATTATATCACACTACATGATAAGACAATCACTTTTATGGATTTCTGAAAAATCATACATCATTCCTGAAATGGAAAAACTCCGAATTGCTGCTTTAAGCAACCAGAAAGTAAACCAACAATGTAAAGTTCACAAAAAAAGTTTAGAAAGGTTATTTGAGTTAATCATTTCTCTCTTTTAACAATACCAATTGTGTTACATTTGAAAAGCCTGATTAGTCACTTTTACAATGTTTACAGGCCAATCATGACCTTTTTTAACTTTAACCAAGTATTTTATTGCTTAAACACAACCACTAAGTGACAAATCCCCTATTTCATAATAATGTTGCATAAATACAATCCAGAAGTAGGTGAAACAGTAAATATCACCTGAGGATGATGTTTACTCAGATGTAGAAGCACTCGTATGGGTTGTATTTGAGGAAGCAAGCATGTCTCCATAGGATAGCTGTCTTCAGACGTCTCATAAAGTAAACATATAACAGTGTTTGTCTCAGTGGGGCAGTGACTTAGCAGCAAATGCCATCACTCCAATTGTTATGGTTGGAGAAACTCATGAAACAGCCTTGAACCTCTTAAGTATCATAAGGGGACTCTGGAGGAAGAATCGGTAATATTTTACACCGCTGTTGCAGAAAATGACCATACTCAGTGTCACTGTATGAGTTGTTATCAATGACTATTGAGATTACAAGCTTCATAAACAAGCAGGCTCGTTCTGACTCAATATTTTTGTTGTCTCCAGTTTTTGAAAGCCCCCCGGATGGGGACGGAAATATCCCACCAAACATGGCTGAGTCTTATTTGACTATAAGGGGTGGAGGTTGCAACCAAACAAGTAAACATGGATAATTATAAAATAAATGATTTTAAAGTGACATAAGTGGAGCAAAACCTTTAATGAGTGTTTTGAGTCATTGCTTTGTTATTTGTCTGCTATAATCTACCGCTGCGTGATGTGATCCAGATCTGATATCCTGATAGAAGTCATTTTGTTCCTGATAATGATATATAACACAGTATAGTGTATTTCTATATGTTCAGTGAATATCACCACATGGAAATAACTATTTATGTTTTCCTTTTATTGGAGCATTGTTTAAACAGGTGTTGCTTCATTGTTTTTGATTCAGCTGAACATCTCGTTTCACACAACGCCTTCACTAAACTCACGTCTTCTGCTGATGTGTTCTCATGTTAGCTTAGTTAAGAGTTAGCTTAAAGCGATGCTAATGGACGCTCACCTCCTATCTGTTTTAAGACTTATTGATTTTTCAGGTCAACATGCATTTTCTTGCTTTTCTGCTCACTTAGGCTTCCACAAAACATATTGGGAGAGGCTGCAGGACCTTCTTTAGACCTAACATGGTATTTCATTCTTTATATACTTCACTGTAACTTGTGAAAATTAAATGCATTATCAACAAAATACCAAATTTAATCAAATATATCAACATAGTAATAATTTCCGTGATGCCGCCCCTCATTTAGGAACACGACTTGTTTTTGTGGTTGTTTCTGTTCGGAGCTAACATGTTGCCTCATGTTATATCCACACAAATGTCTTCTAAGCACTGAACAAATATTGCCATAAACACAGTGTTTTGCAACAGCCAAAAATAATGGTGCAGGATTATATCAAACAATAGATGCCACTGTCTGATGTACCTCGTCATAGAGGAGTTCTGGGTTTGGTCTGGGAGCTCATTATTGTAGCTTTTACCACTTCAGCTGTTTTGTGTCTCTTCTTCCAATTTAAAAAGCTTCCCTAACATCATAAATTATACCTGCATCATGTGTTTTTAATTTGTTAAAATATATTGTGTGAATACAAAGTTTGGTCACCATTGTATAATTTCAGAATTCTTGATAATGAAAGTACATAGTTAACTTTTCCTCTTATTGTTTGAGTTCATCGTGATAGAAAATCGACTAAGTTAGTTGATCTGCTGATAGATAATATTTACTCAAAAAAATTAACCAGCACTTCTGATGGGACTTTAAGAAAAATGTGAAATGTCAAAGTTTTGGGTTTGTCTCAGAGTCTCCTCTCAGGGTGATATACCTGGCAAACCACCAGAGGGAGGTGACCTGCAGGTGTTGCAGTTGGCAGCAGTAGCTCAGGAGGTAGACCAAGTTGTCCAGTAATCAGAAGGTTGTAGGATCGATCCTGGCTCCCACCAGAGAATGCTGCTGTTGTGTCCTTGGGCAAGACACTTAACCCGCCTTGCCCGCTGGTGGTGGTCAGAGGGACTGGTGGTGCCTGTGTTCGGCCTCGCTTCCATCAGGGCAGCTGTGACTACATTGTAGCTCATCACCAACGTGTGAATGTGTGTGGATGACTGATTGTGTTGTGAAGTGCCTTGGGGGGTTGTAGAACCCTAAGGTTTTGTTTCACACTGCAGGATTTTTAAATTGTTGTCTTATTTTCTAAATATGAGAGACCCCATATGTGGTGATAAAAAAAATCACAGATACCGGTTTTGGTTCTACAGTGTGTGATGTGCAGAAACATGACAAAAACTACACACCAATCATTTTCACACACGTACATTCCAGGTTCATTCAGGAAATCTAACAAAATCAAACATGACTTTGGTGTAAACAAACATGGCGGAGGAGGAGTGTGCTGCACGCTTCTGTCACCTCACTGTCTGATTGACTAAACACCAAATTCAACAGGCAGCATGCTTTTATGCCCACAAAAACTGGACCAGGACAATCCAACACTGAAAGTCTGGATTTACAGTATGATTGGAGCAGGCTTGTTGTCCTTCCAAGCTGACCAGAGCGTTCGATCCACACCACAGATGGTAGGTATGCCTGATAAGATTATCTTTAGAGTCGTTACATTAATCAGGTGTGTCCATAAGTCATTCACAAAGGTAGGATTTGGTCAAAAATCGTCACAATAATCCTGCCATGTGAACCGGACATGAGATGCCCAAACCACCTCAACTGAGGAGGAGGAGCAGCAGCTCTGCTCCAAGTTTCCTCTGGATGATGGAAATTCTCACCTTGTCACAAAGTTGCCTTTGGATGAAGCTCAGTCACTTAAAATCAGGATCTTGTTCTTTCCGTTGATCCACAAATCATGTCCATTAGTCAGAATGTAGACAAACCAGTGAAATAAGTCTCACCTTTCACCTTCGTTCCTTTGGAACAAAGCCCTCCTTACTGCAGCTGATGTCCTGATCCATTAGTCAATCACTCCTGCACGGCAAGATAATTGAACTCCTTCACGCCAAGTTGGAGGGAGAATTCCTCCTTGTTCTTGTCAAATGATCCACCACTAACATTGATATTTTGTGTTACTGTAGCAGTTGTTTTCTGTAACTATGTAGAAAGGATACTGGAAGAATCTTGTGAGGAAGGAATATAAAATAGGAAATAGTTCTTTCTTTATCTTCTTCACAATTCTGAAGCACTGAACTTCTCACACTTGCAGTGAAATCAGTCGTGAAAATGAGCTAATTAAACATGGATAATGTGTGCACGTCTATACGTATGATGTGCACGCTGAATCAAATCGTTACCATCGGTTCGTTCATTAACCAGACCCACTTGTGCCTGTAGACGTTTGTGTGCCAGTGAAGCATATCTCAGCCAGTGTTGGATTGAGTTGCTGGGTTTCTCCTTATCTAAAGTGCCTTGAGAGTGCTTTTGTTGTGGTTCTATAGAAATCAAATTGAGTTCAAACTGTTCTGGGTGAGAAGCAGTATGCTGTTCAATTTCCTGCCTCCTATTCTTTTCTGCTTTCTTGTATATTACCTTCCACTAACGCTTCACTCTTGTTGCTGGGTTAGCTATGCGGTGTTCATCATAAATACCGGTCATCGAGAAGCATTGCCTGCAAAGCTTTTAGAGGAACTACAGCTATTTGTGACTAATAGTTTGGAAATGGAACGTGTATCTGTGTCTTAACATGCTCATCTGCAATCCTGAAGCAAAATTGTCCAATTAGTTGTTTTGACTAACTTCTAGGATTCAATTTTGTTTGATTATGTTTGGTTGTATTTTAATTTACTGTTACTGTTATTTTAATCAAGTAGATCAATTTTGTTTTTGTGCCTTTTATGCTATTTTTATTTCCAACGCTTTGTCATTTTACGATGAAAGGCACAAAATACAAGAATACACTTCCATATGAATGTAGACCAACATAATGCATACACACGTGTGCATTATGTACATAATGTGTTTCAGAGAAAAGCATATTAACAGATTCTTACTGATTCATGGATGCACACATACACAAAGGGATAAGATTGGTAGAGACGCTGTGTACCACCTATAAGGATAGACTGAGCATCTCTGCCTTCATCTGTTGTTGACAAAGTCATGGTATCCCGTCTACCAGGACCATGAATCTGCCTGTCTCACCCCCTCACCTGCACACATGATTTGATCATGCAGCAGCAAGATAAGAGCTACAGTGTGTGAATCAAAATGGGTAAACTCCTGAAAAAAACTATTTGAGATTTATTTTTAATTTTTAATCTGGAAAATGTTCCATGGAGAGGGTGGGGCTTAAAATGTACTCATGTACACAGCAAGTCACTAGTTCTTTTAAATGTGGATGGTACTGGTGCAGTTTTGGGATAAGATTCAGATGCATTCATCTTTTGACCTAAAATCTGATTCATTTAACAATTCGATGAAAATCCTATGAATATATATATATATATATTCTCATTTTTTTCATAATGTGCATGTTGAATTGCTTCTGTGTATGAAATGTGTTATAAAGCTGACTTGCCTAGAAGTGCTAATTATAAACAACAACACTTAAAGGAGTCATCACCTGAACGACGACTCATGTTATAATCCGTGTTATGGGAGACAAAACTCCGATCGGTTTGTGTATTCCATCTTCACAACAGCATAAGAGCCGATGCCTGGCTGTTAGCTTGCTTTGTCCCAACTCAACAACAAACGAGGGCGCCATTACGCATGAGGCGAGGGCTCGTAAATTCACGGTTGGATCCCGTAGGTCACTGCCAGGTCGGGTTCAGTTATAACTTTTGTTGTTTTGGAGCAAGACGCTGAAGCCGCTTCCTGCTTCCTTCCACCAATCAACGCGCTCCTCAGTCCCGCGCGTGTCCGAGACAGCCGAAATATCGCGTGTGATCTCGCGAGAAAAAATGCCCTTTACATAAAAGGATCAGAAAAGCACATTTTTCTTTATTTTTCCAATACAATTTATTTTAATGGTCTAAAAGACTATAATAGGATGTAGATATCCACGGTATTATAGGTGATGACTCCTTTAAATGCTGATAATGTTGCTAAGTTAATATGCCCAGAAGAAAAAAAACATTCAAAGTGTTTTTAATAATGAAAATGCATCCTGTAGCTCACTGCTAAGTTACTGAATGAGGTAAACACACCTGAAACAAGTCATTTTTGTATATTTTTATTTACCTGTGAGTCAGGTGCTATGACGGTCTCAAAACAGTGTTCATCAGAGTGGAGCGGGGCGGGGTCGAGAGTTGGGGTTGCTAAGCCTTTGCTACCTCCTGGTGCCACCCATGAACTTATCCTTACTTCTGCACAAACACCAACTTTAACACGACAATAACTGACAGTGAAAGCAATCAAGGTCAAGTTTTATTATATATTACATTTACAACAGTAATTACGGCACAAAGTGCTTCACATGTTAAAAACGATAAGATAATGCAAAAGTATATAACGAGGATATCAATCAGTGACTCTCACTCTAATGAAGTGCACACTAACCGATAATTACGTCTAGTTTATTTGTTCTGTTTTCTGAAAGAAAGAGATCCTAAAATGCAAATGATCCAGGTTTTGGATGCAAGTAATTAGATGCTCACTGCAGTTTTGGCATTTTTAAAATGATTTAACTGTTTATATTGGGTGTTCTCTTTGGCTCTGTAGCACCAAGAAAACAACAGTTAGCATTGAGCTAGCGTGGTTACCTCCTAAAATACTTTACTACTGCTAGTTCATGACAGTATCAGAAAGAAAACAACAGCTTTGGTTTGGTAAAAACCTAAAGAATCCTAAAAAGTGCAATCATCTATTTATTTCTTTTTTTCTACTTGGGATAAACTTACTTAGCTTCTGCTGCTGGAATACTGACATCAGTACAGAAGGTTTTGGTTGTTAAACTTGCAGAAATTATGACACAAGATTCTTCCAAAAAACAAAAATAATTATATTCTACATTATCTGATGGGATCTATTAATGTTTGAACTGTTCAGGGTTCAGGTCTAAAACTCCTTCTTTACCTCCATGATTCAAGCTATGATTCAACTGATGACTTTCCTGTGATTCTGTCTTTTCTTTGAAGTTGGAGTTGAATTACTGGTAGATGACAAAGTTTCTGTAGAATCTTTTTTTCCCTGCATCATAAATCAAGGTTTTTTTTAAGCATGTGTTGCACCGTGTTGCAAGCAGCTTACCTGCTGTGATGGTGGTGATATAAAGGCTAGGAGCCCTTGTGACACATCTTTAGATAACAGTAATTGTATGAAAGCTTTAATCTCCTGGAGTTTTTTTTCTGAGATCTCACACACACACACACACACACACACACGCACGCACGCACGCACGCACGCACACACGCACACACGCACACACACTTTGATGGACTTCTCCTTACATCCTGCACCCACTAAGTTACATCAGAGAATGTCATCTTGTGTATCACTTCTAAATATTTATTTTTGGTGAAGTACCGTCGTATTCTCAGGAGGGCGGTGGGATTAAACCATGTTAGCATCATTATTATTAAACTCGTATTGTTTATTGGTTTTTGGAGCCTGCTTTATTTCACCAGTGTCTGAAAGCAGGTGTTGTGACCTTGCTTTGTCCAGCTGAGCAGACGGAGGATTGACTTCTAAAATGAACTAAATCAAACAGGTTTATTCTTCTTCACATTAAAATGCATAAGGCTGAGGACGAGTTGTTTTTCCCACAAGCACTTTATTGATCACTGACCCATTACTAACCTGTTTTTGTGACTTAAAGAGTTTTAGGAGGAAGTTTAAATCAGGGTTAGGGTTTAAGGTGAAACTTTAAACTGATTGGGTCATGAATGACTGTTTTATCTGTTTGAACACATGATTGTGTATAGAGCTGCAAAGTCTACTTGAGCCCTAAAATAAAGATAAATGTTTCTCCAGATGTTCCATGCACACATTGGCATCAGTTATATTGCATTTTATTATGACCTCTGCGAAGACTACCTGGATAGTGAAATGTAGCTCATCATATGCTAACCTTAACATTTGTATGATTTGTGTTATAATGAGATATGAGCCCCAAAATTTAGAAGGATTATTTTCTAATAACATCAAGACTTAAAGGGAAACTATGCAGGTTTGGGTGCTTTTAGCACCCCCTAGTGTTCTACTAGTTAAAGTCAAAGTGAAACTTATCTCCTTGTTGTGCGTTGGTCTTTCTAACACCTTAATCTAACTGCTGAAATGTCTCCTCAGCCTTCATTAGTGTCTACAGGAGCGGTTCATCACTAAATCAAACAAATCAGCTGTGTTCATGATCTAAAACATGCAGGAAACATGCTAGAAGCAGACTGCAGCACCAGGCACGTCAGCTCTACTTTACCAGCAAGGACCGGACTGGCACTCTGAAGTTGCAAGTGTGGTATTCTGGCCACAGAGTGCGGTGGGGGTCTGAGTGACATTTCATTAACCCTGTAAAGGGTCATTTTAGCACATACTGGCTCAAGAAAATGATTTAAAAATATGAAAAAGTTGCATAGTATGGCTTTAACATTAAATACTAGCTGACACACTTTGGCTTGTATATCTGATAACTGCTTACACAGTTGCTAACTGCTATTGAGGCACGTCCTTGTTAGTTTCAGTAAACACGCTCTTAGATTCCTGATTTATGTGTTTCAAAGTGAGAACCCCGTGTTCTTCCTCTGCTGAACATTAGCTGCATTTCTTAATACCGCCAGCACCATAGTTAACCGCTAATGAGGCAAAGATTTATCAGTTTCAGCAAAACTCTCAGATTGTTCAATAAGTGAACACCTAGTGCTCTTGCTCTGCAGCTATAACATTCATCTTCTTTCCTTTTATCCTACACACACAGAGCAGCAGGTGGAAATGAAGAATATCAGCAAAGGCGCCAAAACAAGGTCTTGGACTTTCTAATCATAGCTGCTGCAGCTAGGTCCAGTTTCCTGTTTGATGTCAGCAGTTGGTCAGGCGTTGTGCGCCATGCTTGTCCCCGCCTGTGTCAAATTAAAGGTCAGCGTCTGGACAGTAAAGGAACTCTTCTCTTTTTTCCAGTGCAGCCGAGGGAGAGGCCCAATAAATCTGGAGGGAATGTTGTCACTGGGGAGTCAGAAAGGTCATCCTCCACAAGGAGAGGAGTGTGGAGAGACTCTCTCGTTAAATCTTCTTGGCAAAGTTTTTCCTAAATGTCACTTTCATAGTTGGGTCAGCTGGTTTGAGACCACCTTTAATTAGACATCTGGTTATTTATCTTTTTAAGCCTCTGCTTTCCCCTCAGCGTTATTTTAAACACAACTCTTTTTGCTGCTTTGCATTCATTTGAACAAGGTATCCATTCAGGTCCCCAGGTAGCATGTTTTCCTCAGGTGGAGTTTGAATGGGTGATGAAATAGTTACTCATTTGACACCTGCAGCTTCTGCAGCATTTAGCTCACTTTCTCCTCAGGCTGTTAAAAATAGAGCAGCAGTCTCAAAGGTGCAAACACGAGCAAAGCCCTGATTTGTTTTCCATGTCAAGCATGTTTACATTCACACTTAAAGCAATTAGCCATCGCTGCTACCTGGAGAATGTTGGCACGGTTTTCTGTCATGTCACGTGTCATCTGGACCAAAATTAGAGCCACTGACACGATCCGGCTAAGGCGGAGAATAAAAACACGAGTTGTTCCTGTCACTAATGTAGCTGTTTTTATTAGCCTGACTGGTGTGGGCTTGTTTTAGTGAATAGTGACAGAGACAGGAGTCTCTCTAGTCTGTGTCATATCAGTGGTATTATTATATTTACACACGTTTCCTGTGCATTTTTTGGGATTTGCATGTAACATTATTGTCTTTTGTGTTTCTAATTCAAGTTGTTTTGTGCAGTTCTAACACTTTTAGAAAAGGCTGCATATTTAATGTGCTACTGCACCATTACATTTACTATATTTCTTTGAAATGCAAATCTCTCCATCTGCACGTTTCCTCAAAGTGTATCCTACACGAGGGCTTTGTTTTTTTGTTGTTGCTGCAAAGCCCCAAGTTACTTTAAGTGGTTTGTGTCTGTGGGAGTCATCTGATGACTTTTGATCTGTTCAGAAATGCTGAATGTCTGTTTGTTTCTGCCTCTCCTGTCCTCTCTCAGTATAGTTTTGCTCCGGAGGAGGAGTTCCTCCCACACTCAGGCTGTACCCTTTGGGGACCAACATTGTTCATTCCACTGAGCTTTTATTTCCACCAGAATACGTATCCATCATTTAAGTCGGATGCCTGCTTCACACACGGGCTCTGGATGCGCCTACTTTGCATTGTATAGAGGAATCCATCCTTGAATCAACTATTATTTATTTGAGATCACTCTCCATCGGTTTCTGCCCACCGTGCTCCGTGTGGGCGAGTTTCTGCTTTCCGAGTGTGCTAAATTGGAAGTTGGCGTTGCTCTGTGAATAAAGGTTGCATGGACCTTATTCCCTCCCACAGATCGGCTTGCTGCTTTACTCTGCCAGCGATTCAGCCATGTGACTAAGGGAGATAGTTGATGGAGAGGTAAAGGGTACTTGAGGATCTCCCTCGAACATTAGCTTTTGTAGTAGACCACCCCCGCTGTTTCTCAAAGCTCCACCACCCCCAGCGTACCAGATGAAGTCACTCTTTAGCGTGGATGTGTCTCTGTGTAGCCAGTAGGTAAAGAGAAATGAAGCTAGTTCCTTCTCTGCAGCCAGCCCAGGGTTAGGATATCTCCAGTAGAAGAAAGCCAACTTTTTAAACAACAAACACATTAGTAGTACGAGTTACACGGGGCATGGAGGGAGGCTTATTTCCCAGACGTGCAGGTCTGAGAGAGCAAACAAGCAGTTCAAACTGAATTAGCAAATTCATAAGTTCATACTGAGCTCAAATTTACATTCCATCCCTGTGCTCGGGTGGTTGGATATGTATGCGGCTAATCTCACTGTAAACACAAACAGGGTGGGGGGAGGCTGGCCACCCTCTGATAGTGGTGTTACGGAGCATGGTATCTGCTGGCTGTGCGGACTGCAGGGAGATCCACCCCACTGCTTACTGTCTGACTTTCTGCTGTGATTAGAATACACGAACACTCAGATTACGCAGTGAGTCGGTCCTCGGAGGTCCGTGTTGGTTGGTTTTATGCAGGATAAGATCCTGCAGCAGTGAGACGGTCCGATCCTACAACACAGCAGGTGATGGAGGTTTCTGCTCTACAAGGAGGCCTCACATGCTATCAGGGCGGATTACTACCACCAAACACACACTCTACCTCTACAACATACAGTAGTGCTGCCCTCAACCACAGCAGGTGATGCAACATTGTTTTAAATATTGGTAACTACTTTGAGGCCTTACAAAAATGTATATGAAAAAAACTGACTTCATTTTCCATGTTTTGGAAGTACTGGTAAATAAATCCCATAATGAATTTTACTAAAAGACATATTGTGAGCATAATCAATAGAACTTTACTAAAGCCAGCCAACACGAATGTTCATAACAAACTCATTTATTTTCCAGTCATTAAAATAGAAAACAAACCCTTCAGATCCAGGAGACTCTTTGATGTTTCACAATCTTTGGGTCATTTTTTCTACTGTATGTTTGAAAAATCTAATTTTGTGTTTGAGATCTTTAAACTGGATGATTTTCACCCACCTGGCAAAAGCTTTAGACAACACTGATCTACAGGTGATCCTGGAAAAATTAGCAAAGTTACAAGAACAAAAATATGGGTAAAGAGGCTGAAAATGGCTCAAATCAAGTCTGATTACCAAATGAAAATAAAAGAAATTGAGTTTAGAAGAAAAAGAAAAGACGGGCTTAAAGAGGGACTCAGGAACAGAAACGGCAAGAGATCGACTTAAAGGAGATAAAGACAAGAAGACAGAGCAGGAGACAAAGAAATTGGGCATGAAAGCACTGCTAAGGGAGAAGGAGTCCTTCACCTTGAGGCCCATTGAGAGAGACAAAGAGTAGCCAGGCTGTGCGGGCGATCTTTACATCCATAATGACTGCACTCCAGCGGAGCCTAATGCTTTATGACGGCCGTGCTGGTCCTGAGACGGTGGCGGGTGGTTGTGGGTCGTGGTGAGCCACACGAATAATGGCTTCAGTTAATCTGCGGTACAGGACATTCTCTCTCGAGGGACTCCATGGCAGCTGACATGCCTGGATCGATAGCACGCGTAACACCGAGCTTTCTCCCACAGCCTGCAGTTCAAACCCCCCACCAACAGTTCACTGAATTCTCACCTTGCAGCTGTAGTCTTTTCTGACGTCGCTTTTGATCTCCTGAGTGTTGAACAACCAAGGGGGGGGGGGGGGGGGGGGGGGGGGGGGTGGGGGGAATGATTGAGGCGAGACCATATTTTTCCTTACCTGAGCTGACAGGGGAGCTAAAAATAGCTGCTTTCATCTTGGCGAGGGACTGGTTTCAGGCGGTGTACAGGAACTCGTCTGCAGTGTTCCATCTCCTCAGCCAAGGTGCTGGAGTGCTTTCAGATCACGTGGTGGGGGTCTAACATGCAGTGTCATCGTGCTTGGCTCCCACAGCGACGGCTGGCCCCGTGACTGGAGGAGCATCGAGACCAAAACCAGGAGCCGCAGCAGCAGAGGCTCGTCTCTGAGGGAAGCTGAATCCCACAGGCCAGATGAGGTTTTCTGATTCCTGAGGCAGCACTTCACCCTCCCTCGTCCATCCCCTCACATCACTCACAGCTCACTCCACCACCCCGGTCCTGACAGACATTCGTCTGGCTGAGGCTTGACATTCGGTGTACACAGCACCAAGCCCTCTGACACAATCGCTGTCAATCAAACAACACTGGTCGGGAACCCTCAGATGTGTTTGGACAAGGGGATGAGGATTTCTGCCGCGCAGATTGCTCTTAGCTGTGCCACGTGGGGGAGCAGATGGGTTTTTTTCCTCCCCAGCCCCGTTGGCCTCGCTGATGGCCTCAGGATGGAGCCTCCAGCTTCTCATGAACCGATGCTGTGTGGTGCCGTGAGAGTGAATTGGTGGACTGGTGTCCCTGTGACAGAGATAGATAGAGGAGGCTGACTTTGATAACGCAAAGAAGGAAAAGGTTGTTTTTTTTCCTCCTTTTGCTGGGAGCTGATAAGATGGCTGTTCACTGTGCTGGAGATTCATTCAATTGCCACAACACAACCTTCCTCTTGAGACGACTCACACACACACACACACATAGATTGTAACTTTAATAACAACACAACTCATTTCTAACACAGTTATAAATAACATCACCAGCCTGGGTCTGATGAGATGCTGCGTTTTAACACTTCTAATTTCTCCAGCAACAATGGAAACTTTCATCCCAGATTCGCTCAGCTGTGATTAATTAATGTTATAACATGAAAAAAATAACAAAAAGTAAACTTCGTGGTTCATCTGCTTCCTGCAGGCCAGCGTCTCAACTTCAAACATGTCTGGATTTAAATGAAAACAGCACTTCTGTTATAACATGTGGCTTTGGTCTTCCACTCAGAGGTCATGAGATGTGATTTCTGTGTTAAAATAACCCGTTAAAGAGCTCTGATGCTGGTGATGGTGACCCAAAAGCTTTGGTTTTAGTTGTAGTTTAGTTTTGATTAAGCATCAGGAGTCTTGGCTAACTTTTTCTAACTTTTATGATATTTGCAAGATTGTTTAGAAACTACCAAGTTTTGGATTTTGCCTATTGACGCTTCTCTAGATGTCTAAAAAAACTCACTGTGCAAAATAGAAAGAAAACACAATAAAAAATATGATTTAAAAAGGTTTTTTTAATTCATTAAACCCATAGGAACAGATTGTACATATGAGTAGGGCTTTAATAGCAGTTATTTATAAATAAAAGAGATATATTAAAGACATTTTATCCTTATTACATAATAAACCTATAAAGGACATTCACTAAAATTTAAAGCTCCAAATAGTTTTTTTCTTTTTAAACTGTTACTTTTGTCTTAATTTGGACTCATAACAGCTCCTTAAAATTAAATGTGCATGCTTACGTGCACATGTTCGTGTGTGTGTGTGTGTGTGTGTTGTGACAGCTCTAAAACATCAAATGAAATGTGCATTCAAAGCCAGCGGAGCATAGACGGATTTTTGAAACTGCATATTAAAAGGTTTACACTCAAAAAGGTTATTGATCTTTCAAATGGCTCGGACTTTTCACAGGAAAAAAAAAAACACGCCGTATTCCCGCCTCATATCCCTTCCAGGAGATGAGACAGCTTGAGTAAGTGATAATTTTCAGAGGTGCTAACTCCCTGCCTCTCTCCAAATGTCTAAAAGACTCTGAAGTGATGTTAGCAATCAGGGCTCTAGACTCAGTGAACCCTTTGATAATCAGTAGAGCTTTCTCTCATAAATGTCAGCGTGAGTGTGACTGTGCTGCACGCTGCCATCGTTATCCATCAGACTGTTTTAATTCCAGCCTCGCCTCCTCCTGCTGATGTAAAACCCCGTCTGATAGAATTACAGAAGACATTTGGATTTAAAGCTTATTGGACTAACTCTGTTATTTCTGACCACAGTAGTGCAGAACTTGTATGTATTTGTAAAAAAGACGTTATAAAGTATTGTGGTGTAAAAACAAGTGAATATGCTGACCACTGCTTCATAGATGTGTAGTTTTAGTGCCATGCTGAGTATTTGACACATACATCTCCCTAAATGTGGTAAACAAGCTGCAGGCTGGTGCACTTGGTAGCACTGCCTTGGAGCTAGCAGGCTGCAGGTTTAAATCCCAGCTGAGATCTTTTTGAACGTTAGCATGTTCTCTTTGTGGGTTTCTTCAGCTTCCTCCTTTAGACCAAAACATGCATGTTTGGCTGGTTGTTGGTCTCTCTACGTATGTGTCCCTGTGATGAACTGGAAACTTGCCCCAGGTTGCCATACAGACCAAAAACATGCATGCTGGCTAATATGTACGCTGCTTTAGATAAAAGCGTCTGTAGTGTTTCTGTAAAAAGGTCAGAAACAATTCATATCTTTCCTTAAAAAATGGGACAAAACCAGATGTGAAGGTGGAGAATGTGTCGCTTTGGGCATCAAAATGACACCCTGGGCTTATAACCTCAGAGATGCACATTAGTCTTAGCCCCATTTACATGATAGCTCACCAGTCCAGTCAGGTCTACCCTCCAGTTCTCCAAACTGAGGTCATTCAGAGGGTGGTGTGTTCATAAACTTTCTGCACTTCAAAAGATCAAGCTTTCCCTTTATTAGAACCAGAAACTTTGTTCCGGGGCCTTTACGCAGCTCTGGAATGAGTTACAATATAAAAATAACAAATCTGACTCATGAGAAATAAATGACTCTGAATAATAAGGAACACACTCTTTTTTATTGATTATATTTTCTGAGGAGATTCCAGACTAAGTAATTCACAACAGTGAAACATTTCATTCAATGTGTGTGTGTGGAGATAACTTCAAAGGCTTGTAGCTGCATAAATTCTTCACTTCACTTCTTTTCAAGCTCAGTGAGCACACTGAACATATTTCTGCTTTCTAATAATAGTGCTGCTTCTGACTTTCTGTTGCTCAGCTGCAAAAATACAGAGCATGTCAGAGAGCGCCTGCATGATGACCGTCTCCTCATCTCCCACTCCCCGACATGTTACTGAAGTTACATGAAGGAGCATGAATCAGAATAATAAATATGTAGATGACTGTATGCTTTTATTTGTGTTTAAAACTAACTTAAATGAGTTTTCTGACACCCATCAGAAAGGCACGTAGGGTTGCCTCTCCCCCTGACAAACCTCAGACTTTGACAGTCAACCACGTTTTCCAGGTGCACATTTAATCCAAATCTTTCAGAGCGGGCTGTAATTAAATCTGTTCGGCTAATGATCCAATTAAATAAGAAAAAGTTAAAGCAAGGCTTTGGCACTTTAATTAAGTCATGTCAGCAAAGAGTAAAACGTTGGCTTGGCTCACTGACGAGGACTGGCCCTGCCTCTGGTTTGAATGGTGCAGCTTCACACGCAGCTGGAGGTCTCTTCCTTCTGTGGGCTTTCCTCTAATCCTATAATGTTGATGCTCAACAATAAAAGCCCCATTTTATACTCGCCTCAAGGAAATGAACCACATGTAAGGAAAACATAGGATAGAGCATTAGATCACTGTGAGGGAGCACGTCTGATCTGGTGGATTTGGAGGAACCACAGATTTTCTATAATTCCTGGTTTCTCTGTGGTGTTTCTCCTGGTGTTTTGGTGAGATTCCTGGTAGGTTCAGTTAAAGGTTTTTTTCTTCCCATCCAAGGAGCTTTCTCAATTCTGACAGAAAAGTAAGACGTAGAATTTTATAAGACATTTCCATTTCTGTAGATTGAGCTAACTCATAAGTAACTCCCCTCCTGAGGCTTAACGGAGACATACCCGAGGTTTTGGTCCCATTCCTGAAGGCGAAAAGTGATGTGGCACTGTCTGAAGATCAGATTCCAAAGTAAATTGTAAGTGTGAGGATTGAAATGTCAGAACCCTACTTCAGAATAATAGCAGTGCAGGGTTTCCCCCAGAAAACTCGCAAAACCCGGTGGTAGACAAGCCCACGGACGACCCACGGTGTTTTTTGTAAAAAAAAAAAAAAAAAAAGTTGTCAGGAAGTTTGAAAGTATGACTCGTATGTGGTGTTATAAACTATTTATTAACAATATTTATCTGTCTTACAAAAAGGCACAATCTTGAAAATGGTAAATGGTAAATGGCCTGTATTTATATAGCGCCTTCTTAGGGTTCTACAACCCCCCAAGGCGCTTCACAACACAATCAGTCATCCACCCATTCACACACACTCACGCTGGTGGGGATGAGCTACATCGTAGCTACAGCTACCCTGGGGCGCACTGACAGAGGCGGGGCCTGCCGTACACTGGTGCCACCGGTCCCTCCAACCACCACCAGCAGGCAAGGCTTAAGTGTCTTGCCCAAGGACACAACAACAGTGACAGACTGAGCGGGTTGCGAACCTGCGACCTTCCGATTGCAAGGTGGCAACTTAACTCCTCTGCCACCATCGCCCAAATATGGTTTTACCAGACACAAAAAAATACAATTCAGATAATGGAAAATACACCTGACCTCTCACCCTGTTCACTTATCCATCGTAAGATGTTGCTATTGTGCTTTTGTATCACCAGATGCTGTTAAAGTCAGACTTGCAGGTTAAAGACCCCTATTCATTTTAAAGGTGTGCTTCACTGAACAAACATTTTTTATGATTATTTCTGATTATAATCAATCACTCTGAGTTTTTCATGCAGGCTGAACATGAAAATAGTCTATCTCCTGCATTAACAAGGGCTACAGCTATTTAATATTTTAGTATTCTAATATTCTATCTAATCCTCTGTCAATTCATCAAATATTCTATTTGACAACCTTTCAATACGGAGGAAAAAATTCTGAGTTTGTGTTTCAAAATCAAACTTCAAGTAGAAATGTTGCTAATTTCTACCAGTAACAATGTAATGGTGTCAGATTTTTCTAAATATACACAGATTGGCAATAATTCAACCTAAAATTATATTCAAAGATAGATATGTTAGTAAATTACATGCTACAATGGCTTGCCGTATATGCAGCGTCACACTGAGCCGCGTCCCTGCTCCACACCGCTGCAGCTGCAGCCATCTACATAAACAGGATGATGGTGATTTTTCTTTCAGTTGTAGAGTTTATTCAGTCTTAGTTTAACGTGAACATGATTAACGTGTTTTTTTTCCGGTCCCTACGTGACGCGAAAGTTAGCGTGCATGCTACGTATTAGCCTTTGTCTATGGTATTAGCATTAGCCTACCTGGTCGTGGATTCGGCTGGCTGAAGCGGTTTCCTGTTCAAGCATAAAGTTGTGCTGTTATGGTAAGACAACTCCGTTTTACAGTGGAGACACTTGACCGTGTTTTCTCTTCTTCTGAGTTTAAAATGGTCCCAAACTTTGGACCACCTTTGCCTTTTGCCTTTATCGTTTTCTCCATTGTCCTCCATGCTGTCGTGATCACCGGTGATATCCAACGTTGTGCTCCAGTAAAATGTGTCCGTGTAAATTAGAGTCCGGCTGCGTTACGCATTTAACAACGCCTCGAATCAGTAAATAATAATGATTTGAGGAATTTTTTTAATCGAAACATTCGAGTATTTGTTTAAGCGCTAAATATAACATTTTAAATGCTAGTTTGGTGCATTAAAAAAACTTTAAAATAAATAAATAAGTGACACTTAGCCTGGCGGGGGGGGGGGGGGGGGGG
>SSNS01000124.1:619729-644729 GCA_006937985.1 Aphyosemion australe
CGCTGGGGGAAGCCCTGCAGTGTTTCTCTTTTACTTTTGATTATGTCCAAAATAAAAATATCCGTCTTCAAAAGATTGTCCCTTAGTTAGGGGTGGGCGATATGGAAGATAAATCATATCACGATTTATTTTTTGCAAAATCACGATCTCGATTTGATCGCAATTTTTTCCATTTCGACAATTCATACATTTTGGAAGTTATTTACTGATAAAATAGATCAATTTAAAAGCATACCCCTTCACAGAAAATATGATCAAATATTTCAGACAGGGTACTGTTTGAACACTTGTTTTAATTTAGGTAAGAAAAAGAGCTAATTTGTTCTATTACAATAAACATGATCAAACAAAAAATGCCTTCCATTTAAAAATCCATAATGGGTTCATATATTAGCTTTTAATGTCTTTGGAGTAGCTTTAGAGTCAAATATTTATGCCACGGTTCCAGGGCTTAGTTTATTTATTTGTTTGAACAAATAAGTTCAGAAATGTTAGAGAATGGACCAAGTTCTGTTTAGTGGCATGTCTCAAATGTCCCACAGGCACTTTTATTTATTATATATTTATAATTAATGAAAAATAATTAAACTTTTATTTAGAGGTGGCTCATAGCCTATCATCCAAAATATATTAGTAATTATTTCTTGTCCAGAGAAAGAAAATCTGTCTAAATTCATGATGTGTTTGCATTTGCATTCACTACCAGAGGACTACGCTCATTGCCTTTTTGGACTTGCTGCTCTCCGTAGATGTTTCCTACAAGGGAGGGGTTTGGCCCGTCTCTTCACAGGATAAACAAAGCTCCGGTGGCAGCCACGGTGAAAAGGCTCGCTAAAATACAAACGGACGTCCCCAAATAATAAAAGACGCGAAGCCAAATGCAAAGTTTAGAGCAGAACATTGACCCAGAGGTTTCCTGATTGAGCAGACGCGTAAAAATGTAATTAGCGGAGCAAGCTAGCGGCTAGTGCTAGTGGCTAGCGCTACAATCGATTATGGTGTGCTTCTTCAACTATTTATAATTGTTTGTCATCATCTTAATGCATCGATTAGATTATTTTCTTCATCTCTACCGAGCACCCCAGCTAAACAAACCAACACGCTGCCTAAAGTTATGATTGGTTCATCGGTGTGTCGGTCGTGCCGACAGAAGCAGACTAACCAATGGCGTGACTCGGCTGAGAAAAAAACAAAAGAAATGTGTGCCGCGTTCAGACATAATGGCATAGACGGGTGATAAAATGAAAATAGACGGTTCTACGATCTCCGAGCTTAGATCGTCATCACATTAAAATCCTTAACGATCTTATATCGTCAAATCGCACGGCCCTACCTTTAGTAACCTTTAGTTGGTGGACAGTCAAGTCTTGACCAGAAAACTTGGGTCTCTATGTGTGGAGCTGTCACTCAGCTTCTGATTTGGTGTCCTAACCAGTTTTTGTCCAAGGGTGTCCTTGGGTTTGAAGTTCACTGGAATGTTATGTTTGCTTGTTATCCTTTAGTTCTTGTTTGATTCTGTGGATTTTTAAAGTAAAAAATCTGATTTATTTGTTGATTTAACCAAAGTCCAGGAAAAGTTTGTGTGAACCTGGATGATCTAGGAGACCTTAATCTGACTCTGATATCATCACAATAAGGACCAAACTGAGATGGAAAGTTTGGTACTTTTAGTACTTAAATGTGGAGGAACCACAATGGGCAAAGGAAGTGGCATGGTTTGGGGTTGTGTTTTTGTTTAATTAGCTTACTGTCGTTCATTCACACATGTATCATCATCATAACCATCATCATCCTTATCATCATCATCATCCTCATCATCACTATCAACACCATCACCACCACCATCATCATCCTCATCTTCACTATCAACACCATCATCATCATCATCATCATCATCATCATCAACACCATCACCACAACCATCATCATCATCATCACTATCAACACCATCACCACCACCATCATCATCATCATCATCATCATCATCATCATCACTATCAACACCATCGTCATCATCCTCATCATCCTCCTCCTCCTCATCATCATCACCATCATCCTTATCACCCCCACCATCATCATCATCATCATCATCATCATCATCTTCATCACCATCATCCTCATCATCATCATCATCCTCATCACCATCATCCTCATCATCATCCTCATCACCATCATCCTCATCATCATTCTCATCATCATCTTCATCACCATCATCCTCATCATCATCCTCATCACCATCATCCTCATCATCATCCTCATCACCATCATCCTCATCATCATTCTCATCATCATCTTCATCACCATCATCCTCATCATCACTATCAACACCACCCCCATCATCATCATCATCATCATCATCAACACCCTAACCTGAAAATTGATTGGTTTTAGCTCAAAAAAGAAAACAAAAACTGGGTTTTGGGGAGTAACTTCTAAACATGTTTCCCAGCTGACTGTAAATTCATTTTAGGAAAAATCTCAAAGAAAACAGAAGTAAAAACTTTCTCAGCAGCAGTTTCAAAGTAGCTCAGCTTCAGTTATTTTAGTTTGCAACTAGTTTTTATTGTTCTGCTAAAAACAGGAAGCTGCAGTAAACATGCAGATAACAACCATTCAGATATTCTCTAGTGATGTGGCCAACTGCCCTTAGAATATCCTTCAAGTGTTTGTGTGCTTAAAAAAACTACGATTATAAAAGTACTAAAATGCAAACATTTTGATTAAAATAGTTTCTTCCATTGTGTCTACCTCCTCTTCCTTCCTCTCTTTTCAATCATCTTCGTCAATAATCCCATTAAGATGCCTAAAGTCAGATTGTTTCTGTATCAGAAGCATCATTTAGCTAAAATGCACAAAATTCTCTGTAAAGGAGCTTTTGCCAGAGTCAGCCCATGACCCAGAGGCTGCAGAGAGGCTGGGCTACCCGAGCTATATTTTCTGAGGTCTGGATCTACGTGGCCTGCAGCCCTCGGTCTCCAGTGGGGTGATGGGAATTAAGATCTGGCAGCCCTGGCTGGGTCAAGGTTGCTTCCTGCTGTCTGAGGCTAGCAAGAATATGAGGCTCTATGCCAGCCACGTCACTCCTGCCAGTCCAACAGTACCATCTGCCCCTGCTCCTCCTTCCACACAGCCGGCCTCGTCAAAACAAGTCAAGATGGCAGCCCCAGGCGGCTGTGTGTGATAGTTACGGCTGACGGGATGCTGAAAGCTGCTGTGCGGTTGTGGCAATCATCCAGGCAGGCTGATGTTATACCTCATAACCACTTCAACACCTTTTCAACTGCTGGAGCGTAATGCAGCCTCCTCCAGCAGACGGATCAGGGGTTACACCGTAGCTGTGGATCACCTCTGAGGGCTCGATATCTGCCTTCATGGTGGCTGCCGCAGAGTGATTCCACAATCTAATCTGTTATTTAAAAAATATCAGTTCAACGGTCTCTGATTCTAGTGTGATGTAGAAGAGCCTCAGTGCTTCTGTTCACTGGCTGCTGTAAGATTCCTGTGTCCGAGCACGTTTGGGTGTGGGTGTCCAGACTTCTGAGAGGAGCGCCAAGTTCAAACATGACATAGTAGGTGAGAGGCGTGCCTGACACACCAAGCATGTTGTTTGCTTAGAATTTCACCATCAGCTGTTGGAGTTAACCCTGTCGGTTTGTCAGGAAAACACCTCGTTAAACGCTGGATAAGTTCTAATCATTAGGATTGTTTGGTCTCTCTGGGTCTAAAGTCCAGGATTGAGCTTGTCAAAGGACCCACAAGGACCAAGGTGGAGGACGGTCATAATGATCACTGATGATGATGGAGAAAATGGTTAAACATAAAGTCTTTAGCTTCAACGTGGCTGTTATGTGTGAGTTGTGTGTCACGTTGGGTTTTGTTTTAATGTTTTTCTTGTTACTCTAGTGTACTTTGTGCGCTACCTTTGATGTGTGTTTGGTAAATCAGTGCTTTCATCTGCCATCCCTCCATCCTTAGGCCCTCTCTGCCTCCCCGTTGAGCTCCAGAGGAGATTAAACCCTCTGCACCTGAGTCGTCGTGATTAGCTCTGTATTTTACTTCTTCTTCCAACCATTAGTCATTACCGGAATTGCCGAAGAGACGCCACTTGGCCAGAGCCACCCTGATGCGTGAAGCGAGGCAAGGCGATGGTGTTATTGTTGCGAGATGAAGGGATAAATGGATCCTTGTGGCTAATGGAAGGAGGCAGGCCGGCCTGCAGCCCACTGAGTGGAGCCAGCTGTAACCAAGCTGGGAGGAACTTCTCCGGCTGTTTTTCATGTTCTGAATGTCGCGGCGCTCATTTCTGCCGGTGAGAGAGCGAATGATTTTGATGTCACCTGCTAGGGTTATGTTTGTGAAACACCAGGTTCAGCTACCTGAATTCATCATTGTCATTCAGCCTGAAGCCTCGGCGCTCCGCTCGGTGTGGAGAGAGGCTGCCAGCTGTGCAGGTGTTAGACACGACAACAGGACCTGAGCTAACAAACAGCTGCTGCTCGCAAAACCTACCCACCACTAACCAGGAGACACTCGTATGTGACATTTAAATGCATTTAACTACAATGAAGGGTTTCTGATATTAGCATTACGCTACACCTGTGTTTGTTCTCTCTCTTGGTGCCAGGCAGGATGTGACTACTGGAATGCAAAACTGCACCCCCCCCCCCCCCCCCCCCCCCCCCCCCAGTTTTTTTCACTCTTATTATGCTTTTATGAGCAATTCTCAGCATTATTGTGGGACTTGGTCAAGTAATTACTTCCAACTGACTGCTTCTGGAATATTACTCATTTTGATGTAGCTCCTTGGTGAATTTTATGAAACGCTTCCTGTTGGATTAATATGATTATTTCTATTAAATAGAATTTCTAAATTGGTGCCCTGGTGTGAAAAAAAAGAAGGAAAAAGTGATATTGCAGCAGCTAATTTTCAGGCCAGCAGTTTGGCTTCATTACAATAAAAATAAAAATAGCTGTTTATTGTGGCGGCTGCCTTTTTATAGATTCAGAGTCATTTATTGTTGTTGTTCAGCAGCATGTTAAAGACATGAGAGAACAAATTGTGCTACCCGTGCCAGCCAATAGCTTTAAATTATTAATAAACACCTAAAATCAGTCTGTAGGAACAAACAGGAGAGGAGTTAATGAGCCTCATGGGCTCAGGGAGGAAGCTGCTCCTTACCCAGGATTTAAGGCTGGTCAGATGTCTGCCTGAAGGACGGAGGGTGAATAGATCATAATAACTCTTAGGGTGGTTGCATGTTTAAGTTACTGAGTGTATCTGCACCAATAACGTTTTCCTTGAACATTCCGAGAATGATCGTACCTGAAAATTCAACCTTTCACAAATAACAGTTGCAGATAATTGTGCTCTTAAAGTTTCATAAAAACGTCCTTGTCTTCTTTCACTTCATTCAATTCCGCACAAAAGCCCTGAAATTCTCTTCAGATGGCCTCCTCTTCACCAGGAAGCTTCTCACAGCACGAGTTTTCTCTTTCAGCTCCACAATAGAAGCACCAACATGTTTAGTCTGGGAGGGGCTCCTGCAGATTTACAGGATCCTTCTGGAGAAGATAACAAAGCTGCTTCAGGCTCTCTCAAGATAAATCACAGAAAGATCAATAACTGGTGAAAAGCAGTGACCATAACCGGTTTAATAGGTCTGATGAAGAAGAAGATGATGATGATGCAGCACTTTGGTCAAAACAGCTGTCCAGTGAAGGACAGAGTAGATACACAAACGGGTGCATTTCACTCTCTAACTCACCTAAATCAAATGGAGAAAGGAGGAAAACACAATGTCCTGCTTCATCTGCAGTAAAAAGACCATTTTGACTGCCACCTGTTTGGAAACTAATAAAAGCTAAATGACATTGAGTTCAAAAATTGGAAGAAAATAACTCTTTCAGCTTTCTTTAGATGTCATGAAACGCCTGCCAGAAACCCACCATAGATATGGTTATCTGACCCACTGGGTCACCCAAATACAACCATTATGTCACAGAAAAGGGCAACCTGGATGCTATTACTCTTAAAACAAACTCAAGTGCATCTAAAGATGCAGGAAGCGGGAATTCACCAAAGTATCGACCAAATCAGAAACAGCTGGAAAAGTTTGAAAGCGGCGTATTACAAAGCTAGAGAATAAGAAAATAAAATGTGAGGGAAAAGATGTGCGGACAAGATGGCTTTTGTTTCCAATTTCTTTTTCTGGGAAAGACAACTCTGCGCATGCTCAACCTACTTAATCTGATTGAATGCTTGGTGCATGTACGCTCACAGCATGATCGGATCATTTCAGTTAGTGTCCATGTAAACAGAGATTTGGGATTTCCGATCAACCAAGATTTGAATCGGATCGGGAAAATTTGGGCACATGTAAACTTAGCTAGTGATGTCAACAACTTGATATAACCAACTGTGTTTCTGAGTAAAACTATATTCCTTGCAGACAAAGTCTGTCTTGGTGAGTCCAGCAGATGCAACATCCTGCTCAACACGCAGCTCTACACATCTAGACTTGTAACAATAGAAAGTGTCCACACACATAGATTCTGCTTGGAGCTAAATTAAACCTTGTTCTACTGACGTCTGCACTTTCTTTTTAAAGGAATCACATGTTTATGGACTTCTGACTTTTGAGCATGAAGGACTAAGAATAACTCAGCTGTGAAAAAGAACTCAGCTGCTAATTGATTCTGTTAAAAATGATTTCCTCAAGAAAGCAGACAAAAGTTTTGACTGATCAAAAGCCCTAACTGCTGTACGCAGGCAGACAAAACAATGAGTTTTAGGCCATTCTTCTGCTCAGCTCTACATACCTGTGAGAGACTTTTTCTGCTGGGAACAATAATAAAAAAGCTGGTGAGTCACATACTCCTGAAGTCATTCCATGAAGAAGCTGTGAGAGTCAGTGATTGACCACTTTTATATAAAAAGACAAATGTTCTCTAAATAGTTTCATTAAACGATAACTGAGTTGAATCTTAGCAGAATCCCAGCATGTGCATGAGTGGGTGCATGGATATGATAGCAGGCTGGTGATAGGTGGAGTAACTGGTGTAGCAAGTGTTCGTCAGAGGGATTATTAAACAGACTAAAATATCTGACCGCTGTGCCTCTACCTCCCAGCGTGGCTCAGCTCTACTCGGCACAGTTCAGGTGGTTTTTCATTACGAATGAGAAACAGCTCTGGTGGTCTCATCATAGCGGGGGCGGCTCCCAGAAGTAGAAAAGTAGCACAAGGTGATCTGTACACATCAGGAAAAAAAAGCAACAATGGAGGACATGCTGGTGATGCTGAACGTTCTGCTCAGTCAGGGGTTTTATCACATTCTGAAAAGAAAAGAGCTGGAAAAGGCTGCGGGCAGTAAGGTGGAGCAACCAGTGACTCCACCCCCTAGCCAATCAGTAACTGACAGACTCTGACATCACATTTTCAGCCTGGTTTGGAACCAGTGTTGTTTAGTCAACGATAACGACGCCCCTTTTTTTCGTAACGAAAACGAGACGCTGACGAGCTAAAAATAGCTCTTTGGTGACTAAAACATGACGAGACGTTCAGGAGTTTTTGTTAACGAGACGAGACTAGACGAAAATTAAGCTTAAAATGCACATTTCTGCCTGTCTCACAAAAGCTAATAACAGCACTGCTGTCTGTGTCCCAGCCGCAGCAGCAGCGGACATTCTCTCCTCTCTCCTCGGCAGACTAGCCGAATGAAGCCGAGTGAAGCTGAGTGAAGTTTGCTCCACCGCCCACATCAGAAATCCAGCACAAACGTAGCCATGTTCCTCCTAGAAGAGGCAGCCATGTTCCTCATTCCAAAGGACCATGCTGGAAAGTCCAGCATAGTTGATTACCAGCTTTTGTTGTGTTTTGGTGCTGGTATGCTGGTCCACCAGCTAAACTAACACCAAAACACATCATAAGCTGGTAACCAGCTATACTGGTATGCTGGTTTTTACAGCAGGAGAGGCAGCCATGTTTCTCCTTCATAACTAAACATTTGGGTTTCTAAGAGTTATTTAAACCTTCTGTGTTAACATGAGACGTTACTAAACTAAACTCATTTCTATAATTGTTTTTGGATTAAACCAAAAAGATTTATGGGATTTTTTTCTGACAAAGCAAATTGTTTCATTGTAATATTATGTAAAATAAATAAATAATGTTTGTTTCTTAGGTTGTTTAATAAGAACTGATTTACTTTGGGTAAAACTGAGCTGTAACTTTTAATGGGAGCTCGTCTATAAGCCCCATTATTATGTAAATGTTAAAGCCTTTAATGTTGTGCTGGCTGGCTGTCACTTTAAAATAACAGCATATTCTCTGAAAACACTGACAGTAAAACTTCATTTTAGAAGAAAATTTGCATGTGTGTTTTCTTTTTAGTAAATGAAAAAAGCTGGAACTTCCATGTCCTTCAAGCTAATGTTTGGAGTTGTCAAGGAGAAACTTTAGAATAGTGTTTTCTCTTCCCTCTGTGAGCTGTAATGAGCAGAGATGGGTCCTATTTTATGCATTTGATTGTTGAAACAGTTAAAGCCTCTAAATGGTTTTCACTTGACACCCAGGGTCAGTGTTTTCTGGCTGGCTGAGCATCTTATAGGCTGTGTGCTCTGAGCAGATGCTTTGGTACGACATCAACACCAGCGTGACCACAGGGACATTATACAGAAAACTGCTGAATCTGGAGAAACCCTCGGTGTGAAAGCTAACACACTTTATGGTTTATCTGCATTCTTTAAGCAATAAAAATGGATTTGCTTCCTAAAACTGCACTGACAAATTTAATTAAGAAAACACGTATCTGAGTGTTTGCTGCAGTCGGTCTGCTGGTTTCCACGGTAACCAACACCCAGCAGTACATAGAGATGCATACAGACAAGCTAAGCTGCTTTACAGCCACAGACGGATGCCACAGTCTTTTGAAATAAATGAAAGCACCTCTGTTGCCGTTAAGTGTGGGGCAGTATGCTATGTTGGCAGCGTGTGAGACGGGCCTTACGCTGGAATTACATTCCTGATAAAAGCACAAGCCACGCTGGTTAATGCCTTCATTCATCATCTTCTGGGACTTTAAAGCATCTGGAGATAAAGTTGATGCATTGATCACTGAAACAAATCATAAACAAACTGCAGCTCTCTCAAACGTTGATGTCTTATTTATAAAAGTCAAAGTGTTTTTCACCATGATGGCCTCCTGACTAGTAGATGTTAGTGATCTGCTTCTGAATGATATAGTTCAACAAACAGTGGCGGCCGGTGACTTTTATTTTGGGTGGGGCGCTAACCACATATCACCACTAGGGGACGCAAAATTACCATTGATTCTTAAGCATCAGCGTCACACAACTGACGGTCACAGTAGCACTTCCGGCAACAAAGTTATTCAAAAGGTTTTCGAATATATTAAGCATGTTTTTGACAAAAACATTCATCCATTCACCCATATATTACACAAACTGCACACACGCTTAAGGGGAGTAGGCTAAATCTAATCAATAGAATCCACTTTCTACAAACAGAACACCCATAAGCTGTAAATAAACGTGAGGCCGTAAAATAGACGCTACACGTATCCAGAAAAACACACAGTGACACAACGCAAGATATTCACAGAAGCAGCCGGCGTTTAGATTAAAGCCCAGACTCACAAACAAAAAGTACCACTTAGTTCAAACCGTATGGAGCGGTGCTAGCCGCTAACGAGGCAGCATGCTGTTTCCTGAAGCCAAAAGCTAAAATGAGGCTTACCTGCAGGTTATGGCCATAATCCGTGTGGTGTAGTAAAAATAATCCACTCGGTTCGTGAAATTCTACATCCCAACGTAAAAGCTTAGCTGATCAGACTGTTTGCTGGCATTGTTTTGCCAAAGACAAGAGTTTGCCCGCCCGCATTCATCATTTTCCTGTTTACGTGGATTCTCTCCCTGTGATTGGTTAACACGAAAGCCAGCCAGCTGAAAAAAACTCAACAACAAGCAATTCGATTGGCTGAGGTTTCACACATTGGAACCTACTAGTAGCGTTTGCTACGTCAGGTTTTGAAGCAATTAACTTTATTTGTCACTGATGATTTCACAATTATAGCAAAGATGGCTAAAAGGTTGGACAACAAAAAATATTCAGTAGAAGTAGTGTGTTGCTGCCGTGAAAAATTGGCACAGATGGAGCCACACTGTGCCAGCCTGTGGAAAGTTTTCCCCTCAGGGCGGGGTGAACAACCTGACCAATCAGCGATCTCCTCCCCCTGGTCTGAGCAGAATTCACCCGGTGAGGCGGCGACGATCGCTAAAAGATGCGACCAACCGCTCTCCTATTCTTTCTCGTTGTGGACGGTTTGGGGACCCACTGCACATGCGCCAGTTAGCCCATATTAAGTCAATGGTAAAGATTGCTGCGCCCGCGAGAGGACACGTGACAAGTACGTCGACGATTCGGCCGTGTTAAAAGTAAAAAAAAACATTATTAAACACAGATTACACACAGCACTTAGTCCATATGGTGTGTATAGATCGTTTAGTTCACTTTTTATGTTTTTTTTAAATATATTTTGTGATTCCTATCTTCTTCTTCTCCTTCCTGTGAGTGGTGGGGCGGCGCCCTAGCGCCCCCTATGGACGAGCCGCCACTGTCAACAAAGCCAGGTCACCATCAGTCCGTGATTTTGTAGCTTCCTCAAACTAGTGTAGGCCGTGTCGATGTTCACTCTGGTTTTAGCTCCTTGCTTCGCCTCCAAAGACATTACTCTTTTACTTTTACTTCCAGGCTCCACCATGATGCCAACAGAAAAAGCAAACTTGTTTTTCTTTTTCTTGTGCTTTTTATTGATGATCGGCAAACTGAAAATGCTATCTGCTAGCATTACAGCTAACAGCCATAAAGCAGGTATAAGAGCGCCCCCTAGAACACCTAACCGCTCCACAAAACTGGTGCAGTTTTTGGTCAGCAGAGGGCCACAGAGTGGTGTCAAATATGAAACTGATCAAGTTTCTAAACCAACTCTGCTGAAAAAACCAGCATACACAAGCATAGCTGGTGACCAGCAAGACCAGCATATGTTGTGTTTTGGTGCTGATATGCTGGTCCAGCATGCAATGCTGGTATGCTGGTTGAGCTGGTGGACCAGCATAGATTGTCCTGCATGGGACATGTGCTGGTGCTGGTATGCTGGACCAGCAGACTAGCATTGACCAGCTTTGAATCATGCTGGTCCACCAGCTAAACCATCATGGTCCAGCATAGACCAGCAGTGACCAGCATAGCGTGATGCTGGTCAATGCTGGTCCACCAGCCTAACCAGCATTGACCAGTATAGGATCATGCTAAACCAGCACCAAACCAGCATGAACCAGCATAGACCAGAATGATTTCTATACTGGTCTATGCTGTTTTTTTCAGCAGGGAACAATCACTGAGATCAATGTTAAAGCTCTAGCGTAAAGTTTTAAAGAATGGCGTCCCATTCCATCTGGAATAAAACTAACACTAAAACAACATCATAGCAGCAGTCAGATATGGTGGTGGCAGTGTTTTGGTCTGGGGCTGCTCTGCTGTGTTAGGACCTGGACCACCTGCTCTAGCAGAAGGGGACAAACACTTTTTTTTAACACTTTAGCCATAAAGCATCAACCTCTGCTGTATTATATTAAATCACATTATTACAGACATTATCATTTCTTTTGACTTTATTTTTGCACTGCACCTTTTCTCCACAACCTACATGCAGTCCATCACATGAAGTCACCAGTGCTGGGGGAGCTGCCTGGCGGGTGTGAACAGACCCGTGACAGACGGCTTCTTTTTGTACCCAACAAACACGAATTCAAACAGACTGAAACTGCACTTGGCGACGGGGCGAGCTGACCTGGAGCTTTAGATCTTACCCAAACCTTGCCTCTCACATGAGGCATTAGGTCTTTAAGGTCTGCTATAAATATCAGGAGACTTTTTTATGTTTGACTCAACTCCGGATTTCTTCTCTCATCATCTAGACCATTAGCACTCCCTTGGCACAAGCCTTTGGTGATCTGAATGGACCATTTTCTTACAGCTCCTGTGGCTGTTCTCTCTGTTGGTGGTGGTGATAAAGAATCTTTGCTGCAGTGTCAGACCAGGGCTGGGCTCATGGCTCAGTCGAAACATTTTAATTAGATGAAGCATTGTTTAATCCAGCCCTTAGGATGGGGGGGGGGGGGGGGGGGGGGGGGGGGGGGGGGGGATGTGCTCCTCAGTGTGAACTCTGGCCTGACTTCCTGCTCCAGGCTGCAGCAGGTTCATACTTCATAGTGATGCCTTGATCAGTTTTCTCAATCATTTGGATTATGAGGAAAAAAGGCTCACAGTGAGGGATTAAAGAAGTCCTGCTTTGAGGGAAGAAGTTATTGTCAGCTCTCTCAAATAATGTTCAGCTTTATTCAGTTTGGCACAATTCTAGGATTCTTTAGTAGCCATATGTGATGAGGCTATTTTGTAGGGAAAAATACAATAAATTCAAATAAACCCACATATTTCTGATACTTTTTATGTTAGCTGGTTTCTGGAGAAGCTGAAGCTAGGCTAGCAGGCAGGCTGAAAACATGTCTCGCACCCATCTAGAGAGAAATACCCCTGGGTGTCTTTATTGGTGTTTTAATCAACTCTAACATTTTATTGATTTCAGCGAGAGGCATTTCATAAAGCAGCAGGCCAGAACAGGTTGGCAGTGTGTACCTTCAGCTGAACAAGCAGCAAACTTTTCTCCATGGGAGCCCAGAGTTAAACACAGCTTTATTGTTTGTCTCCGTGTACAGAAATGCTTTTGCATTGAATTTTCTTTTTTTTTCTCAGACTACGTGCATATTTCATCTCTGAAATTAACAAAGACAATAAGAATGATTGCTAAAAGGTTCCTGTGTACCTGCGGCTCAGCTGTCAGCCCACTGGCTATTCTCTCTCCCCTCTTGTCTTATTGGATAAATGACAATTTTTATTACATTACTCCGTCTAAATTAACATCTCAGCCCTATCTGGGAAGATGATCAGAATCGTGGCTTACGGGCTTTGTTCTCTCGTGTCTTGGAACATTGACTCACATCTTTCCCCTGCAATCAGCAGCTTAAACAGATGACTGTGCACAATATTGTCCTGCATTAATTACAGAGCAGCTGAAAATTTAAATGATATTGCAGATCGGTGTTACAGCTACCATTATCTTCACTACAAGACCTTTAAAAAGGAAAGTCACGTCTGTCATTCACCTCTTTTCATGTCGTTTCCAACATCATTTGCCTGACTGCCATTTCCCAGCTCCCACTGCAGAAACGTTAGAAGAAGAAGCTGTTTGGAGATTAAAATTCACCAAACAATGTGACGATTTAGAGCCTGATTTGTTGGCGGTGGTGTTCTGGTGGCATGGGTTCATTAAAAGCTCCTCAAAAGGCAGCATTAAGCTCTTATTAAAAGTAATCATTACCCATCATTCACAGCTGCTTCTGATACGTCTCCTTGTACAGGGGCTGATATTAACATAATGAATCACCATTTGGCTGTTTACTGAAACGTTACTGAGCTGAAAAGAAACTTGGGTTAGTCTCAAATATTGATTGGCTCTGTTGGTATTTTTGGCTGAATCGATTCATATGTTTTTAATCACCAAAGCTCATGTTTTCAGTGATGTTCATGTCTGGTATTAGTCGACTTACCAAGTAGGAACTGAGAGAGTCGGTCACTGTCTGCCATCAAATTATGAAACTTACATGATAAACCCTACTTACCCCATTTAAAGTCAATTGACTATAGTGACCAGTTCAGTTGGAACCAACAGGCTGTCTGTGGAGAACATAGAAGATAATTGGATTCATGATAACCAGGTTTCTGCTGATTGGAGCAGGTGGGTTTCTGGTGTATCGGAATATTTAGAAGTTGTCAGGAACAATTGGCAAGTTGCCTGACCTCAGCGAAAGGATGTGTCATGCTACTAACACTCAGACTCATTCGGAGTGGGGAACAACTCGGAGCAGTGCTCAGCTCGGCTTGGTGGAAACTGACCCCTGATTCGGCTGTTTGGAGTCGCCCTTAAAGGAAAAGTTCACTTTTTTAGACATTAAGTTTTATGTGTTCCTTCACCCACCCAGTGCTCTGTAAACTATGACCCATTTCACACACACCCCCCTGCCCAGAGATTTTCAGGGGAGAAGTGATTCATAAACGTAGTTCTGGCTAGTTTCGGGGGCGCTTTATCTGCGCAGTTTAGCCTCACAAAAGGATTAGCCTCTGAAAGCATGGCTAATTTACATCTCACAAACAAAGAGAAAAAATTTACAACGTCACATTACAACGGGACTATTTTTTGTCATTCGTATCCCTGCGCCGCTCTCCGCGGATATTAAACAGCGCTTCGTATGTCAGCTGTTTCACTGCCGAATGCCGAAAACATGTCAGACTCCGTCTCATCTGATGACGAATTTCATTTTAACACTATATCAGATGAAGAAGAAACTTATTTTACTACTAGGATATCTTTATGAGCCAGAGTACACGGATGAAGAACTGCATTTGCTACACAAAACACACACATCAACACAGATTGTTGACAAAGCTACTGCAGTCTATGATCAACCATCGGTGTAAAGATGATTGCATAAATAATGCGCTAAAATGCGAAGATGATTGCATGAATACGGCAGACATAGCGGAATAAATAATTTTTTAAAAACAAAACTTACCCAGATTTCTGGTACGGCCGAACTCTTCAAAAACAGTCTTTCACTTTTCCCGAACTTTTTCCTGATGTAATCATCCTCTTTGAAGTGTGCACTGCACAAACGAAAGGTTTTGACTCGTTCCAGCCGAGTATCCTTGGAGTAGCCGATTGCTAAAAGCCACTGATGCCTTAGAGAAACGTCCTTAGCAGGAAAAGTGTCAAACCGAAAAGGTGATCCTGTAACATCCTTATTGTTACAACCCGGGAACCTGCAGGTATGCACCATGGCTCGATATATTTAAGAAAAACTACTTTTAAGTGACTTTAGAAGTTGTTGTTTCACTCATACAGCTAGGATTAGCAGCCAGACACGAGCCCGTTCTAGCTGCTGCGGTGACCGGCGCAGGGATACGAATGACAAAAACTAGTCCCGTTGTAATGTGACGTTGTAAATTTTTTCTCTTTGTTTGTGAGATGCAAATTAGCCATGCTTTCAGAGGCTAATCCTTTTGTGAGGCTAAACGGCGCAGATAAAGCGCCCCCGAAACTAGCCAGAACTACGTTTATGAATCACTTCTCCCCTGGAAATCTCTGAGCAGGGGTGTGTGTGTGAAATGGGTCAAAGTTTACAGAGCACTGGGTGGGTGAAGGAACACATAAAACTTAATGTCTAAAAAAGCGAACTTTTCCTTTAAGACCTCGGAGAGACGTTAGGCAGAGCAGCAAGCTCTAGCCTGTACCAAGACAAGTCGCTGCTATCTGAATCTGGCTCCCCCATGTCAGCCTTAAAGGCAGAAGATCTCAAACTCTGCTGGATGGTTATGCAGACGGATGCTCTGCCCCTCCCTCACATGGGCCTGTGAGCTCCTTGGATCAGCTCTCCGGGAGGTCGTATCATTACATCTCAGACGACGGACACTGTGACTAAACTGGGAGAAAGTTCACGGACTCACTTACTTACTGACACACACACAACTCGCGTGCACAAACACACAACATTTCACAGACATGCACTCACCTACTCAGCCATCTTAAATTGGGTTGACTCCAAAAGTTAATCAGTTGTGGGTGTATACGTGTAATTATCACTTTCTGGGATTTTCATTACAATTCAATCAGTGGTTCATGGGATGATTTGTGTGCAGACACACATGCAGAGGCAAAAACATTATGAATCAACTTGTACCTGTGGCAGGTAAAAACTTTAATGATTATAGGGTGCCATATTCAAGCAAACATCTTGAGTTATGTAAGAAAAGCTGTGTGTGTGTGTGTGTGTGTGTGTGTGTGTGTGTAGCTCTGTTTGAATGAAAGCTTTATGCAGAGATGTAGTTCTGCAACCATGTTTCAGTTAAACACGTTACAGCAATCCCTGTATTCCTGCTGTAACCTGATCACCGTCTCTACTCTGCGACGTTTTATTTGCCATGGATCTTAAGTGATGGAGAAGGATGGAAATTGAACTTCCTTCTCCATGCCCTTGATTTGGTTCCGCCTCTATATCCTTGACGTTTCCTCTTCAGCTCCTTATGAGTTTATGCTTGAACTTTGGAAAGCTCATCCAGCTGCTGTTGCATAAGGCAGCTTTTTTCTCTGCAGTGGTTGTTCATCAGAACAGATGTTAGAAAGTGCCAACAGAAAGTGTTTAGGCTGCACAGCATCCAAGCCAAAATAAAAAATGAATAGGAGAAAAATCTCTAGAACTGCTACCATCCTTCTGACAAACAAATTTATTAGAGCAGCTGAACGCCCTTTACCTCCATCAGCACCCTTAGTTAGAGCTGGAAGTTTAACCAGGATAGATGTCGAGGAGGTGTAAAAAGATACACACACACACATGCACGCACACACACACACACACATGCACACAAACACACACACACACACACACAAACACACACACACACACACACACACACACACACACACACACACACACACACACACACACACACACACACACACACACACATGAATTTACGCCAGAGCCAGAGGATTTTTCTGAGATTAAAGAATGAACTATTTTTATCCTCTCCCTCAGAGCCACCCTCACCTGTGTCTGATGCAGATTTTGGGTGAATAATGTTCTAGATTCTAATGAAACTGTGGCTGTTTGAAGTTTCTCCTTGGCTGTTTTGATGAAATGAACCCTGTACGACACCTCCAACACAATTTATGGGCCTCACTTCCCTTTCTTTGTGTTTCTGGTGATGGAACAGCCTTAGGAGGGAGATTTTAAGCACATTCATTTCCCTCCCTTTATCAGTTTTACTCTTCAAGTGCTGCCTCACCTTCAGAAACATCATCAGATGTATTCACTTCTTTCCCATGAATGATTTAGTGGCTTCACGCTGGATTTGTGAGGGACCCATCTCAGATGGTTCTGATAGTATAGCATATTTGATACATCCCAGATTGAGGAGGTGAAGTACATCTAAGGAGGACAGTCAGCACCGTGGTTTCTCCAGAGGCCTGCTGCAGCAGTCTGAGGACTCCACTACACCCTCTGAATGTTTAAGTATGTGAACAGACAGACTTCATTTGCTCAAAGCCAATGACTCTATTTTTAATTATGCCACATATTTTAGCATTAATAAATCATTACCTCGTGGATTTTGGGACATTTGGGTAATTACTGTAAACAAGAAATACAAACAGAGTGGTCTGTCAGCTTCGGCAGCGCGTTTCACGTTGGGACAATCTAGTTGCATTCAAAGGATCGAAAGGAAAAATCAGCATTAGGGAGCTTATTTTCCACTGTAATTATATCACTGTAATTTATACGGTTACTTTAAAAGCCACAGAACGTTTCTACTATTATTATCATTATTATTATTATTATCATTATTATAGTCTGTAGAGTAGAGCTGCTGGGCTGTAAAGAGCTCTGTGAATACATTTATTTTGGATTGTTGACTTATTTTTATTTATTCATTTATTTTTGTTGCATCATTGAAGTTAATTTATTTAAAGTACACCAAAAAAGATTGAAGGGAACTGAGATATCTGAGAGAAATATTATAAGCAGATAAAAGAAAAGACGAAACAACAAAGATAAATGATTGTGGAAAACAATATTTGATGATTCAAACAGTTAAATGATTACACCAAGATGGGGTCAAGTGATTTTGTTTTGAAGCTCAACTCCTGGTTTTATTAGTAAAAAGCTGGTTCTGTCTGAGCGTTTGTGTGGAAGGAGATCAACGTCTGTAGATCCAGTTCTGGGGTTCTAAGCTAATGTCCTCATTTGTGACATCACAAACAAGAATTTTTTGAAACGGCTCATTTTAGGTACATAATTCTTAAAATAAAACACTAGCAGAAAAGGGATGGATAGATTCTTTTCATGCTTGGAGTTTTTATAGGCAGTAGAGACCCACATCAGCACAAACGGATGCAGAAGGGGAGTTTTGCATGAAATGTCCCCTTTAAATGATACCAGTTCATTTCTGGGTTCTGGTTTGAGAAATCTGCTTGAAAATGACATGCCCATGCGTATTGAGTATATTTCTGTAACCACAAGGTCTATTTGATTAATTTTGGACTCATTTTAAAGGGAACTCTTGTGGGATTTGTTGAGATGTGTAAATATTAGTATATGTGTCACCGGAGAAGTGTAAATGGACATGGAACATTGTAAAAAAGTTGATTTTTTTTCCGCCTGAAAAAAAAAAACGATTTCAGGATGAATACCTATTTAGAAAAAGGCAGTATTAGCTTCAAACCTCAATGAATGAATGGATGAATGAATGAATGACATAGCCTTCTATAGCCGAGACTGATTGGTCAATTTGGATGTTTGACACCTTTTTTGGATTGTTAGGGCCAATAGAATGAAGCTTTACTCACCAAAATGAGATTGACAATACTGTCAGCCAATGAGATACGTCAAAACACAAACATGCACCTACGAGGGACTAGGCCAGCTGTCAGGGATTTTTGAATTCTAAGCCTCTGTTATGGGTCATAATGTCTTTGTTTTCTGTCTAAACATTTTTCTGTTTGACAAAAGAGATAGAGCTAGTGGTAAATGATAAGAAAGTCTGGATAAAACAAACTTTTCAAGGCAAAACATCAAAGGTAAAAAACTTTTTTAGAGCTCTGCTGAAAAAAAAAAGATTTCTGTTGTTTTTCTTTGGCACATATCTGTCAAACGTAGGTGTAGAATGTTATGAGACACAAATTTAGAATCAGCAGGGTATTAGCTTCAAAATGGTGGGTTGGATGTGTGTACAATGAAAAGTCTAGCAGTGCAGGAGACAGAAATGTGGCAAAAACTTTCACACAGTGGTGCTGCATAAAGAGCTACTTCTCGTGATTCATTTAATTCTAGATTTAGCTGTGTTTTTTTAGTTGTGAGCATGTAAAAAAGGATTATATGGCCTTGTAGCCAAGGGTCTGCAGATGTTTTAGATGTGAGATGTGCAGCTTGATGATAGTTATTGATAAATGGGGCATGAAGTTTGCTGCTAAACATTTCTTGTCCCCCAACTGGGGGATCCTCGGGCCCAAATCTCAGCCTCTGCAGATGTCACTAACACTGAAATGATCTTTAATTTACTCAATTAAACAACTTCTTGTAGTTGGGAATCATTTCTACTGGTTGAATCTATTTGTGGGCAATGGTGACAGAGGAGTTAATTGTCTGCCCGTAGTTGTAAAGTTGCAGGTTCGAGCCCTGCTCAGTATATCACTGTTGTTGTCCTTGAACAAGACACTGAGGACTGGTGGTGCCTCTGTCAGTGCACCCCAGGGCAGCTGTGATCACCACATCACCACCAGTGTGTGAGTGTGTGTGTGAAGTGCCTTGGGGGGTTCTAGAAGGCGCAATATCAAATACAGGCTATTTACCATTTATGAAGTGAGTTAATCCTCAACAACTTTAAAGTTTCGTCTCCAGCCCTCACTCGTGTGATGAGTTCAGGCCAGCAGCAGCGTTGCAGCATCAGTGGAGCTGAAGCAAACAGCAGCCAGTTCAAGTGTTTGTCAGTGAAATAAAAAATACATGAGAGCCTGATGAAAAGGTCTTGTACGCATAACAGAAACCAAAAATTACAGGGATTAAATGTGTCTGCACGGTGGTTTAGTGTTAGAGAAAAGCAATATTTATGCTAAGTGAATGTTCCACAGAGATTTTGACTAAGATTTTGTGGAAACAAATTCATAATTATTCAAGAAACCATATTTTCTTGTTGAAAAATTGATTATCTCTGCTTGCAGTTCAGACATCAAAATGTGTGTCTCCACCCAACAGTGATGTAACGGACAAGAGAAAAGGATCTGCTGTGAATGTTTCCTGACCTCTCACGCACACGGCTGCTGTAGGAGGGTCAGAAAGATATATCTGACTGCTGTGGCAGCAAACACAACACCTGGGCTCACAGCCAACTGTGCTGTATTTAAAGCCTAACGCGATATTTAAAGCTGATGACGAGTAACCTTGGTAAACAGCAGCAGCACAGAGCTTCTAGTTCCGGAACAACACAGGCGCCCACACAGCGGCTCACTCACAGGGCCAGAAATATGCTTCTGGTGATGGTTGTCATTCTGGCAGCGTCTCATGGAGAGTAGCTGAGGACTTCTTCTCTCACATGCTGCATTTTTAAAAATATACCAGGATGATGGCCTGTAGGAAAGAAATGGAGGATTTATTGGTGTTTGAATGAAAGTCTGATGATCTTTGAAGTGGGACCAGGCTGGACCCCATTTTTTCTTAATTCTTTGTCCTAGATCCGACAAGATTGTGTAAACCTTCCTCAGAGGTTCTGGTCCACATCGTCAGCTCCATCCTTAATGAGAACCGCCCATTCCACCACATCCCAAAAGGTTCTGGACTGGACTCAGATCTGGTGACTGTCGAAACCAGTTAGAGATGATCTGAGCTTTGTGACATGGTGCATGATCCTGCTGGAAGTAGCCTCAGAAGATGGGTTACGGTTAGGTTGCAGCTGAAATCCAGACTCATCAGACCAGGAAAGGGTTTTCCAGTCTCTTCTGGTCCAGTTCTGGTGATCCTGTGTAAATTGTAGCCTCAGTTTCCTGTTCTTAGCTGACAGGAGAGACACCTGGTGTGGTCTTCTGCTGCTGGAGTCCATCTGCTTCAAGGTTCAACCTGTTGTGGTTCAGAGATGCTGCTCTGCAGACCTTGGTAGGAACCAGTGGTTGTTAGAGCTGCTGTTGTCTTTCTATCATCTAGAACCAGTCTGACCATTCTCTGTAGACCCTAGAGATGGTTGTGGGTTCAAATCCCAGTAGGTCAGCAGGTTCTGAAATACTCAGACCAGCCTGTCTGGTTCCAACAACCATGTCATGTTTAACGTCACTTAAATCTTTTTCTCCATTCTGAGGCTCAGTTTGAACTTCAGCAGGTCCCTTCATCTAGTCTGTCTAAACACTGAGCTGCTATCATGTGATTGGCTGATTAGAAATCTATAACACTCTATTTCACAGGTGTGCCTGACAAAGTGACCAGTGGGTGTCTGTTCCAGAGTGAGCTTCAAAGGACGGCTAAGGCATTAAAAGAAACCAAAACTATTATGTGGAAAGAAACTTTGAGTCAGAATTTTAAACAGCATGTAGAAGACGTTCAGTTTAACCCATCAAAGGAAATGAGTTATTTTAATCAGGAAGACTCATTTTGCCTGAGTTAAGAGCTCCTATAGAGAGGTTGTTCCCTACATATTTAGTTATCAATGAACTCTGAAAACGAACAATACAAATCATTATCGTCCCTCATTACATCATTACCTTTTATCCAGGGCAGCTCCTCTGCATGATTGCTGTGTCAATGTGTTGGTTTTTGCTTGTTTCCATGGCACCGGGTTTGGAAAAAAGGCACAAATAATAAAAACGTGTTCCTTACTGAGTTGATGTGAAAAGATAATAGAAAGAAAGGAGAGAAAAGAATGGAAAACAGTTCTTTGTGTATGAAAGAAAACCCCCCTCATTGATCCTCTAATTTACTCACTCGCTGCACCTTTGATGTTGTAATTTATATTGTAAAGATAAAATGTGATACAGGATAATCACTCATTTGGTGGTACGGATAATACTACAAATGCTTTGAAGAGAAAAAGAAATAAACTCTATTTCTTCTGAGATCTACGTTAAAGCCAGCTCCCACTGGTGGAACATGCACATCAACATACAGTGAGCACTCCATCACTGTGTCTAGTCAGGCAGATTGTATTCAGTATATTTAAGCAGCAGTAAAGGGTGAACCGGTGGACCGTGAGATTCGTAGTTACATTAGAGGCTGAAAAGCATGAAATGAGTAGCGAGTATTGTCATGCAGAAACACACAGCGAGCCGGAGACTCCGCAAACCTTATTAGTAGCTTAACCCTGTGTTTCCCTTTATCAAGCTGACATTTTTATTGGTGTCCTTCCAGCTATTGGACAATCTGGGGTTGCAGTAAGTTCAGCCGTGGCAAATGAAGAGAGCTACTTATGTCAGAAACAGCCTTTGGTGGTGGGTGGACATAGCTTTGAATATACTAAACACAGAAATGGAAGATTAGCATGTAGCACCCAGGTGAACAGCAAGTGACCGGATAACCAACGCTTTAGGCTCCACCAGTCACTAATGAAGGTGAAGCTTGTGTATCACTGAGATCTTGATTCAATTGTGTTCACCTTTTTACCCTGGAGGCACGGTTACTTGATAAACTGCACATGCTGTAGAAAAGAGCCACCCCTCCTCTAAAATGTTAGCGTTTCAGAGCTGAAAAAACAACTTTCTTTTACGATTGACACATAAATTTCAAAGCTCGACATCCTGCTTCGGAGGATGTTTTTTTTTTGCAGATTACAGTCATCAACATTACTCATATAATAAAGAGCACTGAGACATTTCCAGAAGAAGAAAACCTCTTTATGGATGGCAAAATGTTGCAAAGAGGCACAGTCAAATGGGAGCAATTCATTTACGTTGCAGCAGAAAACATCCAATGACGGATGAAGACTTGATTCCACTACGGCTGTAGAGCTGAAACGGCTGCGACATTTTGCTAGGTGGCTGTCTGCTTCTCCTCCGCACGAATTGAATGTCAATCCACAGACCTCCCCCGCACTCAGACAGTAGCAACCAGTAATGCTGCGCTAATTAGCCGACCCTCTGGAGTGGCCAAGCCATCCCAAAGGCATTCATGCCAAACAGAATTATTAAAGAAGGAGGAAGGAGGAGCGGCGCCTCCTCTGCAGAGGAACAAAACACTTAGGTGCTTTAGTTTAGCATTTTCTCCGACACCCCTCTGGATGGGGAGCCAATGCTGTCATCAATATTAACACCAGGATACATCCGTGGCTGTATTGTGTATTTTTTTTACCCAGACCTAATGAAAATTTCATGAGAATCACATAATTGTAATTCCTTATTCAAATGAGCCCAGTCTGAGCTGTGGGAATGATTTGTGGTTCAATAAATAAAGAGCTGTTGTGTTAATGCTCACGCTGCGTCTGGTGTGTGTGTGTGTGTGTGTGTGTGTGTGTGTGTGTGTGTGCTGCCTACATTTAATCCTACACAGCTAAATTTTGTGCCTATACACCCCTCCCCTCCCCTCCTACCCTCGCACCACCTCCCAGCCTCATCACCTCTGGTCTTTTGGCATTCCGTTAACTTTGATGGCTTATTTGCCGTTTTGTTTATATATTTATTAATTCATTTAACCCCCTCTCAATCCAATTTTAGCTGACATTTCTTGTCAAAATACGAAGGCTGACCTTTGAAAACAGAACACTCCCTGTCAGAGCAGTGAGGAGGTCTCACTCTGCAACCAGAACACACTCCTCCTTCCCTCTTCCTTGTATGTAAGTGAGGAACAACTGAAGCATGTTAATTGAAGGGGGGGTTGAGTTGTGATACTGATATTCTTCCATAATTGTAAGTTAGGGAGGCTCACAGCAACGGGACTGATTGCAGGAAGGAAAATCTAGCATCTGCATGATAATTTGAGCTTAGTTTAAATGATATAAAAGTGTTTCTGAATCAGTACATTTAAGCTTGTAATTATGACTCTGAGTGGACATTTGGTAGCAAGCTGCAGTCTGATATATGAATAGAAACATAATAACTCCTGTGTTCTTTAAAAATACACCCGTTGTTCTCATTTCTCTTATCTAACAAACATTCTATGTACATTTAGCCTCATTAACCTTTTGCAGGGCAGGACCCAAGTCTGTTCAGACAGGTTGCATTGTCCTAATCCATCACTCTGCAGGGCCTGAGTACAATGCAGGCATATTTATTTGCTTCCCTCCTGCAGAGAAGGAAGTCATCATTATAGTCTCATGTTGTTATACAGAAACAGTGTGATGTTCATGCACAGACTTGGCAGGCAGGAACAGTAATATGAATATTTAAATCAACAAAATGAGCAATAATCAATGATTGTCCTGTTCTTTTAACGTGAATGTTGAGAATTGGTAATTATCTTTCTTTAAGAGAAGAGTCAACAGTTTCTTATCCATGGCTGTATGTATTCTTCTATAGCTCAGATAACAGTCTTTAAAGAGAGAAATGTCGTTATTTAATCCCCCAGATCTTTGCAGCCACATTTTTCAGAGCATCACTCATATTGATTTATAATTAGAGTTTATCCTAAGAAATAAAAGGTCAGGATTAAGAGTCCCAGCTGCAGCAGCCTGTAAAACCATGTGGAAATATTTTTGGTTTATACATTATTTTTTTAGCTCACATTTAAAAAAAGTCATATTTTTCATTTCATCACTGTTTTCTAATGATAATGTTTTCATGATTCACCTGGAGTAAATGTGGCTAAGTCCTCAGACGTGTTCTCTTACATACTTACCTTTGCCTCATGACATTTTCAAATCAGTTCAGAGAAAAACGCAGTGCTATGGATGTGAGCGGAAGGTCAATTCATTGACTGTTGACACTTAATAAATGAAGTGTAATAAATGAACAAACCCAAGGGTATTCTCCTAAATTCCATTTCCTACCAAAGGTTTCTCAGCATTTTCAAAAGAATGGTACCTAAACATCCTCCCAGAGGGACTCCTCCAGCCATCTAACAACAACTTGATGATGAACATGTCTTCTCCATCATGATGGAGCACCAGGCCAGAAGGAAGGATGAAGTCAGAACCAAGTGCTTATACTTCTACTTCAGTAACCATAGAAACATCTGACAAAAATCTCTAAAAACACAGAAGCAGCAAACCTTGTGAAATTCTCAGAGATCTTGGCCTTGGTTGTGATTGGATAAACTGTAAAAACCTGTAAAAGTAACCATTTTAAATTAAAATAATGAATATTAATGAAAAATCACTTTTCTGGTGTGTTTGAAGCCTTCATG